>LR738711.1:386466250-386548426 GCA_902687465.1 Secale cereale | reverse complement strand
AAAAAAAAAAAATAGGAAACCGACTTAGACTCGTGAAGGACCAGGAGACTGGGCTTTATAAGGCAGCCCCGCCGGCCCGTTACGCCCAGCCCGCCAGCGCCGAACCCTAGCCGCTCGCCAGCCGCCGCCGCCTCGCCTGCGCGCCGCCGCCCGCCGCCGCCGCGCCGCCACTCGCCGCCGCCCGCCGCACCGCACACGCCGCCGCGCCGCCACCCACCACCGCCACACCGCCCCGCCGCCGCCCTCGTGCCGCGCCGCCGCCGCCGAAGCCCGCTGCCTCGCCCGTCGGATCGCCGGAGTTTCGCCGGAGTTCTTGCCCGAGGTAGTTCTCGGTTTTTTTGCCGTTTAACCGATCGGTTTTGTTTTAGTAAAACCTAGATCTGTTTTTTTTAGAATAGATCGGTTCGGTTCTTTTTTTTTTTGCCGGTTTAGTTAATTAGCGGACGTTCGTCCATACGTTCATTTAACCGAACGGTTTTTGTTAGTTAACCGCAGACAGCGAACGTTCGTTCGTTAGCCTGTTCGTCGTTTTTCTTTTTCGGGGTATTTTATCCGCTGTTATTCCGATCGTGATTTCTGCCCTGATCTTGTTTTTCGTTTTTCTTTTCGCTCGAGAGTCGGAATCAGGTGATTCAAAATCCCAAATCTTCGTCTCGAAGCCCTCTTTACGTTAGATCAACTGGAACAAAGTTTGGCTACTGTAAAATTTGACTTTAGCCCAACTAGTAAATCGGAGCTCGCTTCTTTTGCAGTTTGAGTTTCGTTGCTTCTTTCGAGTTGGTTCTTTTTGCAAACCGGAGTTTTTAAGTTTAACTTTCTGGTTAGATCTCTTATTTGAGTTTTACCCGTGCATTAGTTAAGTACTTATTGTATGCTTGTTTGATTGCGATAGAGTACCCGGAGTGCGCCGCGTGCTACTTTGAGTCTCTAGGTTTTGCGAATCGTCAGCAAGGCAATTAACACTTTGATCATACTTTCCAATTACCCAGTTTTCATTGCATTAGTCAAACCCTCACACATTGCATGAGTAGGATCAATTAACTTGTGGGACTGGGAAGTAGATTGAGGTAGTACCTATTACCTGCATTACATTCAAACCTTTGGGAGTTACTTCTACGTTTGGTGTTAGGACATGCTATGCTCGTAGACGTGGATTGGGTGAGTGAAATCCATGACAGATGTGAGTTTGTTAATTAATGGTTCAACTTAAGGTGGCAACATTAATACACATCTGGGTGGATTGAGGCATCCGGGTATTCCAGTGATTGCCTGTTTTTCTTTTGGACCGCCACCCAGGCTCAAAGGGAATCATGAGATTTTTCATACTAGAAACTTCCGTGTGCAGCCACAATGCTATTATGGGCTCTAGCATAGTATGAGTAAGTTGTGCGAACTCTTATAGTGGTGGACTAGCAGATGTAGGGGATGTAGGTTGGTACGGTCCGCCCGATCGTAAGGTGTTAGCGCTTCTGAAAGAGTATGTCTCGGTCATCTGTTTCTCAAACATCATGCAGTGCGAGAAATCGAACGGAGGAGATCGAGTCTTGTGGGAAAAGTGCACAAACCTCTGCAGAGTGTACAAACTGATCATGATTAGCCGTGTCCTCGGTTATGGACGTCTTGAGTATCTAGTACTTGGATTTTCATGTCAATCTCAGCATGTTACTCTAATTTAATATTGTTGGGTTTAATGATTACTTTTAATTGGGGTTTGAGAGGATGTCTATCCTCTCAACGATGTTTCAACTACCATGATAGTTAATTAAAATCTATTCCTTTGAAGTAGGGAAAAATTGGCTTTACGCAAAAACTTAACCATAGAGCTTTCCACCAGCCATATTGCATATAGTATAGCTTTACTTTCATTGCATCTCTTGTGTTACCTTGCCAGCATATTTCATGTGCTGACCCGTTTTCGGGCTGCAACGTTTTATGTTGCAGACTTTTCAGATGACGAGTAAGATGCTCCTTTTTAGGTCGTGGTTCTATACTCAGTGATGCCGCTGGAGTTGATGGACTCACTTATCTTCCAAGCCTTCCACTGTTATCGTATTAGATGACCTTCAGCCATATTATTTGTAATAAGTTCATCGTTGGACTATCAATGTAATAAGTGTGTGATTGCTACTCTGTTATAAATCCTTCAAGTACCGCGCGTGTCAGCATTACTGATCCAAGGATGACACTGATGCACAGAGATCAGACTGTTTGAGGTCTGGTCGCTACAGGTGGCTAGATAATAGGTGCAGAAATTAATACTTTCTTAAGTATTTCAAATGGTTCTAGAAAATCATCATCAAAGACAAAAGGAACATCTTTTTGTAAGAGATTAATCAGAGGCCTAGAGATTTTTGAGAAGTCCTTAATGAACCTCATATAAAAACCGGCATGACCTAGGAAACTTCTTATACCTTTGATGTCCTTGGAACACGGCATCTTCTCAATAGCATCACCTTTAGCTTTATCAACTTCAATACCTCTTTCAGAAATTTTATGCCCCAAGACAATACCTTCATTAACCATAAAGTGGCACTTTTCCCAATTCTAGACAAGATTAGTTTCTTCACATCTCTGCAAAACTCGATCAAGGTTGCTCAAGCAATCATCAAAAGAAGTTCCGAAAACGGAAAAATCATTCATGAAAACCTCAACAATCTTTTCACAAAAATCAGATGATATAGCCATCATGCATCTTTGAAAGGTAGCAGGTGCATTACATAAACCAAAAGGCATATGTCTATAAGCAAATGTACGGAAAGGACAGGTGAAAGTGGTCTTTTCCTGATCCTCTTTTGACAGGGGTATTTGAGAGAAACCAGAATAGCCATCTAGAAAGCAAAAATAAGTATGTTTGGATAACCTTTCTAGCATTTGATCAATAAAAGGTAGAGGGTAATGATCTTTCTTAGTGGCTTTATATATTCTGCGGAAATCAATTACCATTCTATAGCCTGTAACAATTCTTTGTGGGATCAATTCATCTTTATCATTAGGAACAAAAGTAATACCTCCCTTCTTCGGGACACAATGGACATGACTTACCCACTGACTATCAGCAACTGGATAAATTATACCTGCCTCTAGAAGCTTTAGTATTTCTTTCCTTACCACTTCTTTCATCCTAGGATTTAACCGTTGTTGGTGATCAACAACCTGTTTAGCGTCTTTCTCCAATTTAATTTTGTGTTGGCATAGAGTGGGAGTAATGCCCTTAAGATCATCAAGAGTATATCCATTGGAAGCATGCTGCTTCTTCAGAGTTTTCAATAATTTCTCTTCTTCTTGCTCTGAAAAGCTAGCACTAATAATAACATGATATATCTTCTTTTCATCGAGATAAGCATGCTTAAGAGTATTAGGTAATGGTTTGAGTTCAAACACGGTATCACCCTTGGGTGGAGGAGGATCCCCTAGAATTTCAACAGGCAAGTTGTGTTTCAGTAAGGGTCCCTGTTTAAACAATATTTCATCTATTTCCCTTCTCTTATTCATAGACATATCATTTTCATGGTTTAGCAGATATTGTTCTAAAGGATCGTTAGGAGGCACAACAATAGAAGCAAGACCAATAATTTCATCCTTACTAGGCAATTTTTTATCATGGGGTTGTCTATGAAATTTAGCAAAGTTAAAATCATGAGACATATCCCCTAAACCAATAGTAACAACATCCTTTTCGCAGTCTATCTTAGTGTTAACAATGTTCAAGAAGGGTCTACCAAATATAATGGGGCAAAAATCATCTTGTGGGGAACTAAGAACAAGAAAATCGGTAGGGTATTTAACTTTCCCACACAAGACTTCAACATCTCTAACAATCCCAACTGGTGAAATAGTGTCTCTATTGGCAAGCTTAATAGTAACACCAATACCTTCTAGCTTAGTAGGTGCTATATCGTGCATAATTTCTTCATATAAGGAATGAGGTATTGCACTAGCACTAGCACCCATGTCACATAAGCCATGATAGAAATGATCTCCTATTTTAACAGAAATAACAGGCATGCCTACAATAGGTCCATGTTTATTCTTAGTATTGGGTCTAGCAATTCTAGCAGCTTCATCATAGAGGTAAATAACATGCCCCTTAATATCATCGACCAAGAGATCCTTAACCATAGCAACACTAGGTTCAACTTTAATTTTCTCAGAGGGTGTAGGTGTTCTAGTATTACTCTTACGAACCATAGTTGAAGCTTTAGCATGATCCTTTATTCTAGCAGGGAAGGGTGGTTTCTCAAAGTAAGCAGTAGGAACAATAGGAACAACATTATAAGTGGTAGTATTTTCTTCAACTTTAGCGGGTTCAACTACTTTTACTTCAATGGGAGGATGAAATTTAAACCACTTTTCCTTAGGGATATCAACATGAGTAGCAAATGATTCACAGAAAGAAGCTACTATCTCAGAGTCAAGTCCATATTTAGTGCTAAATTCACGGAAAACATCGGTATCCATAAAAGATTTAACACAATCAAACTTAGGTGTTATACCTGAATTCTTACCTACGTCGAGATCCCAACCTTCAGAGTTGCATTAATTCTTTCCAATAAATCCCATTTGAATTCAATAGTGTTCATCATAAAAGAACCAGTGCAAGAAGTATCGAGCATGGAGCGATTATTGAGAGAAAGCCGAGCATAAATTTTTTGAATAATCATTTCTCTTGAGAGCTCATGATTGGGGCATGAATATAACATTCACTTCAGCCTCCCCAAGCTTCAGTGATACTTTCTCCTTCATGAAGCCAAAAATTGTATATATAATTACGATCACGATGAACCTCGTGCATTGGATAGAACTTATGATGAAATTCCAGTTTCAACCGGTTGTAGTCCCATGATCCAATGTCATCGCATAGCCTAAACCATGTCAATGCCTCTCCCTTCAAATATAAAGGGAAGGCCTTCTTCTTGATCACATCCTCGGGCATACCTGCAAGCTTAAATAATCCGCAAACTTCAACCACATAGATTAGGTGCAAATCGGGATGCAATGTTCCATCTCCTGTAAAGGGATTAGATAGCAGTTTTCTATCATACCCAAAGGGATTTCAAAGTAAACATCTTTAGTAGGTTCAGTAGGTTGAGGAGAAACTCTTTGCTCTAATGGTCGGGGTGAAGATACCCCAAACAAGCCCCTCAAAGGATTATGTTCCATAGTAACAAGTGACAGTAAATTTCAGCACACTATATAAATTTTTCCTTACCTAATTCCACTTACCAAAGGCGCTTCACTCCTCGGCAACGGCGCCAAAATAGAGTCTTGATGACCCACATGTGTAGGGGATCTATCGTAGTCCTTTCGATAAGTAAGAGGGTCGAACCCAATGAGGAGCAGAAGGAAATGATAGGCAATTTTCAGTAAGGTATTTTGTGGAAGCACTGAAATTATCGGGAACAGATAGTTTTGTGATAAGGTAATTGGTAACAAGTAATAAGTAGTAAAAGTAAATAAGGTGCAGCAATATGGCCCAATCCTTTTTCTAGCAAAGGAAAAGCCTAGACAAACTCTTATATGAAGGAAAGCGCTCCCGAGGACACATGGGAATTATCGTCAAGCTAGTTTTCATCATGCTCATATGATCCGTGTTCGTTACTTTGATAATTTGGTATGTGGGTGGACCGGTGCTTCGGTACTTCCCTTAATTGGACAAGCATCCCACTTATGATTAACCTGTATTGCAGGTATCCCCAACTACAAAAGAAGTATTAAGGTAAACCTAACCATACAATGAAACATACGGATCCAAATCAGCCCATTACGAAGCAACGCATAAACTAGGGTTTAAGCTTCTGTCACTCTAGCAACACATCATCTACTTATTACTTCCCAATGCCTTCCTCTAGGCCAAAAAATGGTGAAGTGTCATGTAGTCGACGTTCACATAACACCACTAGAGGAAAGACAACATACATCTCATCAAAATATCGAACGGATACCAAATTCACATGACTACTTATAGCAAGACTTCTCCCATGTCCTCAGGAACAAACGTAAATACTCACAAATCATATTCATGTTCATAATTAGAGGGGTATTAATATGCATAATGGATCTGAACATATGATCTTCCACCAGATAAACCAACTAGCATCAACTACAAGGAGTAATCAACACTACTAGCAACCCACATGTACCAATTTGAGGTTTTGATACAAAGATTGGATACAAGAGATGAACTAGGGTTTGAGAGGAGAAGGTGCTGGTGAACATGTTGATGGAGATAACCCTCCCCAAGATGGGAGAGTTGTTGGTGATGATGATGATGACGATTCCCCCTCCCGGAGGGAAGTTTCCCCGGCAGAACATTTCTGACGGAGCACTAGATTGGATTCGCCAAGGTTCCGCCTCGAGACGGTGGCGCTTCGTTCCGAAAGCCTCCTTATGATTCTTTCCAGGTCAAAAGACTTGATATAGCAGAAGATGGGCATCAGGGGGCTGCCGGGTGGCCCACGTGGCATGGGGGCGTGCCCAGGGGGGTAGGGCGCGCCCCACCCTCATGGACGATGGGTGGCCCCCATCCTGTACTTTCTTCGCCTAATATTTTTATATTTTCTAAAACTGACTTTCGTGGAGTTTCAGGGCTTTTTGAGTTGTGCAGAATAGGTCTCCAAAATTTGCTCCTTTTCTAGCACAGAATTCGAGCTGTCGGCATTCTCCCTCTTCATGCAAACCTTGTAAAATAAGAGAGAAAAGGCATAAGTATTGTGACAAAACGTGTAATAATAGCCCAAAATGCAATAAACATCAACATAAAAGCATGATGCAAAATGGACGTATCAATCCACCTTCATTTTCTCGTTGATACTGCTTGCACGTTATCATTCATGGCCATGGCACCTCTCATTGTTGAGGTTCAAGGACGAGAAAAGGTGTCGGTGTACAAAAGTAGGGGCTCTCCTTTTTACCCCTTACTTGTGCACGAACAGTCAGAGCCACGCCTGCGGCCACACCTAACAGGGCAGAAGAGGGAAACCGAAGCACAATACTACCAGAGCATCGCCAAGACAGTGGCCAAAGAAGGCCAAGCAACAAGATAGGCTTCCCCCAACAAGACCCTTGTCGGGGCGGCCTGCACGACCCCGGCAAGAACCCTTGACGGGGCAACTCACCCAACGCCTTCATTGCAGCCACCCTCGAGCCTAGGAGCTCCGACACGATCAACAATGTTGGAACCAAGGCTCGGCAAGTGCCTGCATGATCACATGCAGATCTTTGTGAAGACAAAGGGTCTACGAATCCTAGACGAGAACTAGAAGACAAGACGACCGCAAGGCTCCTTGCCGAGGATGCCCACGAGGCCCCGACAAGGCTCTTTGCCGAAGAGACTCCCGAAGCCCCAGCAAGCCTCTTGCCGAGGGCACTCACAAAGGTCCCGGCAAGACCCTTGCCGGGAACGGACGCAAGACCGCGGCAAGCCCTTGCCGCCCCATCATCGCCGCAGCTCGGTGGCCGACCGACTAGCTTAGGCAAGTACCCATGTGGCAGTACGTGGTTCCTGATCTAGCTAGTCAAGCACCTGCGTGGTGGCATGCAGATCTTCGTGAGGACCCTACCACCACACCATCTCAGCTTCCTGCCAACCTACATGGCACTGCATGCCTTGTTGGCCTGGAAGCGCGTCGCAGCCAGACGGAGCGGCGGTGGACAGGACAGACCTCGTTGCCATCCCCGATAAAGCAAGTGGACACCTAAGTAGTGAATTTAATGCGTCTTGTCCCGTAATGGCAGGAGATAAGCTTGTACACTGTATACCTTTCCACCTCCCGTGTGCCACTATGGCGACCCCTTTTTCACTATAAAAGGAGGCCCAAGGCATACTGGAGAAGGATACGGATCTTTTGGACTAGGCACACATCGTAGCTAGTTCAAGAGCTCAAGAACACTCAAATACACATCAAAGTAGGACTAGGGTATTATGCATCTTCGCAGCCCGAACCTGGGTAAACGATCCTTGTGCTGACTCCTAGACCCACTCTTTGCACAACCCCGCGCCCGTCATCCGTAGAAGGGATTCCATTGATCCCATAGGTGTCGATCGGTTCGTCCCCGACAAAAGGATTGTGGCCACATGTGCAAAGCTTTTGATCGACCTCAAGCTGCAGCCATATATGATTCCTCCGCTTGCTTTGTTTTCGCATACCGCAACGAGGGCTCCCCTCAAAAGCCCAACTTGGTTGACCTTGGCAGCGGCGGCGACCAGGGTGGACGGTGTGGAGGAGGCAGCACACGTACGTGGCGCGACAACTAGACGAGGACGGCCTCGAGGTGCTACCGATGAATCGACACGGCCGGCGTCATCTGTCGGGCCCTTGAGGGCGCCGATGCTATGTAGTTAAGGACGTGGTGGTGGCGGCCGGCCTTATATATGGACTTGCCCACCACGATCTCCAAGAGAGAGGAAGGAGGATATGCAAAATGGATTTTATGGCGGTGCTAGGCATGAGCTGTGGGTAGGGAGATGCTCACGGGGTGCTTCAACCTGACCAACCGCTTCCCTGGTTATCCTCGGTTCCCATGTACATTACTAATCCATGTCTGCTAATTCCTCTTCCTTTTTTCATTTATTCACTTGTATTTCTACTCTCAAATCTTAATGCAAATTAATATATTGCACTCTACTGAGAAAAAACCACCTCTAATTTGTAGTGTGCGATTTGAAACATCCACACATCCATGATACTAAATGCAAAATTATTTTCTTCTGAGATGAACAATCATGGATTTTTTTTACAAAAGTGATCAATCATGTAGATTAGTGCAGACTATTTCTTTTTGCACAAAGCTAAGATTTCTAGAAAGAATCTCAGTTCATGTTTGATTAGAGTCTCTGAATCTGGCTTCAACGCTCGCGAAGCTGTCTCTTGTCAATGTCCAATGGAAACAAGAAAGGGGATAGATATTGTGGGTTGCAATCATGCTTAGACGGCTTTTTGTTTCTTCTATAGATTGCCATACATGTTTTCGAACTACATCACACAGTGTGTGCCTTTGCTTTGTCCTTAATTCTACTTGGAATGGTCTGACTTGATGCTACCATTCTTCTACTTTGCCTATAGTGTTGTCTCATGTTCTCATATTCTAGAACATGTTTTTTTCTTGAAAGAAAATATGCTAGAACATGTTGTTACCTCGGTCTTCAAATATCACTCATTCTCCTTTGTTTCTATGGTTGTGTCGGATGCCGGTGCTGCACCTTCTCAGACAAGCTCGACATTACCTAGAACAACATGTGTGCATCAATCAGGGCATTAGGCACCCACTTTTTCCTACCAATTCATCCTTCTAACTTAGGTCAGAACATTAAAAAAATAGTGAAGGATGTAGGTGTTTCTGTGCTTGGATGACATATCATCCAATCGACATCAGGATATAAGTTCATGTATGAATCTCTTTTCATGTATTGGATATTTTGCACACTAATCTAATATGTTTTGGTTCTTTGACTTCATTTTTTAATTGAGTTGATTCATGCAATGGTGATAAAGACAAATGCATGTGGTGCTACTACATTTGTAAGACTAACTGACAATTTATAAGGCAGTTAGGAGTATGACACAACCCTAAAATTGTTGCCAGCTATATCTGCCACGTGAAGTGTTGTCAATGAACTGCCAAATAGGAAAGCTTTGATCTCGATGTGATCTTGAAAGTTAGACATTCTAAATTACAAAAATATATAGACATTCTCAATGTGATTTTGGTATTATACGGGTTCTTGGATCGACATCGGATAATGTGCAATATAATATTGGTGTCATATATCAAATGAATATCTAGTATATGATATTCCACAACTTTGATGTGGCACATGATCACGGTGCAGATTTATCCCTTTCCCTAATTTGATCTACTTTAGGTTTATTTTTCTAGCGGTGATGGATGATGGTTAGTTATTGAGGAAGTGTTGTGATATAGTAGCCAAAAATTGTGGTTGATCATACTGTAGTCAAAGATGAGTAGAAGCACAAGCAGTTTGACAAATCTGTAGTTTCTGACTCCCATGAGAAGCATGCATATATAGTGAGTTTGTGAAGCTAAATGGATGCATGATAGCCAGTTCCAAATTTCTTGAGTAAATATTAGTGTGTGTAAACTTTGCATCTTTACCTCTCTAAATGAAACCCCCCGATGGTTAACATGATTTTATGGAGATTTGTTTGGAGTGCAGTAGGCTTTAACACACTGACGTTTATTAAGATGGTTTCAGAATGTGCTTAGCTCTCGAGAGACCACTTATTTCCTGTAGCAACACACATGCATCCCCCTAAGCCCTAGATTGTAGACCGCGACATCCTTGGCGATGTCTAATTAGGACCTCACCAAAGGTGTTGTGTTGTGGCTTGCCACAATGTCGCCAAGGATGGAGAGACATGGGGTTAATAGACTAGAGTGAGGGCCGCGGGAGGTTGCAGGCACTAGAGATGGTGGAAGGGTTTCGAGGGCTAGCCGACGGAGGGGGATGCCGCTTCTTTTTTGCGACATGGTCTTCCACTTGGGTAGGGGGGCAATGAGGTAGCACATGCCAACTTGCTGATCATGGATAGAGGTGGCAAGTGATTGGGCAGGTAGAGGTGGGCGGGTCGATAGGGTGGACGGATAAAAAGGTATGTAACGGGAGGAACAAGCATAGTAGCAAAAACAGTTTGTCGTCGATGGAGGAGAGGCAATGGTTTCATGGATTCGGGGCGGGGGAGGTGGTCCGGGATGTTGGGGGCACCGGTGATGGAGGTAAGGTTTACAGGGATGGCTGTTGATGGCGGAGGCTGAGCTGACGACACAAGCAGGGAGTGACGCACGACAACATCCGCCAGTTGTAGGGTGGCAGTAGCAGGTGGTTAGGCAGGGAGAGGCGGGTGGGTCGTGAGGGTGGACGATGAAAAAAGTAGCGCCAAGAGAAAGAAGAAGAATGATATCAAATACCGGTGGTCATTGGCAAAGAAGGGGCAAGCGATTAACGGAATTGAGTGCATGGCATGGGAGGTCTCCGATGGTGGATATTGTGGCATGGTTTAGAGGAATGGCTGACACGAGCATGCTTCAGTATTTCATTTGCACAATCCAGCCTGAGCAATCTTAGAAATAGAAGATTTTTTTTGCTATGTTAGGAAGATTTATTTGGGTGAAGAGACGAGGAAGAATGCATGGTCACCTTCATCTTCTTTGTATTGTGGGCATATGACCGTAAATTATGTGCGTTGCCGCCCGTAGCAACGCACGGGTATTTAACTAGTATTATTAAGGAACCAATCCCTAGAAATGAATTCCTTGATTTTCTACCTAGGGATATTATTATCAACATGCCTAATTAAATTCCTAAAGAGCGTGGATGTATATTTGAGGAATTGAATACCCAAGAGGACAATACCTAGATTGTTGCATCATGCCTAGCTAGGGTGCGTTAAACAATAATGCTTATTGGGAGGCAACCCAATTTTATTTTGGTTTTTACCTTTTAGATTCTGTTATACAATAAAACTAGCGGTGTTACCCGCTCATTTGCGCGGCTAGATTATGTATGTACTTCCAATGGACCTAACAATCTGATTTTCACTAATCTATTTTCATATGAACATGCATTTGTAATATCATAAATGATAGTAAGATGAGAAAGAGACCACAAAGAAGTAAAATAATGTTTTTTCTTTAAAATTATCTTTTTGCATTTTGATCGAAATTCTGAAAATTTTGGATGCACACATTATTCCAGTTATGTGCTTTTATGATTTTCACTACTTATATAGTCCGACAACAAAGGAGGAACTTCTTGGCATACTTTTTTTAAAGCATCTTTCTCACAAAATTACAAACAAATGTTAAATCAAATATCGCTGGCTAAAATCAGAACATTTCACATTTTCTCCACTTATCTCATATTTAGTAGTATTGCTATTATATGTTAATTGATTGGTCTAGTATCATCCATCCATATGCTCCAAGATTTACTATATATTCGACATGATTTTTTGCATCAAAGTATTTAAGTTGGTCTGTCTCACAACACTATGTCTCTCTTAGAATACGCTTGCTGTACATGCATCACATCAGAATACAAATATCAAGTATATACATCTGACAACCCTTTGTTGCTCCGAGTCCCATTGGCCTTCCCCAGGATATACTTCACAACCATGCTTTAAACCAAATGAAAGAGCAATATTACCACACAAGATATACTAAATGAGGACTACTCCCATTGGTACGTTGTCACAATTAAATTCGCATGTGCATTAAAGTTCGAAGAACAAATGATAAATAAACGATTCAATAGACCATAGCTCCTGATGGAAAATATGTATATATATCTAGGCCTCACATTTTATGAGAATATCATTATAATGAATTGTCAGTGGCATGTGCTCTAGCATATGTACTTAACTTAAGTGAATAATATAGAGCACACTCAGCACTAAAAAAATAGAGTGGAAATTGTGAATTGTCTCCTCATCCACTACCTATGCACAACATGCAACCAATTTTTGCAGGCCCTACTATATGAATTACTGAAGGTAGACCACCTCCAATGGAAAAGAAAATAGTAGAACTTTAACTTATATTAGACATTCAAAAACAATAGTTATTGTTCCGGGAAACATAGACTGGTTGGGACATGTCTTTTACAATATAACCTTCAGGTTCAAAACTGAAATGGCGTGCAATAGTACGATTCACTGCCACCCGGATAAATGTATAATAGACCTTCCATAGTAACCATGAATATAATTAGAAAATGCATGCAGGGATCAAATATGCAAGTCAGTCTTGTTTTTGCTATATATGCATATTAATGTGCGAATATAGAGAGTCTATTGTTTGGCCTGTGCTATCGCCCAACGGCCGTCGGCCCGACGCAATGCGTAGTTTTTTTTTGTATGTGTTGAAATGTATAGTCAAATAG
Organism: Secale cereale; assembly: GCA_902687465.1. Lineage (NCBI taxonomy): Eukaryota > Viridiplantae > Streptophyta > Magnoliopsida > Poales > Poaceae > Secale > Secale cereale. The sequence continues at coordinate 386,535,525 of LR738711.1, read as the reverse complement.
AGAAAATTATTTCTAATATCTTTATCATACTCAGTTTGGTATGTATATGTACACATCTATTTTCAATCAATGTAGAAAGTCTCTTGCCTGTGCTACTGCGTGACGGCACCTGGCCATGTCATCTACGCTCAGTTTGATGTCTGTTTGCATGATGCCATGCGTAGGGTGTGGCAATATTTGTACATACAGCTATATGTTTGTTATCAACAGATTGAAGTTCCGCACGATAAAGCACAAGTGCTCCACATATATTGGAATTGGTAGCCTAGGAATGAGCCAATTAGGTTCCCATGATTGTTTGAGAATATATCTAATATCCGACTTGCTTCATTCTTGTCGAAACCATGGCTTTCTCTGTTCTCAAATATCAACCAATCATGATCAAATACCAACAAAAAGTTGATGGGGTAAACGCATTATTTTCTCCTCCTTGATTATCATGGAAAGCATTGGTATCCACGTTCTCAAAAACTAACTAATAATATGGATCAGTTAACATATACCCGAAACAGAAGACACAAATCATACATTAGCTTATACTATCCGCCAGCACTTCTATTGACAGAAATCATGACATGCTCAACCTGAAAGCTAAACTTCCTATATGTTTCAGAACTCAGCTGGCATAAGAAGGCTTATAAAATACTTAGCAGAAACAAATGCTCTCTGCTCTATCCAACATCATAAAAAGCTCAAGAGCAGCATGTACGAACCACTTCCGATGCCCAAATAGGGCACCTTCATCAAATTGAGTAAATCAAATTAATTACCTCTATATAAATGACCCTCTGTGACACCTGACACGTCGACGGAGAGGACTCCTGGGGTGCGGTGGCTGGCATAACTCGGTCTAGTCCTTATATGCCACAAAAACAATTATTTAGCAATAATAGTAAGCAAGGGGAGCATCCGAACCAAATTGCAGTATTGCAAAATTCTTATAAACAGATCGATAATGTCTGCACACAGCCGGTAGAGATCTATCCATATGCACATTTAAAAAAAACTGTAGGATTGTAGGCAGGACAAAATAATCTGCCTGTACTTTGAATCTTCACTCAACTTTACATGTTTGGCCAATGAGAGGACGTTGCTACTTGGGAGGCTTTCGTGCCTGTTCTTTTAATCTTCACTAAACTTCGCAAGTTTGGGTAATCCACACCTTATAATTGCAGCAAGACACAGAGGATGCTCCTCCCAAGGAGTATTCTCAGATTCAATTTGAATGGAGACAAAGCTTTCGTCCTGGGTGGATTAGAGGTAGGCGGGATTCCATGTTGGTGGTAGAGGAGCCAGCACCGCGTTAGTATAGGAGGCGTCTGCTTAAGGAAAAGGAGGGGCATGGAATAGATTCCGGTACTGTGGCTCACGGGAGGGGTTGATGATGCAGCGATGAAGGGCGTGAGACAAACAGCCATACAGGAACTTACGGAGGGTAGCAGTTGTACATGAAACATTATTTGGACGGCAGTGCTGCAGCTATTTAGGTAGGGAAGGAGTCCTAGAGGAAAGGACGTCTTTCCATTGCCATTGGTGCATAACCGAATGTTTTTTTTTCTTGAGGATTAACGGAGCCTTGGTTGGTGCTTCCAAATATAAGATGTTCCTTTATTTCCTTTGTGACATACGTGATGTTTTGTTTGGAGGAGTCCTTATCATGTACTCTACATGATTATGATTGCTTATACGTGACAGGTCTTTTGTTTACTTGGCATGTGATAGAAATTTCTCGTACACAATATTTGTATGTAACGTTAGATCTTTAAATCTCAACCGTCTATATCTAAAATTAACGGTTGAGGTAATTTAATCTGTGTGGACGAACGTGGTGGCTTATTTGTCTTCTGTATTATGTATATAATAGATATACGTTCTACCTTCTGGTTAGATGTGTTTTTATGTTTTTATGTTTTTAGTTAGTGTTTGTGCCAAGTAAGACCTTTGGGGTGATTTGGAAGATAGTAGATTTGATTCTGTGAGAAAACGGAAACTTTTGCACCGAGTACATAAATTCTAAAAAATAGTGGAGCATGCTAATTTTCTGAAATTTTTGCACAAGATTTATATACAAATTGGCCACTTTGTGCTAATTTTTCAGAAGTTTTTGAGTTGCAGAACTATACGAAGTTTTTAGATTACTACAGTCTATTCTGTTTTTTGACAGATTCTATTTTCATTGTATTGTTCACAAATTTTGATGAATCTATAGGTAGTATTGGGGAGTACGAACCATGGAGAAGTTGGAATACATTAGATATAATACCAATATAAAATTGCAATGAGTTCACAACAGTACCTAAAGTGGTTATTTGCTTTATTATACTAACGGATCTCACAAGTTTTCTGTTGAGTTTTGTGTTGTGAAATTTTGAAGTTTTGGGTAAAGATTTGATATGGAATAAGGAGTGGCAAGAGCCTAAGCTTGGGGATGCCCAAGGAACCCCAAGGTAATATTCAAGGACAACCAAGCATCTAAGCTTGGGGATTCCCCGGATGGCATCCCCTCTTTTGTCTTCAATTCATTGGTAAATTTACTTGAGGCTATATTTTTATTCACCACATGATATGTGTTTTGCTTGGAGTGCCTTGTATTATTTGAGTCTTTGCTTTTTTGTTTGCCACAATCATCCTTGCTGTACACACCTTGTTAGAGGGACACACATTAATCGTGAAGTTATTAGACTACTCTATGTGCTCCACTTATATCTTTTCAGCTAGGGTAGTTGCTCTAGTGGTTCACTTATATCTTTTTGAGCACGGCGGTGATGTTATTTTGTAGAAATTGATGAACTCTCATGCTTCACGTATATTATTTTGGGAGACTAATAATAGCATGGTAATTTGCTTAGGTTATGAATTTAATCCTAATATGATGGGCATCCAAGGGGGATATAATAAAAACTTTCATAAACATCATTGAATATATGAGAAGTTTGATTCCTTGCAATTGTTTTGAGATATCAAGATGGTAATATTAGAGTCATGCTAGTAGTAAATTGTGGAATAGTAAGAATACTTGTGTTAAGGTTTGTGATTCCCGTAGCATGCACGTATGGTCCTCTAGTTATGTGATGAAGTTGGAGCACACTTATCCTTGATTGTTTTACTTTGTGTGAAAGTCGAGAGCGCGCGATGGTTAACTCCTACCAACCTCTCCCCTAGGAGCATGCATAGTAGTACTTTGCTTGGAGGGATCATAAACTTTTTGTAATAAGTATGTGAGTTCTTTATGACTAATGGTGCGTCCATGGATTATACGGACTCCCAACCTTACACCTTTCCTAGCAACTCTAGTACCGCGCAAATTTCGCCGGTGCATTAAACCCACCATATAGCCTTCCTCAAAATAGCCACCATACTTATACCAATTATGGCATTTTCATTGCCATTCCGAGATATAGTGCCATGTAACTCCACCGTTTCGTCATTATGAGTTTTCACCTTGAGTTGTAAGTAAATAAAAGTGTCATGATCATCATTATAGAGCATTGTTCCATGTGAGGTATAAAATAAAAGAGGCCAAAGAGCCCAAACAAAAAAATAGAGGCCAAAGTGCCTAAAAAGAAAAAAAAGAAAAAAAAATGAGAAAAAAGAAAGAAGGGACAATGTTACTATCCTTTTCCATACTTGTGCTTCAAAGTAGCACTATGTTCTTCATGATAGAGAGTCTCCTATGTTGACATTTTCATGTATTACTAGTGGGAAGTTTTTGTTATAGAACTTGGCTTGTATATTCCAATGATGGACTTTGTCAAAAATGCCCTAGGTCTTCATGAGCAAGCAAGTTGGATGCACACCCACTTAGTTTCCTTTTGAGCTCTAGTGCATTGATACGTCTCCAACGTATCAATAAATTTTGATTGTTCCATGATATTATATTATCAACTTTGGATTTTTTATATGCATGAATATGCTATTTTATATTATTTTTGGGACTAACTTATTAACCTAGTGCCTAGTGTCAATTTCTGTTTTTCCCTTGTATTTTAGCTTCGCAAAAAAGGAATATCAAATGGATTCAAAATGGAATAAAACTTTGGCTATGATTTTCTTAGACTAGAAGACATCCAGAGGACTTGGAGTCCAAGTCAGAAGATCCCCGAGGAGGCGACAAGCCAGGTGGGGCATGCCCTAGGGGGCGCCCCCAGCGCTTGTGGCCCCCTCGAGGACCCCCTGACCCCGTTCCTTGGCCTATATATTCTCAAATATTTCCAAAACCCTAGAACAACAGACAAAAATACTTTTCCACCGCGCATGTCTGTGTTCCCATGAGATCCCATCTAGAGTTATTTTTTGGTACTCTGCCGGAGGGGGATTCAATCACGGAGGGCATCTACATAAACCTTGCTGCCCCTCCGATGATGTGTGAGTAGTTTACCACAGACCTACGGGTCCATAGCTAGTAGCTAGAGGGCTTCTTCTCTCTTTCATCTTCAATACAATGTTCTTGTCGATGTTCTTGGAGATCTATTCGATGTAATATTCTTTTGCGGTTTGTTTGTCGAGATCCATGAATTGTGGATTTATGATCAGATTATCTATGAATATTATTTCAGTTTTCTCTGAACTCTTTTATGCATGATTAAGATGGCTTTGTATTTCTCTTTGATCTATCGATTTGGTTTGACCAACTAGATTGGGTTTTCTTGCAATGGGAGAGGTGCTCTGTGATGGATTCAATCTTGAAGTGTCCTCACCCAGTGACAGAAAGAGTAGCGAGGCACACATTGTGTTGCTGCCATTATGGCTAACAAGATGGGGTTTATATCATATTGCATGAGCTTATCCCTCTACATCATGTCATCTCGCTTAAGGCACTACTCTGTTTTCAACTTAATACTCGAGATGCATGCTGGATAGCGGTCGACGAGTGGATAGTAGTAGATGCAAGCAGAAGTCGGTCTACTTGGCACGAACGTGATGCCTATATTCATGATCATTGCCTTAGATATCGTCATAACTTTGTGTTTTTCTATCAATTGCTCGACAATAATTTGTTCACCCACCGTATGCTTTCTTCGAGAGAGAAGCCTCTAGTGAAAACTATGGCCCCAGGGTCTATTTTCCATCGTATATTTTCAGATCTATAAAACCAAAAACCCAAAAATATCTTGCTGCAATTATTTTGTGTTTACTTTATTTAACTTTTTTACTTTAGTTTTAAATCTATCTCTATCAGATCTCACTCTTGTTCGTGACCATGAAGGGATTGACAACCCCTTTTTCGCGTTGTGTGCAAGTGTTTGTTAGTTTGTGCAGGTGCATAGATTAGAGACTTGCTGGTACCTCCTACTGGATTGATACCTTTGATCTCAACTGAGGGAAATACTTATTTGTACTTTGCTGCATCACCCTTTCCTCTTCAAGGGAAAAATCAACGCAAGCTCAAGAAGTAGCAGAAAGAATTTCTGGCGCCGTTGCCGGGGAGGTTCTACATCAAGCCTACCAAGTACTTGTGAGAAACTCTATCTCTTACACTTACATTATTTGCCATTTTCCTCTCGTTTTCATATCCCCACTTCTAAAATGTTTTCAGAAAAACACAAAAATATTTTCCTTTTTATTCGCCCTTTTTCTGTTTTATTTTTATTGGCTTGTGTGCTAGATCTCTTGTTTTTTCATCATGTCTGGTCCTTCCACCATTATTAGTACCCCCTAAAGTGAGGTTCTCAATTTTAAACAAAGGGAAGTTCTTTTTAAAAGATGCTTGGTATAGGATTTGCCATGCTCAAAATAGATCCATTCATAAGCAATCCACTAGTGTTATCCTCCATAATTTCTATGTGGGTATTACCACTTAGTATATTTATGTGCTAGACACCATCACTTGAGGAAATTTCTTGGGTAGCCACACTTTTGATGCTTGTAATGCTATGAATGATTTGGTAGGCTCGTCCCCGCTTGTGGTCAACGAAACAATTTTAACTTTGGAGCATGTGATGCAAAGGCTTGATATTATCGAGAGTAAAATTTCTACCATAGAACTTATTGAAATTTTGGATAAAAAGATCCACAATCACATTACTCAATTTGGATCGAATGTAGGAATCACTTTAAAAACCGTAAATGAAAAGGAACCGCTAGTCAATGAGAAACTAAATCAAGATTTCGTTAGAATTGACCAGTTAGAGGGTGTCATCACCAACTTGGGTTCCTCTTTTGCCTGTGTCAAAACTACTCCAAAATTTTCTCCTACTAAAGTTACTAAGTTTGTTTATGTTTCTAAAAATAAAGGTGAATCATTTAGTAAAGGGAATGAAATCCAAAGATGATAGGTATTAATTCTAGTTTGATCAATATCATCCAAGAGCCTATCACAATAGGTAAATTAATTGATTTCTTACCTAGGAGTGCGATAATCGATAAACCCAATGAAACTCCCAAGGATTATGTGATCGATGAGATGAAGACCAAAGATGACAATACCTAGATCATTGCTTTTTCCCTAGCTAGGGGCGTTAAACAAAAGCGCTTGTTGGGAGGCAACCCAATTTTATTTTGGTTTTAATCCTTTTCTTGTTGTTCTTGAATGAATTTATCATCTAGACTCTGGTTAGATGAGTTTTCATGTTTTAATTTAGTGTTTGTGCCAAGTAAGACCTTCGGGATGATTTGGAAGATAGTAGATTGATTTTCTCTGGAAAACAGAAACTTTTGTGTCTAGTGTCAGATTTTTTTTGATTGATGGAACGTGAAAAAACTCCGATTGTTTTACATGTTTCTGATTACAAATTTCCCATGTTGTCCTATTTTTTCAGAATCTTTAGAGATACAAAGGTTTCACCTTAATTCGCATCTTTACAGACTGTTCTGTTTTTGACATATTCTATTTTCATTGTGTTGTTTGCTTATTTTGATGCATCTATGGCTAGTATCTGGGGGTATGAACCATGGAAAAGTTGGAATACAATAGATACAACACCAATATAAAATAAGAATGACTACACAACAATACCTACAAGTAAGGATTGAATTTGTGTTACTAACGGATCTCACAAGTTTTCTGTTGAGTTTTGTGTTGTGAAGTTTTCAAGTTTTGGATAAGATTTGAGGGCTACGGAATAAGGACTCGCAAGAGCCTAAGCTTGGGGATTCCCAAGGCACCCTAAGGTAATATTCAAGGACAACCAAGCATCTAAGCTTGGGGATGCCCCGGATGGCATCCCCTCTTTTGTCTTCAATCCATCGGTAAATTTACTTGAGGCTATATTTTTATTCACCACATGATATGTGTTTTCCTTGGAGAGTCTTGTATTATTTGAGTCTTTGCTTTTTTGTTTGCCACAATCATCCTTGTTTTACACACCTTTTGACAGGGACACACATTAATCATGAATTTATTAGAATACTCTATGTGCTTCACTTATATCTTTTGAGCTAGGGTAGTTGCTCTAGTGCTTCAATTATATCTTTTTGAGCATGACGGTGATGTTATTTTGAAGTAATTGATGAACTCTCATGCTTCACCTATATTATTTTGAGAGTCTCATAACAACATCGTAATTTTCTTGGGTTATGAATTTAGTCCTAATATGATATGCATCCAAAAGGGAAATAATAAAAACGTTCATAAAGAGCATTGAATATATGAGAAGTTTGATTGCTTGCAATTGTTTTGAGATATGAAGATGTTGATATTATAGTTATGCTAGTAGTCAATTATGTAGTTAAAGAAATAACTGTGTTAAGGTTTGTGATTCCCGTAGCATGAACGTATGGTCTTCTAGTTATGTGATGAAGTTGGAGCGCGATTTATTCTTGATTATCTTCCTTTGCGTGAAAGTCGGGAGCGCGTGAAGGTTAACTCCTACCAACCTCTCCCCTAGGAGCATGCGTAGTAGTACTTTGCTTCGAGGTCTAATAAACTTTTTGCCATAAGTATGTGAGTTCTTTATGACTAATGTTGTGTCCATGGATCATACGCACTCTCACCCTTCCACCTTGTTAGCCACTCTAGTACAGCACAACTCTCGCCGATACATTAAACCCATGTCATGCCCAAGATGCGGTTCTATCCCATTCATGTGATAACTTCGTGATTGGGGCACAACCGCATTTCGGGCGCCTAGCAAGATGGATACCATTACATTGTACCATTACATAAATAGATGGGAATACATACAAGTCATACAATTGCCACAAGAATACATCGACATCATATACAAGACATCTGACTACGGATGGAAACACATGAAAAGCACACGACATCCATCTTGCTATCCCAGGCTGCCGACCAGTAACCTATCCCAAGACCGACGAAGAAGAAGAAGGAAGAACTCCAACACAAGCAAACATCGCTCTCATGTCAAGTCATCGGAAATCTGCACCTGCAACTATAGTTGTAGTATCTGTGAGCCACGAGAACTCAACAATCCAATAACCATGGGTATCAAGACTAGCAAAGCTTAATGGGTATGGAAAGGATAGTGATGAGGTTGCAGCAGCGGCTAAGCATATGTATGGTGGCTAACTTACGAGTACAAGAATAAGATGAGCATCTACGCAAACGGTCGCAAACTAGTAATGATCGCTAAATGATCCTGAACTACCTGCGAGTCAAACACAACTCGACCGTGTTCTCTTCTTAGATCGAAAAGAGACAGTCATGATTACTCATGCGGTTGGTGTATTTTATTTTGGATCCTCTGTCAAGTTCTGTACAACCAGACATCAACAAATTCCAATCTGCCACATAACCGCGGGCACGGCTTTCGAAAGATCATAACCCTGCAGTGGTGTCCCAACTTAGCCCATCACAAGCTCTCATGATCAGCAGAGGTAAGACCTCTTATCTTAGGGACAACCCAATCAGACTTGGAATCCTGGTGCACAAGCCATTTCGACAATGGTAAAACAAGTCCAGCAAGACCTCCCGGCGTGCCGACACCCTGATAGTAGCCGCGCGTATTTCATCCCAGGCCATGTCTGAATTGTCCAAACTTCCGATAGGCCAAAATACCAGAGTTTCCCCTGGAGGCCACCTGCGGTTGACAGGTTTGGACCAACACTCTTGAGGAGCACTGGCCCGGGTTGTAAATTAAGTCCTCGGGGTCCGGAAAGTCCCTATGCAAGTTTTTAGTTATGGCAAATGGTAAAACCAAAGTTGGGCCTTGCTGGAGGAGTTTTATTCAAAGCAAACTGTCAAGGGGGTCCCATAACACCCAACCGTGTTAGGAACGCTAACTCAAGGAACGTAACACCGGTTTATCGGTTCTTAAAGCGGCATGAGTGGAACAAAACATCAGGCAAAAGGCCAGGCCTTCCATCCATTGCCAAGTATATAGGTGCATTAATTTAATTAAGAGATATTGTGATATTTCCAAAATATCCAATATCCGACATGGAGCAATCTTCATCTTCACATGCAACTAACAACGCTATAAGAGGGGCTGAGCAAGCAGTAACATAGCCATACAACGGTTTGCTAGGATGCTATCAAAGGTTAGAGGGTGTTTCATGGCATAATGGGAGGCTTGGTAAACAAGTGGTGGATAGCGCGACATATAGTGATAGCATCGAGACAACTAACATAGCAATGATAGTAATGAGATCCAAGGTGACGGTCATCCTTCCTGAAATCCCTCTAGGAAGAAGAACGACTCCAGGAAGAAGAATAAGCCACGAAGACGAACCAAGCGTAGTCGAACGAATCCGCACGATCGCAACGAAAGAGGAAATAACGAGAAGAAGCAAGCAACATGGTAAACACACCACACATCAACAAGACATGATGCACAACCAAGAATGATGCATGACAAGCTACATGGTGCTACTCATGGCAAGAGATGATTTAGACAAGAACATCACAACAAGCAAGTTTAAATGAGGCCGGAAATAACATATAACAATTCCGGTAAGTCCTCATATGCAATTTCAGAAATTGGTCCAGATCTGAACAAACCTTAAGTTAATTTTTTAAACATCAAGTTAACATGGACCATCATGATCTACATGATTTTCTAGTCAAGTTACATATAAAGTTCATTTAATTCGGAACTACGGCCTAGAAGATATGAGCAAAACAAGTTAAGCATGGCATTGATGCAAAATGCATTCAAACATCAAGCACAACAATCCAAAACATGGATGCAACATGACATGATGCATCTACATGCAAAACCAAGCAAGTTTCATATAGAGCATGCCCGAAACGGAGCAACGGATCGCCACATATACACGAAACAAGTTTTGAAACACAATCTGTCCAAAACAGCAACTAGGCATCTTACAAGCATCAAAACAACATGCTACAAGTACAAGATAGGCACAAGCATGGCATGCACTCAAAATACAGATCACATGCTTCCAATATCAACAAGGATCGGGTTCATAGGCATCAAGAGTAAGCCAACATGATCAAGGTAACAAGCAAAATTTATATCACAGATTATGACTTAGTGGAAAACAGAGCATATACATGAGAAGAGTTAATATGTTGGCATGTCGGATGCAAGAAATAATTAAGGTACAGTGCATGAACATGGGAACCAAAGGCATGTCATGCTAGCACATAACATGGAGCTCAAGGAACACAACATGACATAGACATGAGAGCAACAGGTTCATGGAATTCATCTAAACAAGATGCAAACATGATATGGTAGATTCTCAGACTTAGTGAAAATCTGGGAACGCAAACACAACATCACGAGGCTGACTTTGGAGGCACATAACAGAAAGCATGGCAAGTGTAATAAGCAAGCAAAGGTCATGAACTTGTAATAGGCATGGCATACTTCAGATAACTCCATAGGCTCAACTCCATATGATGCATAGGTTAACTACAATGAGCTTTGCCAAATGAAACATGCTGTTGACAAGCTCACAGAAACATTTTCAAGCAAGTTGAGAGCAAGGAAACAACATGCTACAATAGGCTATAATTGCAAACAAGGACATGGATGGATAGCGCATAACAAGGGCTTCAAGACATGATCATTGGGCATCTCCAAATGTGCATGGATATGACTGTAGCATCAAGCAAACATGGCATCATAATATTACAGTTTCAGACTTCACAGATTTCAACGATGTGTAGAAAACATCAACAATGGCATGGCAACTTTACAAGCTTGTTCTAGTCACCACAGAGCATATCATGATAACTAATTACACCAATGCAAAGACAACATGATTGTGCTCCTACAACATGTTGACATGATGCTCAAAAGAAAATCACACAAAAAGATATGAAAAAGACAAATAGGCAAGTTACAACAATTTTCAGCAGATTATAGCATTTATCACTTTTGCAATAGGGATAATCATGTCATAATGCATCCTAACATGAATGCAAAACACACCACCATGTAGAGCTCAGAGCGCTGAACATTTTGACATATTATATGCTCAATTAGGATCTACGTGCACAAAGTTATGGCATATCAAACAGGCACACATGAGATGATTTCAGAAAAGACTTTGTAAAAAAACAACCTTGGAGAGGGGAGACTGGACGGACTTGTCCGGCCCGGGTCGGACACGTCTGACGGGCTGGCCCATGCGGCAGTGACTCGGGCAGAGGAGCTCATCCTCTCCCCGACGAGGAAGAGACGATGGCGACAGACGGCGCCAACGGGGTTGGTTCCCGGTGGGGATGGCCGGAGCAAGGCGGCAGGAGGCGGAGGAGCTCGAGGGCGGCCAGATCCGGTCCGGCCTGACCGTATCCGCAGCGGAGGCAAGCTGGGAAGGCGCGACGGGGCGGAGGCCGGAGACGCGGGGCGCGGTGGAGGAGAGAGCTTCGGCTCGATCCGACGGCTGGGTGCGGCTGCTCGTCGGTGGCGGGGCACGTGGCATGGGGAGGCACGGGCGGCGCAGGGCTCCGGCGAGCGGTGCTTGGCGGCGGCGAGGTGGAGTGGGAGGCGAGCGAAGGCGGGCGCTCAGGTGAGCGGAGGGTGGCGGCGGGTCCTCGGGGCACGGATCCGGGCCAGGGCGGGCCTCCCGCGGGCCTGGAGGGCCGCGGTGGTAGTAAAGAGCTGCAGGGGCACGTGGCACTGTCTGATTGGTCGAGTGGGCGGTTGGCGGCAGCGCTGGCGATTCGGGCGACGACTAGTGGCGGGGCTGCGATGGCTGGCGTGGATTTCGAGGTGGGTGGCAGTGGCTGTGAGGTGGGAGAAGGATAGGGGTAGGGGAAGGTCTAGGCTAGTCCAAAATGGACTAGGGGAGGTGCTTAAATAGGCAGGGGGCTAGGTTAGGGGGGTTTTGGAAAATTTTGGACCTTCCGATCTTGATCAGACGGCGTCGGTCGAGAGAGGGGGCTAGATGGGTGAGTGGGCTGGTTTAGTGGGCTGTGTAGGAGGCCTCGGGCTGAAAAGAGAGAAGGTCGAGAGAGGCCCGGCATAGCGTTTCGGAGACCGAAACGTCCAATATTTTAACTTGCAATGGTGCAACTATATTTAACGGTTGGGCTATGAAACACACTCCGAATGCTGCGAAATTTGGCAGGCGGTCTATCTACTCTATACTAAGACCACACGCCAAGTTTTATCCCATTCCGAGAAAATTTTCTGGCCACTTATAAAACAAGGTTTCAGAGGTGTTGAGGGCGCCTGCGAGTGTGTCTTGGCTCCAAACGGACACGGAGAGGACAGGGCAACTACGGACGGATGCAAGTTTTGAAAACTATGCAGATGCAATGCACATGATGACATGGCAAAGTGCAACACGCAAGCAAATGACATGACAACAACAATGAATAACTGGAAGACACCTCGCGCATCGGCCTTAGGGCGTCACAACTCACCTATTACCCTTCCTCAAAACAGCCACCATACCTACCTATTATGGCATTTTCATAGCCATTCCGAGATATGTTGCTATGTAACTCCACCGTTCCGTCATTATGAGTTTGAGTCACCTTGATTTGTAATTTTGAGTTATAAGTAAATAAAAGTGTGATGATCCTCATTATTAGAACATTGTTCCATGTGAGCTTATAATAAAAGAGGACAAAGAGTCCAAATAATAAAAGAGGCCAAAGATCCAAAAAAAGACAAAAAAAAGTCTCCAAAAAAAGAGGAGTCTAAAAAAATGGGAGAGAAAGAGAGAAGGGACAATGTTACTATCTTTTTCCACACTTGTGCTTCAAAGTAGCACCATGTTCTTCATGATAGAGAATCTCCTATTTTGACACTCTCGTAAATTACTTGTGAGATTTTTTTATACAACTTGGCTTGTATATTCCAGTGATGGGCTTTCAAATGCCATAGGTCTTCATGAGGAAGCAAGTTGGATGCACACCCACTTAGTTTTCTTTTTGATCTTTAATCCACTTATAGCTCTAGTGCATCCGTTACCTGGTAATACCTACTCACTCACATTGATATCAATTGATGGACATCTCCATAGGTCATTAATTTGCCTAATTGATGTGAGACTTTCTCCCTACTGTTGTTTGAGCCGTGGGGCCAGAGCATGGTGGTTTCGAGCTCTTGAAGGGCAGCTTCTCAGGGATCAAGGGATACGCCATGGGCCGGATGACCAAGAGTTGTTGTGGCAAGCTCTACATCAACGACGCTGGCTGGGGTCTCGAGGCCAATTCAATCGAGTACGGGTATCGGGTTCCCTTCGGCGGAATTCACGTCTTCATCGGCAAGATTAGCGAATCGGAGCCTGAGCCGGACGTCTGCATCGACACCATCGAGACGGCTCGACGCGCACGACCCGCCAAGGTTCAAGCCGCCACAAAGCGCGCTTTCGTTGGTTACACTCATGGGGCGGATCTTGAGGAAGGATCTATGTCTGGTGGAGAGACGACCATCTATTCAGGTGATGAGTCTTCAACCAGCGAGACTGAATCAATTTATTGACTGCAAGATGGCGGGCTTGGGGGCTATGCCGACGGTGATAGCATTTCGGATCCCTATGAGCCATAGACCATGGCCGTTGTCTCCATGGCCGGTACACAATAGGTACTAAATTCATCAACCGATGCAGCTATGACTTCCGACTCAACAGGGGCTGCAACGGCCCGGGCCAGTGGTCCTGTGCGCCCGCCGGCTCGGGCTTTATCCGAGCTCTTGGATACTTTGGCTGCTTGTTGGCTGCAACTTCTCGAGCTTGCATTGTATTCCCTCGAAGAGGAAAGGGAGATGCAACACAGTAGCGTAAGTATTTCCCTTAGTTTTTGAGAACCAAGGTATCAATCCAGTAGGAGACCACGGGCGAGTCCCTCGCACCTGCACAAACAAATAAGAGCTTCGCAGCCAATGCGATAAGGGGTTGTCAATCCCTTTACGGTCATTTACGAAAGTGAGATCTGATAGAGATGATAGCTTATATTTTTGGTATATTTTGGTTTATAAGAACAGAAAGTACAAGCGGTAAAAGTAAAGTATATGTAGATTGATATGTTGAGAATAGACCCGGGGGCCATAGTGTTCTCTAGTGGCTTCTCTCATGATAGCAATATTCTACGGCGGGTAAACAAATTACTGTCGAGCAATTGATAGAAAAGCGAATAATGAGACTATCTAGGCAGGATCATTGTATATAGGCATCACGTCCGAGACAAGTAGACCGAAACGATTCTGCATCTACTACTATTACTCCACACATCGACCGCTATCCAGCATGCATCTAGCGTATTGAGTTCATAAGAACAGAGTAACGCCTTAAGCAAGATGACATGATGTAGAGGGATAAACTCAAGCAATATGATATAAACCCCATCTTTTTATCCTCGATGGCGAAAATACAATACGTGCCTTGCTGCCCCTACTGTCACTGGGAAAGGACACCGCAAGATTGAACCCAAAGCCAAGCACTTATCCCATTGCAAGAACTATAGATCTAGTAGGCCAAACCAAACCAATAATTCGAATAGACTTGCAAGGATATTATGAGCACACATAAAATGTTCAGAGAACAACCAAATATTTCTCATAGATAATCTTGATCATAAACTCACAATTCATCGGATCTCGACAGACACACCGCAAAAAGAGATTACATCGAATAGATTTCCTCGAAGACCGAGGAGAACTTTGTATTGAGATCCAGAGAGAGTGAGAAAGCCATCTAGATACCAGCTATGGACCCGAAGGTCTGTGCTAAACTACTCACAACTCATGGTCAGGGCGATGCTGATGATGATGAAGAACTCCGTGATGGATCCCCCTCCGGTGGAGCTCCGGAACAGTCTCCAAGACGGGATCTCATGGGAACAGAAGGTTAAGGTGGTAGAATTAGGGTTTTCTCTCTGTTGTCGATGGTTTCGGGGTACGTAGACATATATAGGAGGAAGGAGGACACCGAGGGGGTGCTCGAGGGGCCCACGAGGCAGCCTCCGCCCTTGTGGACACCCCGAGGCTCCCCTAACGTGGTTCTCAAGTCCCCTGTGCGTGATTTTCTCCAAAAATATCTCTCGCGTAGGTTTCATTCCGTTTGGACTTCGTTTGATATTCCTTTTCTGCAAAACCCTGAAACAGGCAAAAAACAGCAATCTGGACTGGGCCTTTGGGTTAGTAGGTTAGTCCCATAAATGATATAAAAGTGTATGATAAAGCCCATTAAACATACAAGACTTCATAAATAATAGCATGGACCAATTAAAAATTATAGATACGTTGGAGACGTATCATTGGCCATAGAGGTAACCTCGACGAATCAAGCACAACACAATGTGGAACTTGCGAAACTGCGGGATGATATAACCCAAGCTAGAGTGGAGATAAATGCAGAAAATATCAAGATGGAAACAGAGCGAGCCGCCTTGGAGGCCGAGTCACAGTGGATTCAAGCAAAAGCTTTTCGATTAAACTTGGATCAGAACACATCAAATGTTGTTCTTTGGAGGAGGCACTAGAGCTGTTTATCATCATAGTTTGAGGGGCGAAATCTTTTTATGACGCCTGGAGCGGGGCCAAGTAACACGCCCGGTGTGACCCGGACTGCAGAGGCGCCCGCGGCTGGAACGACGGCTCAGCCTCACGTAGCAGACCCGCCTCGTTTGAACTTGACCCCGCCTAAACGAGTGTTGACACCTTCGGGTCATTATTCTAACCCGCTGGATAACATGGTTGTTGCGGCCTAACGACTGGCAGTTCTTCCTGTAGAGGGTGAGTCTCTTGGGGCGGTAGAGGCCCGAAAGGCTGTGGAACTTTTTCAGACGGTGGTAACCCAGCAAGCGGCTTACTCATATAGCCGCGAGCGGATTTATTCAACTCAATGTCCGAACCGAAGTTACAATTGGCACATTGAGTCGCCGGCGGTTTCTAGCGGCGAGCAGCGCCGTAACCCGCCCCTTGGGCATGACCCGTCGCGGGATGATAACAATGCTCAGAATCTGTTGGATCAAGCTAAGGCACGTCAAGAGAAGGAGCTAGCGGCTCAGTTAGCGGCTCATCAATGGCTTCAGTTGAACCTTTGGCATCTGTGGAGGATGGGATGACCTCCAGGACAGTTGGTGTGCCATGTTTAGCACTGGCTCTACGGAATGAGCGCCTTCCCAAAGATTTTAAGGGCCATTTCAAGGTGCCGAACTACACAGCGGATCTTTCGCCCGAAGGTTAGATTGAGAGCTATGAGCTAACTATGGAGATGTTGGATGTTAACGACGCTGTGTGCGCCAAGTATTACACCATGATGCTGGTTGGGCCGGCTCGAACTTGGCTAAAAGGGTTACCTGCTAATTCCATCAACTCATGGGTAGAATTGAAGGCGTGTTTCATTCAGAATTTCAAAGACACGTGTAAGCAACCTTTGTCGATTATTGACCTAGACACTTGTGTCCAGCATGAGGACTATTCAACCAACCACTAGATCCACCGGGTCTCCGCTATTATCGACTCGTCGGATAGCATCAACGCTAGTTCTACTATTCTAATTGTTGAGACACTCACTGATGATTTGAGCAGATATGGGTATATCTACTTAATGAAACACAAGTCTGAAACATTTGAAAAGTTCAAAGAATTTCAGAGTGAAGTAGAGAATTATCGTAACAAGAAAATAAAGTTTCGGCGATCTGATTGTGGAGGCGAACATTTGAGTTATGAGTTTGGTCTTCATTTGAAACAATGTGGAATAGTTTCACAACTCACGCCACCCGAAACACCACAGCGTAATAGTGCGTCTGAACGTCGTAATTGTACTTTATTAGATATGGTGCGATCTATGATGTCTCTTACCGATTTACCACTATCGTTTTGGGGTTATGCTTTAGAGACAACTACATTCACGTTAAATAGGGCACCATCTAAATCCGTTGAGACGACACCTTATGAACTGTGGTTTGGCAAGAAACCAAAGTTTTTGATTCTTAAAGTTTGGTGTTGCGATGCTTATGTGAAAAAGCTTCAACCTGATAAGCTCGAACCCAAGTAGGAGAAATGTGTCTTCATAGGATACCTAAAGGAGACTGTTGGGTACACCTTCTATCACAGATCCGAAGGCAAGATATTCATTGCTAAGAATGGATCCTTTCTAGAGAACGAGTTTCTCTCGAAAGAACTGAGTGGGAGGAAAGTAGAACTTGATGAGGTAATTGTACCTTCTCCCGAATTGGAAAGTAGCACATCAAAAAACTAGTTCCAGTGATTCCTACACCAGTTAGCGAGGAAGCTAATGATGATGATCATGAAACTTCACATCAAGTTACTACTATTCTCATAGGTCAACCAGAGTACGTTCTGCACCAGAGTGGTACAGCAACCCAGTTCTAGAAGTCATGTTACTAGATCATGATGAACCTACGAACTATGAGGAAGCGATGATGAGCCCAAATTCCGCAAAATGGCTCGAGGCCATGAAATCTGAGATGGGATCCATGTATGAGAACAAAGTGTGGACTTTGGTTGACTTGCCCGATGATCGGCAAGCCATTGAAAATAAATGGATCTTCAAGTGGAAGACCGACGCCGATGGTAATGTTACTATCTACAAAGCTCGACTTGTTGCGAAAGGTTTTCGACAAGTTCAAGGAGTTGACTACGATGAGACTTTCTCACCGTAGCGATGCTTAAGTCTGTCCGAATCAGGTTAGCAATTCCCGCATTTTATGATTATGAAATCTGGCAAATGGATGTCAAAACTGCATTCCTAAATGGATACCTCAAAGAGGAGTTGTATATCATGCAACCAGATGGTTTTGTCGATCCTAAAGGTGCTAACAAAGTGTGCAAGCTCCAGCGATCCATCTATGGACTGGTGCAAGCATCTCGGAGTTGGAATATACGCTTTGATGAAGTGATCAAAGCATATGGTTTTATACAGACTTTTGGAGAAGCTTGTATTTACAAGAAAGTGAGTGGGAGCTCTGTAGCATTTTTGATATTATATGTGGATGACATATTGTTGATTGGAAATGATATAGAATTTCTGGATGGCATAAAAGGATACTTGAATAATAACTTTTCAATGAAAGACCTCGGTGAAGCTTCTTATATATTAGGCATCAAGATATATAGAGATAGATAAAGATGCTTAATTAGACTTTCACAAAGCACATACCTTGATAAAGTTTTGAAGAAGTTCAAAATGTATCAGTCAAAGAAAGGGTTCTTGCATGTATTACAAGGTGTGAAGTTGAGTAAGACTGAATGCGCGACCACTACAGAAGATAGAGAGAAAATGAAAGTCATTCCCTATGCCTCAGCCATAGGATCTATCATGTATGCAATGCTATGTACCAGACCTGATGTGTGCCTTGCTATAAGTTTAGCGGGGAGGTACCAAAGTAATCCAGGAGTGGATCACTGGACAGTGGTCAAGAACATCTTGAAGTACTTCAAAAGGACAAAGGATATTTTTCTCGTTTATGGAGGTGACAAAGAGCTTGTCATAAACGGTTACGTTGATTCATGCTTTGACACTGATCCGAATAACTCTAAGTCACGAACTGGATATGTATTTTTATTGAACAGTGGAGCTGTCAGTTGGTGCAGTTCCAAGCAGAGCGTCATGGCGGGATCTACGTGTGAAGCGGAGTACATAGCTGCTTCGAAAGCAACAAATGAAGGAGTCAGGACGAAGGAGTTCATATCCGATCTAAGTGTAATACCTAGTGCATCGGGTCCAATGAAAATCTTTTGTGACAACACTGGAGCAATAGCCTTGGCAAATGAATCCAGGTTTCACAAGAGAACCAAGCACATCAAGAGATGCTTCAATTCCGTCCGTCATCAAGTCAAGGAGGGAGACATAGAAATTTGTAAGATACATACGGATCTGAATGTCGCAGACCCGTTGACTAAGCCTCTTCCACGAGAAAAACATGATCAGCACCAAGACTCCATGGGTGTTAGAATCATTACTATGTAATCTGGATTATTAACTCTAGTTCAAGTAGGAGACTAATGGAAATATGCCCTAGAGGCAATAATAAAGTTGTTATTTGTATTTCCTTATATCATGATAAATTTTTATTATTAATGCTAGAATTGTATTAACCGGAAACTTAGTACATGTGTGAAAACATAGACAAAACAGAGTGTCCCTAGTATGCCTCTACTAGAGTAGCTCATTGATCAAAGATGGTTATGTTTCCTAGCCATAGAAATGAGTTGTCATTTGATCAACGGGATCACATCATTAGGAGAATGATGTGATGGACGAGACCCATCAGTTAGATTAGCAACTTGATCGTTTAAGTTTTACTACTATTGCTTTCTTCATGACTTAGACATGTTCCTGTGACTATAAGATTATGAAACTCCCGAATACCAGAGGAACACCTTGTGTGCTATCAAACGTCACAACGTAACTGGGTGGTTATAAAGATGCCCTACAGGTGTCTCCGAAGGTGTTTGTGGTGTTGGCATAGATCGAGAATAGGATTTGTCACTCCGAGTGTTGGAGAGGTATCTTTGGGCCCTCTCGATAATACACATCATAATAAGCCTTGCAAGCAAATGACTAATGAGTTAGTCAAGAGATGATGTATTATGGATCAAGTAAAGAGACTTGCCGGTAGCGAGATTGAACTAGGTATGATGATATCGACGATCGAATCTCGGACAAGTAACATACCGATGACAAAGGGAACAACGTATGTTGTTATGCGGTTTGACCGATAAAGATCTTCGTAGAATATGTAGGAACCAATATGAGCATCCAGGTTCCGCTATTGGTTATTGACCGGAGATGAGTCTCGGTCATGTCTACATAGTTCTCGAACTCGTAGGGTTTGAAAGCTTAACGTTTGATGATGATCGGTATTATGAGTTTATGAATTTTCATGTACCGAAGGTAGTTCGGAGTTTCGAATGTGGTCACGGACATGACGAGGAGTCTTGGAATGTACGAGACATTAATATTAATATATTGGATGACTATATTCGGACACCGGTTGAGTTCCGGGGGTCACCGGTATTTATCGGAGTGCCAGAGGGTTATCGGAACCCCCGGGGGATATAATGGGCCAACATGGGCCTTGTGGGAGAGATAGGCGAGGGCCTTGGGCTGGCCGCGCGCCTCCCCCCTTGGGAGTCCGAATTGGACAAGGAGGGGGGTGTGGCGGCCCCTCTTTCCTCCCTCTCTCCCCTCCTTCCTTTCCCCCTCCTAGTAGGACTAGGAATGGGGAGTCCTAGTCCTACTAGGAGGAGGATTCTCCTCTCCTTGGCGTGCCCTAGGGCCGGCCGGCCCTCCCCCTTGCTCCTTTACATACGGGGGCATTTGGCACCCTAGAACACACAAGTTGATTGTTCCAAGCCATGTGCGGAGCCCCCTCCACCATATTCCACCTTGGTCATATCGTTGCAGTGCTTAGGCGAAGCCCTGCGCCCGTAGCTTCATCCTCATCGTCACCACGTCGTCGTGCTGACGAAACTACCCCGTGACGCTCAACTGGATCAATAGCTCATGGGACGTCATTGAACTGAATGTGTGCTGAACGTGGAGGTGTCGTACGTTTGGTGCTTGGATCGGTTGGATCGTGCTGACGTTCGACTACATCAACCACGTCACTAGACGCTTCCGCTTTCGGTCTACGAGGGTACGTGGACACACTCTCCCCTCTCGTTGCTATGTGATAACCCTCAACCGTAAGGGATCGAGATAGTCTTCGCGGGTAAGAATAACCCAATTTATTGATTCGACACACGGGGAGCCAACGAGTATTTATAAGCTTTAACAGTTGAGTTGTCAATTCAACCGCACCTGAAATATACTAACTTGCAACAAAAGATAAGTGGTAACAGTGATATGATAGTGATGATAGTAATAGTAAAAGTAAACAGCAAAAGTAAATATCAGTAGTAAATTGCAAAAGTAGCAACTAGTGACAAGCAAGGTTTAAAATACTGTAGGCTAGGGAGATGGATGGTTGGGCACTGCATGGATGAGATAGATTCTAACTTGGGGCACGGCAGACGGAAAAGTAATGATCATCTAGGCAAATATCAACCATTAGGCATGTATCCCATAGGTAGTTGTACGTGCTTGCAATAAGAACTTGCACAACATCTTTTGTCCTACCATCCCACTACGAACGGGGCCAAAAGGAACTAATGGATATTAAGGTGCTCCTGTCAAAGAGCATCGGAACAAAGCAATGAACTCAATGGATACATGTAATCCTCAAACTACGGACCATCCCCTTTGGTGTCCCAAGCTGTCACTTTTGGGATCGCCGGTTCCGAACCGTAACAGTTGCATACAACTCATAGATAGGATCAAGAACACAAATATATTCATTCAAACACATATGGTTCAGATCTGAAATCATGGCACTCGGGCCCTAAGTGTCAAGCATTAAGAATAACAAGTTGTAGCAAAGATGATAAACACCATACTAGATGATAGGCAACATGCCCCCAACAATCTGACAAACTATTACATGATCTAACTCATCCAATCCCTACCATCCCCTTCGCCTACAGCAAGGGAATTACTCACACATGAAGGGGGAAGTCATGAGGGATGATGGAGTGGTGATGATGATGACGATGGCGACGATCTCCCCTCTCCGGAGGCCAAATCAGCCTCCAGATTAGCCCTCCCGAAGAAGAACAGAGGGTGGCGGCGGCTCCGCGACGAAAAACAGC
This sequence comes from Secale cereale, assembly GCA_902687465.1. Taxonomy (NCBI): domain Eukaryota; kingdom Viridiplantae; phylum Streptophyta; class Magnoliopsida; order Poales; family Poaceae; genus Secale; species Secale cereale. Next base: position 386,513,542 of record LR738711.1, on the reverse strand, counting down.
GAAAGGACTTCCGATCTAGGATTTCTGCATCGGGAGGAAAAATACGGGCTAAAGTAGGGCACCAAGGGGTGTGGGGCCCACCCAGGCGCCCCCCCGGCGCGGCCCAGGGGGGGCGCGCCCACAGGGCACCTGAGCACCCCCTGGCCCCCCTCTAGCCCCACTTCTGGCATTTTGTTTCTTCGGGTGCGTGGATTTTTCGTGATTTTTCGTGGATTTTTCTGAGATGCTTAAAAATCCGTTTTCCTGCACACAAATAAACCATACAGGCAGCTCTGCTGAAAACAGCGTCAGTCCGGGTTAGTTTAGTCCAAATCATGCAAGAATGAGGTCAAAACAATATCAAAAGTGTTTGGAAAAGTAGATACGTTTGAGACGTATCAACTCCCCCAAGCTTAGCATATTGCTTGTCCTCAAGCAATTCAGTTCAACGAACTGGACGTGACAAAGAAAACTTTGACAAACTCTTTTGCTTCATTAGATGTATATAAGCATGTACTACGAAAAGAGTTCAGCAAGTATTAAAACAGTAGTTATGAGAACAATGCAAGGAGCAATCCTTCTTTCAAGTGACCAGTCACAAATAATCAGGAGTAAACAATATATTACCGAAAATCAAGACAAGATCACATTGCACATAGCTTGAGCATATTAAGGTGGTATCTCGCTAGCCTCCATGAGTGAAGCGAAACATAAATGCAGAGACTCCTCCAGAGTTTTAAAGGAGACTAGAACTAAGAATTTCAGAATAAATTATATCACAAGTATGCAGAAGACAATGTAATACTTTGGGACAATGCACATTACACTCAGAATGACAATTATGCCCTCCTAGTCAGTGCTTTGAAGAAAGAAGATGAGACTCTCGAACCGTGGCTTTTATTAGCAAGGTTGAAAACCCGTGATCGGAAACAAAAACTAAACATGTACCAGAGCTCTTGGTTTTAAAAACAGAAGTAAATATGTTTTGAGAGGTGCATATTTCATCAACGAATGCTAGCACATAACTCAATTACTTTTTAAGCTAGACAAGTCTCGAGGAACGGCTCCCGCATGAGGACGATCACATCCTCTTAATCTCCTTTGTTTATTACTGCCAAAGTTTTCTGATTTCTCATGAACAAAGCGTGAAGGAGGGTTTGTTTGTTATATTATCTTTTTGAGCCGGGCGCACTCAATGCCAGTTCCTTTTCATATTAGGGGTTTGCACATTATACATGCAATCTAGGGGTGAAACTTGTCCAACTTAAAGAGATCATGAATTAACTCCTACTTCCTCATGAGCTAAAACATAGGCACAAAAAAAGAGAAATGCTTTTGATTAGTTTCGAGATGGTACATGAAAGTCTTCGTTAGGAATGGCAGGTACCATATATAGGAAGGTATAGTGGACTCATATGGCATAACAGGTTTAAAGGTTTTGGATGCACAAGCAGTCATTCCGCTTAGTACGGGTGGAGGTTTAGCAAAAGACTGGGAAGCGACCAACTAGAGAGCAATAACGGTCATAATCATGCAGAGCGACAAAGCAACATTGAATCGGGCATGAAAGTGATATAACTATTCTAAAATTCAAAGATCATCAAGGCAAAGTAGACTTTTTAGTCTTTAAACATGTGTAAGCATGTGCCAAGTCAATCCAAAAATTTTCTAAAGGGAAATACCACCTTAGTATACCAGACTATGAACAGTGCAATGCATGTAGATCATTTCAATAACATATTATATACTCTAGTTATTCGAGACTAGCCACAAGGAAAGCATGAACCACTGGAAGAGCATTGTAAACATAGCACTATGTCGCTACAAGCTGGTCTCTAGATCATAAGTACAGGCATATGTACAAAAGTAGAAACAATAAGAGTTCATACCGGTCTTCCTTGTTGCTTCCTTTCAGTCGATCTTCGTCATTACTGCTTGTCACTTGCACGATTGAACGTAGGAAATATAATCAAATGCCATCACGGACTCGAGCTGATCTCTGAAAACAAAGCAAACTAAAGAGAGAAAGGAAATCTTTTTTTGGGTTTTTCAAAAGTTGAATAAAAAGCAAAAGAAAGAGAAAATCTTTTTGTTGTTTTTGCAAAGAGAGAAATAAAGAAGAAGGGGCAAAAACTTCAAAAGGATCAAAGTGAATCAAACGGATAATACAATGAAAAAGTGAGAAGGGCACGTACTCCCCCAAGCTTAGGCTTTTGGCCTAAGTTGGTAGCAGCTACTGCCCCCAGGAGCCTCCTGCTCCAGGGGTATGGTGGTGAGACCAAGGGTCGTAGAAGGATGATGGCGCGTACACCGAACTCCTCGGAGTCTCCCACGAGGAAGGTTCCGAGCGCCAAACAGAGGAAGACCCTTCACCAAACTCGGTGGCGGTCTCTTCCTGAAAATGTGGTATCTCACCGTGCCTCTCCTCGCTGGGCACAACCCCCTCCATGGGGTTATGGAACTGGTGCTGGACCATGAACTCATCGAACTGGACAACATCAAAGGACCATCCATTCCTGCGAGAAAAATCAAACAAAAGAGGTGCAGGTAGACGGATCTCACGTTCCGCGGTAGTTCCGAAACGCAAGATATAAACAAGGTTATCAAGTTCAGAACCCATGGTAACAAACTTATGCCTCTTCATAGCAGCAAGATCAAAGCTTAAATAAGTAAAAGGAGTATCATCAGGGTGTGGGGTGCCTCCAAGATGCTCTAAGATAAGCGTGGCATAAATGCCACCATATAAGTCCCCCTTCTTACCGTTCATAGCAAGGCATCGAGCAATTAAGGTACCAATATTATAACCAGACCTCCCTGAGAGGGCTGCTGCTAGGATAGCAATATCCGGAGCAGAAATGTTGCTCGTGTTGTCGCGAGCTAACACCCCTCTAGAAATATAATATGCAAAATACCTCAGGTGAGGAAACAAGATGCTGGAGATCTTCGACCGATGAATATCCCTCGTACCCATGCCGCAGAGAGAGTTGATGACGGTTTTCAGCTCGGAGGGCTGTGTGGCCATCCTTGCCGTCCTCCCAACGTTCGGCACACCTATTACTTCACAAAAATTTCCCAGAGTCATGGTGATAAGATCATTATAAATTTTAAACTCAATAGCACCTGAATCAGGATTATATCTAAAACTGTTAATGAAACCGGAGGTGAGTTTCTGATAATGAGTAACACGGCTCGTGACGAGTCGTGTCAAATCTGCATTAGCACAAAGATTATAAAACTCATCCTTGATTCCCGCAGCTTCCATGAATTCATCACATGGAAATGTCATCGCACGTGCTGGACTTGTGTCTTCCAACAACTCTAGGGGCACATGATCTTCATTATAGCTCACCCTAACAGTCGATGGTGAAGCTGCGGCTCTAGTGACTCGATCGGAGTGTGCGGGCCTCCCCTTCTCAAGCCATCCTTTTGCCCTTCCTAACAAACTCATTTCTGATTTTTTTTTATAATTTACAAAAACGAGGATTAAAACAAAGTGAGCTAAGGCAAACTACTCAACTCACTTGCCCAAGGCATAAACTTGCATCAAAACTTGGAAAACAACTTTCTACACATGCATGCAATCTCATCTCTACAACACCAAGAACTACTAAATACTCACAAATGAGGCCACCAATCAAAAATCTAATTGGAGGGGTGGAGGAGTCACATACCAGGGAGTATTTGCTCAAAATTTCAGCTCAGATGATGGGCTGTAGAGAGATATCGAAGAATCGCCCCCAAGAACAGCAAGAACAGCAAGAACAAGACCAGAACTCGGGTTTCTGGAAAATGAGAGAGAGGAGGGAAGAAGAAGTACCTGGAGGGGGGTCCCGTGGGCCCCAGGCGCCCTGTGGGCGCGGCCAGGGGCTGGGCCGCGCCAGCTGGCCGCCTGGGCCACTGGTGGCCCCCCCTGGCTGGCCCCAGGACTTTCCGGGTCTCTCCCGTGGTGGAAATTTTTAATATATTTTTTCTATAATTTTTCTGAAAACTTCACTGTTGAAATTTTTTCGAACTTCAAAAAGCTGTGAAACTCTCTGAAAACTTGAAGCAGTTAGTAGAATTGTGAAGCTTCAAAAACATAGATACTTGGTACAGCAAGTATGACAACACTAAAAACAAATGAAAACATAGAAAGCTCAACTTTTTATCCATATAAAACACGTTCACTAGTAAGGTTGATCAAGTCTTACCAACAAACAAGCGGTATATAGAACAAAAAGTCTCACCTTCTACAAAGTAATCACTGAACTTTTACCTTGATGGACATTGTCCCTACCATGATAGTTTTGTATTTGTGAGGCACATGTAGTGGACAGTCCCATTCTCCAATTTTTACGGTCTCGATATTCTCTATAGAGTTGAGGGCATGCCTCCTATCGGTCTTCTTCGGAAAATATACCGTGTGTTCTTTATCATTCACATGAAAGGTAACCATCCCTTTGTTGCAATCAATAACAGCACCTGTGGTGTTAAGAAAAGGTCTACCAAGAATAATGGACATGCTCCCATCCTCAGGCATGTCAAGCACAACAAAATCAGTAAGAATTAAACAATTAGCAACTTCAACTGGAACATCCTCACAAATACCTATCAGAACAGCGGTTGACTTGTCAGCCATCTGAAGGGAGATATTTGTAGGAATTAGTTTCTCTAAACAGAGCCTCTCATAAAGAGAGAGAGGCATAACACTCACTCCCGCTCCAAGATCACATAAAGCAGTTTTGACATGATTATTCTTTATGGAGCAAGGAATGGTGGGTATACCTGGATCACCGAGCTTCTCAGGAATCTTTCCACTGAAAGAATAGTTAGCAAGCATAGTAGATATTGCATCATTAGGAATTTTTCTTTTGTTAGTGACAATATCTTTCATATATTTTGAATAAGGAAGTAACTTAATAGCATCAGTCAAAGGAATTTGAAGAAAAAGAGGTTTAATCCATTCACAAAACTTATTGTAATGCTCTTCTTCTTTAGATTTGATGGACTTACCTGGAAAGGGCATGGGTTTCTGTACCCATGGTTCTTTCTCCTTCCCATGTTTTCTTGCGATGAAGTCTTCTCTAGTGTACCTCTTACGTTTGTCTGGTGCTTGTTCTTCTCGAACTTCAGGCGGATCATTCTTCTCATTATCATTACCTTCAGGTTCAGCGCCGTCTTCAGTCTCATCATCGGAAATAGATACACTGTTGGGATCAATAGTTGGCTCTTCATCTGCAATAAGATCATTAGAATTGTCAGTCTCTTTATGTTTCTTCTTCTTATTTGGAGGGACAACAATTTCTTCTTCCTGCATTTGAGAATCTTGCTCGATTCTCTTCGGATGTCCCTCTGGATAAAGAGGATCTTGAGTACTAGTTCCTCCTCGGGTCTTAATCCCGAAAGCCTGCAGTTTATCTTGTTTGGCATTGTTAGCAAGCAAATCTCTTTGCACATTAGAAATTTGATCAAGCTGAGTTTGAACCATATGAAAATGCTTCACAAGACATTGGACATCATTATCTGTTCTATCTAAAACACCAAGCAACTTTTTGATAGCAAGGGAATTATCATGCAACTGACTTTCTATCCTCCCATTAAAATGATTCTGTTTCATAATAAAATTATCAAATTCATCTAAACATTGATCAGGAGGCTTACCATAAGGGATGTCACTTGCGTTGAAATCTAAAAGAGAGTGTACCTCTACCATAGGAGGGTGAGTGGTAGGCTCACACAGCTTCTCAATAGGGGGTAGATTCTTCACATCTTCAGCTTTAATACCTTTCTCTTTAATAGACTTCTTCGCTTCTCGCATATCCTCGGGGCTTAGAACAAACATGCCCCTCTTCTTTGTTGGTGGAGGTGGTTCAGGGACGGACCAATCTTCATGGTTTTTGGCAATCCTGCCCATTAAATCTTCTGTGTCGTCCGGTGTTCTTTTCCTGAAAACACAACCAGCACAACTGTCCAGATAGGACCTAGATTCATCAGTTAGACCAGCATAGAATATATCAATTAATTCATTCTTAGGAATTTCATGTCCTGGTCTAGCCCGAATCAAACCGCAGTACCTCCCCCAAGCTTTAGGGAGGGACTCATCCTGCAACTGTTTAAAGTTGTAAATTCTTTGTAAAGCAGCATGTTGCATATGAGCAGGAAAGTACTTATCAACAAAAGAGTGAGCTAAGTCCTGAGGACTCTTAATAGAACCGCATGGGAGTGAATCATACCATGCTTTAGCACCTTCCTTCAAGGAGAAAGGAAGAAGCTTGGTCATATAAAAGTAGCGTATCTTCTCATCTGTGGTAAACAGGCTACCTAGTTCACCAAGTTTAGTTAGGTGTGCAATAGCATCATCATTTTCTCTGCCATAAAAGGGGTCAGCTTCAACCATAGGTATAAGTGAAAGATCAACAGAGAAATCAAAATCAGGATCATCAATGCATATAGGAGATGTAGCAAACTCAGGATTAGGTACGGTTTTGTTTTGCAAGGAGTGTTTTTCAAATATTTTCTTAATAGTTTCAGGGTCAGAGCCAGCAAACTCTGTCAGTTCCCTGCATAAATCTTCATCAAGTATATAGTAATCATCATCAAGGAGTCTCTCCTGGAGTTTACTCAATTCAGGATAATCATAAGTTTCACCAATAGGGTAGCGAGTAACAGGAAGTTCAATTCCATATTTTTCAGCAGCAGTAGTAATTTGTTTCTCAAGAGCATAACCAAGCGAACTAATATCATCATCAAAAGTAGTAGAAGCATCATCAAGAGTATCAGACATAGTAACAGATTCAATAGGAGCATCATGTGGTGGTGGTGAGGCAAACTTACTCATAACAGAAGGTGAATCAAGCGTAGCACTAGTGCTTAGAGCAGTACCTCTTCTTGTAGTGGATCGTAAGATCGGAACCTTGGGGTCTCCTTTCTTACCCATAATGAATAAAGTGCAGCAGGTAGGATACCTCAAGTAGACTTGTAAATATTGCTATGCTCCCCGGCAACGGCGCCAGAAAACGGTACTTGATAACCCTCAACCGTAAGGGATCGAGATAGTCTTCGCGGGTAAGAATAACCCAATTTATTGATTCGACACACGGGGAGCCAAAGAGTATTTATAAGCTTTAACAATTGAGTTGTCAATTCAACCGCACCTGAAATATACTAACTTGCAACAAAAGATAAGTGGTAACAGTGATATGATAGTGAGGATAGTAATAGTAAAAGTAAACAGCAAAAGTAAATAGCAGTAGTAAATTGCAAAAGTAGCAACTAGTGACAAGCAAGGTTTAAAATACTGTAGGCTAGGGAGATGGATGGTTGGGCGCTGCATGGATGAGATAGATTCTAACTTGGGGCACGGCACACGGAAAAGTAATGATCATCTAGGCAAATATCAAACATTAGGCATGAATCCCGTAGGTAGTTGTACGTGCTTGCAATAAGAACTTGCACAACATCTTTTGTCCTACCATCCCGCTACGAACGGGGCCAAGAGGAACTAATGGATATTAAGGTGCTCCTGTCAAAGAGCACCGGAACAAAGCAATGAACTTAATGGATACATGTAATCCTCAAACTACGGACCATCCCCTTTGGTGTCCCAAGCTGTCACTTTTGGGATCGCCGGTTCCGAACCGTAACAGGTGCATACAACTGATAGATAGGATCAAGAACACAAATATATTCATTCAAACACATATGGTTCAGATCTGAAATCATGGCACTTGGGCCCTAAGTGTCAAGCATTAAGAATAACAAGTTGTAGCAAAGATGATAAACACCATACTAGATGATAGGCAACATGCCCCCAACAATCTGACAAACTATTACATGATCTAACTCATCCAATCCCTACCATCCCCTTCGCCTACAGCAAGGGAATTACTCACACATGAAGGGGGAAGTCATGAGGGATGATGGAGTGGTGATGATGATGACGATGGCGACGATCTCCCCTCTCCGGAGGCCAAATCAGCCTCCAGATTAGCCCTCCCGAAGAAGAACAGAGGGTGGCGGCGGCTCCGCGACGAAAAACAACGAAAGGACTTCCGATCTAGGATTTCTCCGTCGGGAGGAAAAATACGGGCTAAAGTAGGGCACCAGGGGGTGTGGGGCCCACCCAGGCGCCCCCCCGGCGTGGCCCAGGGGGGGCGCCCACAGGGCGCCTGGGCACCCCCTGGCCCCCCTCTGGCCCCACTTCTGGCATTTTGTTTCTTCGGGTGCGTGGATTTTTTGTGATTTTTCGTGGATTTTTCTGAGATGCTTAAAAATCTGTTTTCATGCCCACAAATAAACCATACAGGCAGCTCTGCTGAAAACATCGTCAGTCCGGGTTAGTTTAGTTCAAATCATGCAAGAATGAGGTCAAAAACAATATCAAAAGTGTTTGGAAAAGTAGATACGTTTGAGACGTATCACTATGCTTCTAGTATATAGATCTTGCGTGATCGTAGGATTTTTTTTGAAATACTACGTTCCCGAACAGATCCGGCTTACATGTCGTCTCATCGGTCACTTAGGGGCGACCTACTCAATGAGCAGAGCTTTGTTTACCATCTTGATCTGGCTTACATGATGTCTCATTGGTCACTTGGGGCTACTTGCTCAATGAGCAGAGCTTTGTTTACCCTCTTGATCGGCTTACATGCCAGGTGTAAACACCAAATTTTGGGTTAACCGGCTTGTATGTCGTTGTTACTCCGCCCAAGTAATCCAAGAATGACCCGTCGTGTTCTTGACAGTCAATCTTTTAAGTAAGACCCTAAACTCATTAAAGTTAAAACAGCGGTTTGTCATGTGAGCCTTGTTTTAGGCTTACAGGTGTGTTGGAAAATAACTCAATGTCTGTGCGGCCCATGAAAGCACTTGAAGTTTTAGGCTTGGCGGCCTATGAAAGCCTTGTTTTTTTGGTTTTCTATTTTTCCAGACAATTTTGGAATTCATATCCTTCTTCCATATTAATATATGTTTTTTTGCAATTCAGGCCATGTAGCCTTGATCTTATGACTCATTCTTGAGTGTCTTGGGTTAATAACCCACCCTGATAAGCATACTTTAAGTTGCCAAGATGATTTTCCTTGAATAAATTCAAGTCTTGACACTTCATGTTTACGAGTTAATACCCATGCTGGATTACAATCACTACATCGTCATTATGATATCGGTCTGCAGGGCATATGTTGTTTCCTTGTGTGCAGGAAGTGTGATGATGCTGGATCTGATCCACATAACTACTAATAGTGTACGCACAAGTGGCGGGTGATAACAATCAAGCACATCGGTTTAAACATTTAAAGGATAACACATGCATGATGGCATGACATATCATTGTTTCAACTAGCCTATTACAAGGCCTTCCACGACCCAAAATGATTAAGAGTTTTTTTAAAGAGAAGCACCATGCCGCGATCTAAGAACCACCCCTGGATCCGTTATTTTGGTCCTCACGAGTTGAAGACTCCGGGTTATCCTGCACCGATTCTTCTTCTTCTTCCTCCACCGTCTGGAAGTTAGGTGATGCCCAACTGACACTAGTTAAGGCCTTGAATAAGGCTTCGTCGTTGATAAGTGTGGACGGATCAACATTAGGAACAAAAGTATGCTTATGCGTTGGAGGGATGAGGTTCACAATATCATAAGCCGATGCTTTCACTTTTGCATTCTCCATCTTGTAAGATGCCTGATACCTAGATAAATCAGTATCATTGGCCATCTTGCTCGCCATAGGTCGCATTTCCTTCACGCATTTCGCAAAGTCATTTTCATCAAAGGGATGCAGGTCCTCTTTAAAGCTTGGACAACCAGTTGCCATCTCCTCCTGGTCTAGTTCGGCTTGCCATGCCATAGCCCGACTCAGAGTGGTAATGGCACCAGCTCTGGGAGATGATCGATTTATTTCTTCCAGTCTTTCAGGTATGACAGATAGCTTATCCAATGCATCCCTGATGAGTATGGGTGGATGTTTCCTATGAGAGATAGCCACTATGCTCTGTTGCGTACCAGTATATAGTTTCTCCACCAAGGTGTATGCAGCTTTCAACTTCACACGCATGTCATGGCCGAGGTTGGAGCTCCTTGGGCCTGTTGAGCAAACATATAGATAAATCACTAGGCGGGTCAAAGTAAATCGGTGGAAAAATATTGCAGTGAAATGTTACTTACCAAATATCACAGCCGTCATCTGTGAAATATGGCGCTTTAAGCCGATCAACTATGCAGTAGTTTCCTTTAATGAAGCTTCAACAACTTCTGTCTTTTGCAGTAGGGCAGTTCTTTCTTTCTCCCAACCGGCTCTTTCTGTGGAGAATCCGATTTTAAGCTTCTCGACCTCCTCCAAGATAAATTCAAACTTGGAGTCAGCCTTACGCGTCTCAGCTTCTTGATGCTCAAGCCTGGCCTTTATATCGATCGACTGGGATTCAGCTTGAGTCAAGGCATCATTCAAATAAGAGTTAAGAATAGTTATAGACAAGTTGGTCAAGACGCAATACACATACAAGTCTCAAGCACGTTGCAAGCAAAGCACTTGACACTTGGGGGCTAACATGTGCAGCAGTTCTTTTTCGCAGTATGTTGGTAATGAACCGGATCATCTTTGTCAAGATAAACCGGCCCATGAGGGCTACAGTATGAAATTATTCTTCCAAAGGTAATGATCTGGCTCATCTTTGTCAAGATAAACCGACCCATGAGGGCTACAACATGAAATTATTATTCCAAAGCTAATGATCCGGCTCATCTTTGTCAAGATAAACTGGCCCATGAGGGCTACCATATGAAATTATTCTTCCAAAGGTAATGATCCGGCTCATCTTTCTAAAAATAAGCCGGCCCATGAGGGCTGCGGCATGAAGTTTCTTCTTTCACAGTACTAAAGATGATCCGACTCATATTTCCTAAGATAAGCCGGCCCATGAGGGCTATGATTTAACAGTTGCGGTAGCATATGGACAAGTCTTAACCATATTCAAATATATCTTTTCCTATGGCTAATACTTGTGGGCTCGATGTCTATATATACAAAGGAAGCAGATGTTCGTACCTCATATTTCTGTTGCATCTTCTTGACTATGTCCACTTCGAGATCACGACCAGTATGTAGTTGACTAAGATAGCTAGAGAATAATTCATTGACGCCCTAGTGTGAGTAGTTGGCAATATCATACTTGGCTTTGCCCATTTCAATTAATTCTTCTTTGGCAGAGTGTTTGTCCAGAATGGTAGGATTCCCCGGCTCTTTATAATCAGTACCCGTGACCAGGACATCTTCAGTGTCTTCCTCGGCATGCTTGGAGGGACCTGGCGGCTTGACAGTCTCTGGGTCAATGTTTATTGGTCTATGGGAGTATCATGGGTCTCTTGTGGCTGGTCACTGATAGTGTCTTCACACTACTGCATGATACTGCTAACGCGACACTACGATCAGAGACCCTTTGACGAAGCTGTGTGCGACGAATTAATCACAAACGGTGATGTAAAAAACATGTCAAAAAAGATGCAAAACATTTGTGATGAATGATACTTCAAACACGGTTCATATTTTAGTTACGTGTGCGATGCTGGGCATACGGTTGATCCATACGAACTGTTTGTGATGAGACAGAATAATAGAAATGGGCAGACAAATCAAGGTGTGTGTGATATACGGCATACAATTCGCTCCGACGAACCGTTTGCGATGATCGAGGTGAACACAAACGATTCGGCGTAACCAGATGTGTGTGATACCCAGGAGACAGGTCGGTAATCAGAATTGTGTGCGATCATTATAGACAGCCCATACGGTCTTTTTTGTGAATTGTGTGCTCGTCCGGGCACATAGTTCAACAAAGCAACCTATGGGCGATAATGTACAAGATCGCTGTCGAATAGGTATTACTAACCGTCTGCGATGAGCTTGACATGATAAATAGAGATAACAAATTAATATGAGCGAACGGAAACAGAGATATGTACAGCCTAATTAATTTAGTCCTTGTTGTTGTTGTTGTTGTTGGATGGCCCCGTGACATCGTCTTGGCGAGGATGCTTCTTTCCGCTGGCGGTTGGCTTTTCATCACCACCATCGTCATCATCGTCGTTGTTGTCGTCGTCGGCCTCCTCCTTGTTCTACCATTCCTCCTCCTCATTATCGTCTTCCTCTTCTTCGTCCTTCGACGGCTCCTCGTCTGTCTGGTTGTCATCTGACGACTCCGGAGGCGGCGTCCCTTCCATGATCCGTATATAATCGAGGTCTGGGATCAACGCTGGACTCATGGAGGACGAGCGGGATGATTTCGATGTTGACCTATCATTGGGCGTGTCGGTGTCAAAACCGGCGGATCTCGGGTAGGGGGTCCCGAACTGTGCGTCTAAGGTCGATGGTTACAGGAGACTGGGGACACGATGTTTACCCAGGTTCGGGCCCTCTCTATGGAGGTAATACCCTACTTCCTGCTTGATTGATCTTGATGAATATGAGTATTACAAGAGTTGATCTACCACGAGATCATAATTGCCAAACCCTAGAAGCCAAGCCTGTATGACTATGGTAATGTGTATATGTTATCCGGACTACTCCCTCCGGTTTATATAGACACCGGGGGGATCTAGGGTTACATAGAGTCGGTTACATAAGAAGGAATCTTCATAATTGGTCGCCAAGCTTGCCTTCCACGCCAAGGAGAGTCCAATCCGGACATGGGTGCAGTCTTCGGCCTTCATGTCTTCATAGCCCACCAGTCCGGCCCATTGATAACAGGCCAGACGCCCGAGGACCCCTTAGTCCAGGACTCCCTCAGTAGCCCCTGAACCTGGCTTCAATGACGAGAAGTCCGGCGCGCAGAATGTCTTCGGCATTGCAAGGCGGGTTCCCTTTTTCCGAACTCCAAGATAGTCTTCGGACGCGATGATAGTATCCGGACCTGTCGAACACACCATACCACTGTTCAAGATATCTTCCGATATTCCGATAAATCGGCCGATTTATCGCTTACCATTGTCTGACCGATAAGATAAATCGGTCGATAAATTAGCCGATATGACGATAAATCGGCCGATATGACGATAAATCGGCCGATATGCCAATAAACTGGCCGATTTACCCCTTATCTTGGGTCGACCGATAAGTTCCCGATAAGCGATATCCCCAACATTGCACCATACACAACCACAGAGAGAATATAATTTTGCACGAGTTCAATCCGCTGACAAATTTTTGTAGCATGATGCCACGTCCGACCGGTCATAATTCCGGATCACTTTGTGACCAACGCTCCACATCCCGAGACGCGGTTGCCATTGGCACGTCTTGTCGAAGCAGAGATCATGTCCCCTTATTGTGGGATTCTCATCAATGCGGGTATGGGTAACCCAACCATGCAGTTTACACAGGCCTTGGGAATAGGCGAATTCTGAGGCGAGTGGGGAGGCCTTTAATATTTACTACCTTTATAAGGGGATAAGGACTCCCTCTTCATCTCCCACGCCCTCTCTCTTTATATCCGCCCTTCCAATCTCAAGCTCCAACGCCCAAGTTCTCATCTCCATTCCACTCGAGCCAGCACTCAACCATGTCCGGATCCGGAGGTCAGGGCAAGTGGATGGTCTCCTCTATCAAGGAGGAGGATATTGTTGAGCTTCGGGCGGCCGGATACTTGGCGAAGGAAATCGCCCACCGTCTGCCAGCCGAGGGACAAGTCATCCCTACACCAGAGCCCAACGAGAGGGTGGTATTCATCCCTCATTTCTTCCGTGGACTAGGGTTTCCACTCCACCCCTTCGTCCGCGGGCTGATGTATTGTTACGGGATAGATTTCCACGATTTGTCCCCGAATTCCTTCCTCAACATTTCGGCGTTTATCGTCGTGTGTGAGGCCTTCCTCTGCATCCAACCCACTTCGGGATGTGGCTCAAAGTCTTCAACATGAAGCCGAAGCTGGTGGATCGCCAGCACGCGGAGTGCGGAGGAGCCATGGTGAGTAAGTTGTCCAACGTCTCCTGGCCAAAAGGCACTTTTGTGGAGACAGTAAAGGAGTGGCAGAAATAGTGGTTCTACATTACGGAACCCAGCGGAACCACCTGGGCTGCGGCTGCCGAATTCCGCTCCGGCGCTACCACGCGACTCACCTCTTGGGTTGAGAAGAGTCCGAACTGGTGTTCGCCCGATGAGCTGATTGCGCTGCAGACGCGCGTTCAAGGCATGATAGCCAAGAATGTCAAGCTTGTTGATGTAATTCAGGTGATGCTGGTCCGCCGGATCCTCCCGTGCCAGCGCAGAAGTCGCCCTCTGTGGGAGTTCAATCCGAAGAAGCACCAAACCCTGGTGAGGCTCTTTGAAACCACTCACGAGCGTGCGTGGACGTTGCTCTTCAAGGGCAATGAGGAACCGTCGGCCACAAATTCAGACCGTGGGCACGACATTTCATATCCCGCCTGCAAGGTATGTTATTTTTAACGTATCTCTTATTTGTTTATTTCGGGGATGATGTCTGAGATTTTATCATTTGCCTTTTCAGGATTGGATAGAGGTGGCGAAGTGGATCCAGTGTCCGGCTCCACAGCCTGAAGAACCGGTCATCCCGCGTCTGGCGAAGATGCTAGTGCCGGCACCATATAAGGCGCCGGAGAAGAAGGCCACGAAGAAGGCCAAGGGGGCCAAAAGCGGCCATCGTCCGAAGACGAAGAAGCCCATTCATTCGTCCCTGAAGACAATGACAAGGAAGAGGAGGAGGCGGAGGAGGAGAAGAACCCTCCCCTTGAGGAGGGGAAGAAGAAGAGGGGGGCCTCCACAACTCTGGAGGCGGGAACACCCAAGAAGGGGAAGGGCACCCTTGCGGTCAACACCGCATGGGACGTTGACAGCAGTCCGGAGCGATGCCTCCGCGCTAAGCCTTGGGCCGCATCATAAGTACTATGACTCACGTATGCAAGTGTAACCGGCCTCTCCTTTTTGTTGTTTTGACGTGGTTAATTGTGACGCCCGAAGACCGACGTCCCAGGAGATTTCCAGATGTTCCGGGTTCCCCCTTGTGTTTCTTTTGTGCTTGTGTTATTTATTTTGCATTGCATCATGTCGTCATGCCATCATGTCATTAATCTTTGCATCTCAACTTAAATAAATCGTGTGGACCTTCGGTCCATTTAAATCGAGGGAAGGATGACTTCTCTTTATAACATATCCTCCTAATATTTATGGAGCTATATTATAAATATTTCATTGTTTGGAATTAACCGTAACATACTTGCATATTTTCCTCATGCCTTCTCTTTCGCTATTCCTTGCCTCAAAACCTTGTCCTAATTCAAACCATTTGAATTAAATTCAAATGAGTTCGAATTTATCTCTTGCATTCGTGCCTCTTCTATTTTTCGTGGACCGTGGACATTTTCGCGAGTCCAGGAAAAATAACCTCTTGCCCAAATTCCACCCCTAACCTCCCTTTTTATTCTTTCCCTTTTATGTTTCTGTTTTATCTTTTTAGATTTTAGTGAGAGAGAGATCCCAGCCGCAGCGGGCCTCCTCCTTTCCCCGCAGCCCATCTTGCTCAAGGCCCACGGCCCAACCGCCCTTCTAACCCTAGCCTCGCTCACAGCGACCTCTCCCCTCGCTCTCTCCCTACACCGCCGCCACCCCTCGTTCCCTCGACCCCGCGCCCCCGCACCATCTCCCCTCGCCCCTGCCTCCTCGCCCCGCATCGCCAGGCCCAAGCGCCTCTCCTCCTGGAATCTCCAGCGCGCCTCGCCTCTACGCCATCCCGCCTCTTCCTCGCCAGGGCCGGCCAGGAGCCGCGCCGACCGGCGCGCCAAGGCCGCAGCCCCGCGCTCCCACCTCTCCAGCGCTGCGCGCCCAGCCCCTGCGCCTCGGGCCCTGCTACGACCGCCGCCCGCGTCATCGACCGCCGCCGCCTCATCAGCGCCATCGGCCTCCTCACTGCCGCCGCCCCGTCTGTCACCTACAAGAGCCACGGCCGCCACCTCCTTCGGTTTGTCAAGCCGCCGTTCAATTCGGGCCCGACCCCGATCTGGACCGGATCCTCCCGTCCTCGCTGCACCAAGTCCATATGCATCAGGCCCTGCTGCTCGAGTTTGAGCACACGCATCCTTAGCCCCCGGCACTGATACGTCCAAAACGTATCTATAATTTCTGCTTGCTCCATGCCTCTTTTGGGTGATATTGCTATGTTATTTATACACTTCCATACACTTTTGATCATATTTGGACTAACCTATTAACTCAGTGCACCCCAGTGCCAGTTTTTGTTTTCGGCTGTTTTTTGTATTTCAGGTTTTCACATTACGAGGACTGCCAGAAAAAATCCAGAAAAATTATATAAAAAATCAGCGTTCCGGAAGCTTCCATGCGGCCAAAGTAGGGCCGGAGGGGACCCACAGGGGCTCCAGGCGGCCTGCCCATGGGCCCCCCCTGGCCGCGCCGGGGGCGCTCCTGGGCACCCCTGACCCCCTCTGATGCCCCCCTTTGGCATATATTTACACCGTGTCGCGGAAACCCTGATTCCGGACCCCTTTTCTCCAGACGCGATTCCGATCTCCGCCGCCATCGCCATCAAGCTTCGGGGGACCAGAATTCCTGCGCCGGCACCCTGCCGGGACGGGGAAGTGCCCCCGGATTCATCTCCATCGACGTTGCTTCCTCCCTCCATGATGCGGGAGTAGTTCCTCCTCGGGGCTGAGGTTCTTACCAGTAGCTATGTGGTCAATTCTCTCTCCCATGATGTGATCTTCGTTGTGATCATAGGCTATGTTAATATAGGGTGATCCCATGATATTTCCCCTATGTATTGGATTGATGTACTCACTTGTCTTTATCTAGTATAATCCCCGAGACCAAGGTGACAGCGGTCTATTGGACATGGATTAGAAAAGTATTTTCATGAGTGATTTCCTCTCTTGTGTGTTGATTGAAGATCGAGAGTCTCTTGGTGCTTGTCTTTGACTATCCTTTAGATATGTTGTGGTGATTGTGGGACTCTCTTTGGATGGCCGCGGTGACATTGGGAAATCCTTAGATTGAGAACTACGAACTTTGAGGTGTGCTTTTGTAGCCCTACATAATTCTCGTCCTCTCTTGACCACGAAGGAATGACCTCCGAGTGTGTCCCCTTTGCATGTTTTATGGGAAATATCATGTGATTCGATTATGTTAATGTTGTTGGGAGTTGCCACTAGTGAAAGTATGAACCCTAGGCCTTGTTTCCACCATTGCAATACCATTTGTGCTCACGTTTACCACTTGTTTGCTTTCTGCACTTTTTATTACAGATTTATATTACTTTGTTTTGCCATCCATATCACTTGCCATTTAACATCTCTTCGGCGAACTAGTGCACCTATACATCTAACAAGTGTATTAGGTGTGTTGGGGACACAAGAGACTTCTTGTATCTTAGTTGCAGGGTTGCTTGAGAGAGACCATCTTCAACCTCTACTTCCCTGAGTTCGATAAACCTTAGGTCATCCACTTGAGGGAAATTGCTGCTGTCCTACAAACCACTGCGCTTGGAGGCCCAACATAGTCTACAAGAGTAGAAGCGTGTGTAGACATCAAGCTATTTCTGGCGCCGTTGCCGGGGAGGTGAGCGCTTAAAGGTATATCTTTAGATCTTGCAATTAAATCTTTTTGTTTCTTGTTTTTATTTCACTAGTTATGCTTATGGACAACCTTGCTATTGGATCGTTGCTTGCGGGAAGACGCCCCACACCTGTGGTGGTTGCTCCTCCCCCTACTGAAATTGTGCCCTATAAAATACCAGTTGGTATTATCGATTATGTTTTGACTGATCGTTATGCAGGAGACAGACATCCCGGTGAACACTTGCTATATCTGTCACAACTATGTTCATTATTTAAGCTTGCAGGTGTATCAAGGGAGTTTGTCATGAGGAAATTATTTGCCTTGTCACTGAAAGGAAAAGCATTGGAATGGTATAGGCTACTAAGTGACTCTCACCTGCTGGAGTGGGAAGAGATCCAGTCTCTCTTTTACTCCAAGTTTTATCCTCTTCATGAAGTCCATGAGAATAGGAATTATGTTTATAATTTTTATCCTCATGACGGAGAGAGCATAGCTCAAGCTTGGGGGAGACTGAAAAATTTAATGCTAAAATGTCCTAACCATGGGATCCCCAAAGATATGATTATTACTAATTTCTATGCGAGGCTTTCTCGACAGGATAAAGATTTGCTCGACGCTTCCTCTATGGGTTCTTTCACAAACAAAAAGATTGATGCTAAATGGGAACTCCTTGAAAGAATTCAACGCAACACTGAAGATTGGGAGATCGACAAAGGTAAAGAACCAGGTATAATTTATGAGTACGATTGCATTAAGTCCTTTGTTGAAACTACAAGTTTTAATAAGTTTAGTGCTAAGTTTGGGCTTGATTCTCAACTCCTTGTTGATTTCCTCAAATCTTTTGCTTCACATCTTAATATGCCTAAGGAGGATTGGGTCAAGTATCATAAACCTTTTAAAGAGACTTGCAAAGAAAATGAAATTGTTCATGATGATTGCAACATGCATGATCCAATTCCTAAAAATGAAGTTTTATATAAGCATGTTAATTTTTGTGGAGTGGATATACCTTGTGAAAGGTCTATGATTGAAGAAGAGAAGTATTGTAAGCAACATAAGCATGAAAGAACAATCACTTGGGTCAGAGATTTAAATGAAATTGCTAGAGAATTGTGTGACCTTTATCCTTTTACTTGTGAACTTTGCCGTATAGAGGGCCACTTTAATTTTCAATGCATGAACTTTCAAAACATAACTGTTAACCGGTTGTGTGATAACATGATCACCTCTGATCTTTATGATGAGCTTATGTTATTTTTGATGTGTGAAGAGTTATCAGAAAAGACTTCTTGGCTGGATGATAATGCCATAGGAATAAAAAACACTTTGCAAAATTGCCATCTCTATTGTGTTGTTAATTGCCATGAAAATGATTACATAGGTAAGATTATAAAGGAGGGAACTTTACCAAAGTATAAAAATGTCTCTTATATTTCTGCTAATAAAAAGGAGAGTTTCTCCCAAGTTTCCCCTATTGTTTCTAATGATAAACCAGGATATGTGGAGAAGCTTCATCTCCAACCACTCCCTCCTAAGGTTAAGAAGAAGAAAAAGAAGAGGAGGAGGAAGAGGAACAAGAAAGAAGAAGAATGGGTATCAACCTGGCCTGAGAATATTCCTCCCATCAACTTTTATCCTAACGATTGTAAGTTTAAAGAAGAAGGTGAAGTTTATTGCCTTAATTATCATCTTGATGATACGTCCGTAGGTACTATTGAAGATGATTTTGATTATGATATGCATGTTACTTATTGTGATTGGGAAAATGATGATAATGCTACTTATGATCTTGAAAATCTTTTTGGTACCAACTCTGAAAGTGATGATATGGGAAGCTCTAAGCTTGGGGATGATAGGATTGCAAATCCTTTGCCCACTAGTGATGTGATAATTGATAATTCTTTTGCTAGTAAGAATAAAGACAACATGATTACAAATATAGTTGCTAGCAATGATAATGCTCTTCTCTACTATGATGATGTCATAACTCCAACCTATAGTGATTATAAAGGTACCTATGACATAAGGAGAAATTATCCTTATGAAACTTGTCATAATCATGGAGGGAATTACTCCCTTGTTGAACACCACCCTCCTAATACACAATTAATCTATAGTGTTCAAGTTGTTTATGATAGTCCTACTCCCACTATTACCAATGAGAAAGATTATGCTTATGTGGAGAGTAAGAGTACCTTTTTGCATGTGGATCATGGTAACAATGCTTTATGTGATGCTTATATTGTTGAGTTCATCCATGATGCCACTGAAATTTATAATGAGAGAGGGAGACTTGGTTCTAAATATCTTAATAATAAGAAGTTTCCTCTCTTTATGGTGAATATTTTGAAGTTATGCTTGTTTTGCCTTCCTATGCTAGTTGCTTTGTGCTTCAATGAATTATTCTATTGCAATAGTCTTATGCATAGGAAGCATGTTAGGCTTAAATGTGTTTGGTATTTGCTTCTTGATGCTCTCTTTTGTTCTTCAACTCTTATTCCTACGAGAGCATCATTAAAGTCTTAAGCCTATCTTTATGGCTATAAAGAAAGAGCTCTAGGGAGACAACCCTTGTTATGTTTACTTTCAGTTTTAGTGGTCTTGATGTTTGTTACTACTGTAGCAACATCATTGTATCTTTATTTTTCAGCTTTGTGCCAAGTTTAGCCTCTGATTGCAAGAAAGTTCAAAAGTTGTGACGTGATGTCCAGGAAACAGATTCTGTCCTTGGATAGAAAAATTCGTATAAAATCACCAGATCATCTTTTTGGTCTGAATTTTTTCGACAGTGTGCTCTATATAATTTTCTTTCGTGCGTCTGTTTTGAGTTTTTTTATTAGAGTTGCAGAAGTGCCCCGGAAAAATCATTTACTACCTGCTGTTCTATTTTTCACAGATTCTATCATGTTTTCCCTTTCCTTCATTTTGCAAACCTAGAGCTTGCTTTTTCTTTGCAAAATCCTTTTGGCAATCTTGAGAAACAGTAGAACTTCAAGAATATCTTTATTTCCAGCAAGGAACGATTATTTTATTATGGGTACTAACCTCGCTAATCAGATTATGATGAGTTATGTATGAAGGGAGTTTTCAAGTGTGCGAGGGAAGATGATAAAAAGATTCAGGAGTGTCAGACGCTCAAGCTTGGGGATGCCCCCATGCACCCCCAAGAAATATTCAAGGAGACTCAAGCGTCTAAGCTTGGGGATGCCCCCGTGCATCCCCTTCTCCATCAACATTATCAGTTCGTCCTTCGTTCCACTATATTTTAATCACTTCATGTGTTATGTGCTATGCTTGGAGCGTCTTGTTTTAGTTTTCCTTTTAGTTTTCTTTAGCTTTTCATAACGAGTCGGAACTCAGCTTTCTTTATGTGGGAGAGAAACACGCTCCACTTCTACCTAGAACATAACATCGAATTTGCATGTCTATCTTTGTTGTGTGTGTTCTTTGTCTTTTAATAGCTACTATCATTCTTAACTCTTAACTTTCATGCTTATCTTTTTAAAGAACTTTTGTTTAGTTGGTTGCTTGAACTCTCTTTAGTTATCATGTTTATCTTATTAAGAGAGTTTGCTTCTGTTGCATTGGTTGATATGTCTATGATAAAGATGCTACGTGCATAATGGCGCTGAGTAGTTCTTGTTTTCTTATGGTTAGTCTCAAATAGCTGGGGGGTTCCCAATGTGTTATTGGAGTACCAACATGATTTGTTTGCCTATGATGTGGTATGGTTTAGTAATATCTTCCTTCAAAGAATTTATTTTGATTGACTTGGCGTATGCTCACGCATATTTAAGACTGTAAAGAAAGTCTGTCAAGCCTTGATGATCTTTTGTTTCTGAGTAGCGATATAACTTCCATGCCTGATTCAATGTTGCTTTGTCGCTCTGCATGATTATGACCGTCATTGCTCTCTTAGTTGGTCGCTCCAAGTCTTTTGCTAACCTTCGCCTGTACTAAGCGGACTGACTGCTTGTGCATCCACATCCTTTTAATCCAGTTATGCCATATGAGTCCACCATATCTTCCTACATGGTATTTACCTGCCATTCCTAACGGAGACTTGCATGTACCATCTCGAAATTATTCAAAGAAAAAGCATTCCTATTTTGTGCCTCTGTTTTAAGTTCATGAGGAAGTAGTAGTTAATTCATGATCTTTTTAAGTTGGACAAGCTTCACCCCGGGATTGCATGTATAATGTGCAAACCCATAATACGAGAAGGAACTGGCATTGAGTGCGCCCGGCTCAAAAAGATAATATAACAAACAAACCCTCCTTCACGCTTTGTTCATGAGAAATCAGAAAACTTTGGCAGTGATAAACAAAGGAGATTAAGAGGATGTGATCGTCCTCATTCGGGAGCCGTTCCTCGAAACTTGTCCATCTCAAGAAGTGATTGAGTTGTCTGCTAGCATTCGTTGACGAAACATGCATGATATAAAAAAAATATAACCTCTGTTTTAAAACCAAGAGCTCTGGTACATGTTTTGTCTTTGTTTCCGACTACGGGTTTTCAACCTTGCCAACAAAAGCCACGGTTCGAGAGTCTCCACCTTCTTTTAAAAGCACCAACTACTGAGAGCATGATTGTCATTCTGAGTGTAATGTGCATTGTCCCAAAGTAGCATTGTCTTTTGCATGATTGTGATATCGTTTATTTTGAAATCATTGTATCTAGTCATCACTTAAACCTTGGAGGTGCCCTTGCATTTATGTTTTGCTTCACTAAAGGGGGCAAGCTAGATATCACTTTATCATATTTGCACATCATGTTCATTACAAATCTATTTGATGTTTCAATATCATATTGTAAAACTTTCAGTTCTTTGTGATTTTCTCATGAGGCAACTTAATTACTATAGATTCATTGTCTCAGTAAGCTTTTGTCATATGACTATGAAAAAGTCCTATATGGTTAATAGCATGTCACCACAGAAATTATTCTTGTTATCATTTACCTACTCGAGGACGAGCAGGAACTAAGCTTGGGGATGTTGATACGTCCAAAACGTATCTATAATTTCTGCTTGCTCCATGCCTCTTTTGGGTGATATTGATATGTTATTTATACACTTCCATACACTTTTGATCATATTTGGACTAACCTATTAACTCAGTGCACCCC
The DNA here is from genome assembly GCA_902687465.1 of Secale cereale. Classification (NCBI taxonomy): domain Eukaryota; kingdom Viridiplantae; phylum Streptophyta; class Magnoliopsida; order Poales; family Poaceae; genus Secale; species Secale cereale. The sequence goes on along the minus strand of LR738711.1, from coordinate 386,490,881 downwards.
AGTGCCAGTTTCTGTTTTCGGCTGTTTTTGTATTTCAGGTTTTCACATTACGAGGACTGCCAGAAAAAATCCAAAAAATTATATAAAAACTCAGCGTTCCGGAAGCTTCCATGCGGCCAAAGTAGGGCCAGAGGGGACCCACAGGGGCTCGAGGAGGCCTGCCCACGCCCCCCCCTGGCCGTGGCGGGGGGGGGGGGGGGCGCCTGGGCACCCCTGACCCCCTCTGATGCCCCCCTTTGGCATATATTTACACCGTGTCGCGGAAACCCTAATTCCGGACCCCTTTTCTCCAGACGCGATTCCGATCTCCGCCGCCATCGCCATCAAGCTTCGGGGGACCAGAATTCCTACGCCGGCACCCTGCCGGGATGGGGAAGTGCCCCCGGATTCATCTCCATCGATGTTGCTTCCTCCCTCCATGATGCGGGAGTAGTTCCTCCTCGGGGCTGAGGTTCTTACCAGTAGCTATGTGGTCAATTCTCTCTCCCATGATGTGATCTTCGTTGTGATCATAGGCTATGTTAATCTAGGGTGATCCCATGATATTTCCCCTACCTCTATGTATTAGATTGATGTACTCACTTGTCTTTATCTAGTATAATCCCCGAGACCAAGGTTACATCGGTCTATTGGACATGGATTAGAAAAGTATTTTCATGAGTGATTTCCTCTCTTGTGTGTTGATTGAAGATTGAGGGTCTCTTGGTGCTTGTCTTTGACTATCCTTTAGATATGTTGTGGTGATTGTGGGACTCTCTTTGGATGGCCGCGGTGACATTGGGAAATCCTTAGATTGAGAACTACGAACTTTGAGGTGTGCTTTTGTAGCCCTACATAATTCTCGTCCTCTCTTGACCACGAAGGAATGACCTCCGAGTGTGTCCCCTTTGCATGTTTTATGGGAAAATATCATGTGATTCGATAATGTTAATGTTGTTGGGAGTTGCCACTAGTGAAAGTATGAACCCTAAGCCTTGTTTCCACCATTGCAATACCATTTGTGCTCACGTTTACCACTTGTTTGCTTGCTGCACTTTTTATTACAGATTTATATTACTTTGTTTTTCCATCCATATCACTTGCCATTTAACATCTCTTCGCCGAACTAGTGCACCTATACATCTAACAAGTGTATTAGGTGTGTTGGGGACACAAGAGACTTCTTGTATCTTAGTTGCAGGGTTGCTTGAGAGAGACCATCTTCAACCTCTACTTCCCTGAGTTCGATAAACCTTAGGTCATCCACTTGAGGGAAATTGCTGCTGTCCTACAAACCTCTGCGCTTGGAGGCCCAACATAGTCTACAAGAGTAGAAGCGTGTGTAGACATCAGGCACCGAGCTGTTGCTTGAGACCAAGTCAGTGGCCGCAGGAGCTCCGTCGTGGCCAGGGAGCTTCTGGCTGAGCCATCTCTTCTGGGCAGCTATGCTACTGCCGCCGCTGATTTGACCTCCATTATTTTGGCTCGTTTCCATGGAGCAACCCGAGGGCTTGTCCAAGCCGAGTGCCTCCGGAATCTCCAAGGCCTGCAAGACCACAAGACCTTGACCACAGTACCCGTATGGCTACATCCGAAGATGCATCAAGTTCAACTTCCATCATGTGAACGTTTACCGCTCGCGGGCGTGTATCATTGCCTTGTACCATTTCGGTTCTTCAAGGCCATCAAGTACCCTGGACCGTCAAGTTCGTCTACATGTGTGTACCACTACCGTCGCAAGAACCGAGACCGGCAAGTGCGAAAACCCTCAAGTACCTCTACGGAAAGTGTACGACGACCGTCGCCGACGAACCGTGTGCCACTACCGTCGCCCCGAAGACGTCCGATGCCGCGACAAGTACCTCTTCGGAGACGTGAACGACTACGAACGGAACAACTACTTCCCTCTACGAACGTGTACCCCGACCGCCTCGAGAACGTCTACTTCCACTACTTCCCCTACGTCCCTCGACGACTCGAACCCCTCCGAGAACGAACGCTTCGAAGGTATAACCCCGAGACGATGACCCGTGGACGAATGCTTGTGGTTGTATGAGATGTTTCCCTTGTGTGCACCGTGCCCGTTTCGTCTTTTGTCATGCTCCTCGGTTGCCTTGTCGCCGACCCGTGGGAACCCGGTGACGGGATCACCCCACCTTTCATCTTGTTCGACTCACTCACGCCACCTTTTCTTTTGCACTGGTCTCTCAACGAGTTACCGGAACCGAGAGGTTGCCGTTGCATCATTTTCGGATCGTTGTCGTGGCACCCTTTCTTTCCACCACGGTGACAAATGCTTCATATCTTCTATGTCAACCCTTTTACTAAAATTGCATAAAACTTTATCATGTCATCCGCATCATGTGAACAACATTAAAATGTGTGAATTGTTGTTTGCTTAAAATTACTAAACATGCATATGGGGATTTTCCGGAATTGTTGTTGGTATTTCCGGCCTCATTTAAATTGCCTTGATAGGTAGTTTAATTTTGATTCACCTCTTGCCATGTTAACAAACATTTAATCTTGTCTTGTAATTAAACGAGAGTCAATTAAATAATTAAAATGTGGTGTTTCCTCAATATGCAACTCGTTGCATATTGAGCTCCACTTAACTTGTAGTACTTGTTTGTGCACTTTGCCATGCCATGCATATTTAAAACATGACATGCATCATACTTGGATGTGCATCGTATGCCATGTTTATGCTTGTGTGGTTACCGTGTTGTTTGCTTCTTTCCGGTTGCTTCTCTTGTTAGCTTCGGTTTCGTTCCGAAGTTGTGAGGATTCGCTCGACTATGTTGCTCCGTCTACTTCCTGGACCCTTTCTTCTCCCTTGCGGAATCCCAGGCAAGATGATCATACCCTTGGATACCTTTACTACCATTGCCATGCTTAGTTGTCTCGATGCTATCGTTACATGTCGCGCTACCCATCTTTTATGTCAGCCTCTCCTTGTTGCCATGAAACCTCTAACCTTTTGATACCTTCCTAGCAAAACCATTGTTTGGCTATGTTACCCGCTTTCTCAGCCCCTCTTATAGCATTGTTAGTTGCAGGTGAAGATGAAGATCGTTCCAGGAGGGAACTTGTTGTTGGAATATCAATATCTATTATTATTATTAACACACCTATATACTGGGCATGGGTGGAAGGCTTGGCCTTTTGCTCGGTGTTTTGTTCCACTCATGCCACCTTAGGCGCCGATAAACCGGCATTATGTTCCTTGATTTTGCATTCCTTACACGATGGGTGGATGGGGACCCCTTGACAGTTCGTCTTTGAATAAAACTCCTCCAGCAAGGCCCAACATTGGTTTTAATTTGCCTCATAATAACAACTTAATTAATTAATTAAATTTGCATAGGGGGTCGCACCCTCGGGTATTCTTTTCTACATAGCAGGGGGGGCCAGTGCTGATGGTGTTGGTCCCAAACGGGGGTCCTGCAGGGCCGCCTTGGGGAAACCCGAGGTATCTGGTATAACCTGTAGCATCACCCATCCGGACGTGGCCTGAGACGAGATACGCGCGGCTACTATCAGGGTGTCGGCACGCCGGGAGGTCTTGCTGGAGTTGTTTTACCATTGTCGAAATGTCTTGTGCATCGGGATGCCGAGCCTGATCGGATTTCCCTAAGATAAGGGGTGATGATATTATATTTATCACTTCAGCTAATCGTGAGAGCTTGTGATGGGCTAAGTTGGGACACCCCTGCAGGGTTATGATCTTTCGAAAGCCGTGCCCGCGGTTATGTGGCAGATTGAAATTTGTTAATGTCCGGTTGTAGAAAACTTGACAGAGGATCCGAAGTAAAACACACAACTGTGTGAGTAACCATGACTGTCTCTTTTCACTTTGAGAAGAGAACACGATGGGGTTATGATTGACTCGTAGGTAGTTCAGGATCTTTAGCGATCATTACTAGTTTGCGACAGTTTGCGTAGATGCTCATCTTATTCTTGTACTCGTAAGCTAGCCACCATATTATGCTTAGCCGCTGCTGCAACCTCACCACTACCCTTCTCCATACCCATAAAGCTTTGCTAGTCTTGATACCCATGGTTATGGGATTGCTGAGTCCTCGTGGCTCACAGTTACTACAACACCAGATGCAGGTTCAGCCGAGAATGATGCAGGTGCTGGTTCAAGAACTTCTGGGTGCTCGATGAAGAGAGTGGCCGTATGCTTGTGACGTCTTCGACGATCAATAGTGGTTTCTACTAGGGGCGATTCGGACCTGTGGCTTTATGTTTTGGTATCTTTCTTTTGGATCTTCGCCCGTAGTCGGGTTGTGATGTTTTGAATGATGTTTTGCTTATGTATTGTATTGTGTGAAGTGGCGAGTGTAAGCCAACTATCTCCTTTTGCAATTTCATCCCTATTTTTACATGAGTCGTGCAAAGATACCGAACTTGAGATCATTCCAGAATGGGCTTATACCTTTAAGTCGTGCCATGACACGTAGGAGGTATAGTCCCATCCTGGGCATTACATTAATTGTTCTATTGCAGTTCGGCTCGTGACAGCATGCAGTGATCCTCATCTGGAGGTTCGTTGGATCCGGCGAAAATGGCGAGCATGTCGTCGCCGCCCGCTTACTCCTCCGTGTCCAAGGACGACACCGAAGTGTTGTCCCGGAGGACCGCTCCGAGCCGCGGAGGGACCCAGGATGCTGTCCAGGAGGCGCCGCGAGGCGAGACCTCCGTTGCCGGACACATGGGAGAGCCGCTCCCCATGGAGACTGGCAAGGAGGGACATATTCAGTTCTGCCCTTTGCCGAATACGATTCCGGGGCCCGTTGCGCCCCTTCCTTCAAAGGGGGGTGCGCCAATCCCACCGATGACCCCTGTCCAACCAGAGGCACCGGATAAACTGGTGGAGGTGCTACGGAGCACCTCCATTGTGGACGAGCACCGTGTCCTTATGGGTACAGTGGTCGAGAAGGTTCAGTCCGTCAAGAGAGGACTGAACAAGGCCTGCAACAATCTGTTGACAGGTTTTGAGGTAAGTGTCGTAAAAAGAGAACGCCCCGTGCTGACAGTAGCCCCTGAGACTTTGTCCGGTGTTCGGAAAGAGAGGCCGGATAGAGGATCAACTCTTTGCAGGAGACTAACTTGATATGTATGAATGAGCAGGCGTCGCTGTTGGCCATGACCTCACATGCTGCGGAAGTCTCTGAACTGAAGCAGCGATTGGAGCGCGCCGAGAACGAGCTCGGCGAGGTGAAGATTCAGCTCCAGGAGAAGCAAGGTGAGTGACGACTTGCCGTGTACTCGCAAATAATAAGCGGTGAGTGTTGACCGGATTGTCATAATATGTGTAGGGGCAGCGACCGAGGTAGAGGTCCTAAAAATGCCCTGGCCGAAGCCGAGGGGAAAGCTGTCCAGCAGCATGCTTCCCGTAGGAAGCTCAAGGCCCGGGTCAGCGAGGTCCAGCAGGAGCTCCAGGACGCGGTGAAGAAGTGCGAAGCCTTGGAGCACGAGGCGTCGGCTTAAGAGACCGAACTTGCCAAGGCTTGCTAGAGTGCGGAGATCGCACGGAATGAAGCCCGGGAAGCTCTCCAGGAGATCCAGGAGGTCAAGAAGATTGCGGCGGGTAAGGCTTTTAACACGCAAAGCAAGTATGCGAAGAGGAAGTACCTTTTACTAACCCGGATTCTGAGTTGCCCAGGGGCTTTTGCGGATCTACCCCGGAGCGTTTCCGATGCTACGGAGTTCTTCCGAGCCAGAGAAGGGAATTCCACGGAGAAGCTGTTCTGGTCGCAGTATGCTATGCCCAAACATCCGGTGCCCTTTGTCGATCAACTGAAGCAGTTGGTCAAGCTGCACAGGGTTGCCGAACTGGCCATGAAGGATTTAATAATCCGGCTGTGGCCAGCCGAAGCTATACCCAGCAGCTATTTTGGCCTCGTGAAGCGGGTGCTAGAAGCCTGTCCGCGACAAGACATCGTCAAGCGATCAGTCTGCATTGAAGGTGCCCGCATGGCCTTCGCCCGTTGCAAGATGTGGTGGGCGAAGATGGACGCCGTCGAGGTAGCTAGGGGGCCGCCAAAGGGCAAGGAGCACCGCACACCCAAGAAATATTTTGCGGATGTTCTAGAAGGTCTCGACTTGCAGCAGCGCAGTGCGGGCAGGACATTATGTTCGAATGAATACATTCATTTTTTGCCCTTGCCTTGTATAAAAACAAAGCCAGTTTGTCATATAATGTTTGTTATGTTTTAATTGTTTCCTCCTGTGCGGCCGTGTTGTATGGAATCTGAGGGTTGGCCAGTCGTCGGCTTCTGCCCTCACGTAGGTAGTACGAAGGTGTTCGGGATGGAATCTAAACAATCTTTATCGGATTATATGGTCCTTGAAGGAGTTTTTTTAGTGCAACGAACCTGGCAATCAGACTATGCGGCTTTAACGCCCTCACTTAGCCATTGGAGTTTTATAATAAAACATGGGCGCAACCCGTAGTATACAAACTAGAGTGCTGTCAGCGTCTGATCGGGAAGTATCGATCCTTCGTGTAATGCGGAAAAAATCTACTGTGATTTTCAACCTCTCGGACAGCTAACCGGCTCTCGCCGCATCATGACATTCAGTTTTCGACTTTCCCTACTGAGGTGCTCATCTGGGTAAACCAGGGCACACACTACAAAAAAAGACACATCTGTGACATTTTGGGCCGAACGAAACTTTTTTTTGTCATACTTATGACACTTCTATGGCGATAATTGTGACAATACCCGGTATCATCATAGATGTGGTGGGGTCCTACTTCTATGACAAAAATTCATGACACAAAATGGGCTTTTCGTCCTGGGCGGGCTGGAGACGCAGCTGCATGACATTCTTTGGGCCGTCCATGACTGAAAAAACCGTGGTAGAAGCGAGGGCGAGGAAAATATCGGGGTGTTCCCAGTTACGGTGGCTGGTCGGGGCCGAGCGATGCGCGTTTCTCTCGTACACGCACGCGCGTGGGTGCGAGGCGTCGGGCTCTAACTGAACCCGAGCGAGGCGTTGGGCTCTAACTGAACCCGAGCGATTGCACTGCATGCTACGCGTTACTGAACCTGATCGATCGATCGATGGCTGTTAACTGAACCCAATCGAGCGATTCCTTCGCTACTGCTGCTAACTGAAGCCGATCGATGTTGCCTCTGCATGAACAGTGAGCATTGCTGGGGGGGTTGGATGAATAGTTTCCGGTGGGGGTGGCTGAACAAGACCCCGTGGTGTTGCCTCTGGATGAACAGGACCACGATCGATCGAGTCGGTCGGGGCTGGATGAATAGGAGCCCGTGGAGGGCTGGATGAACAGGACCACCCCGTGGAGGGCAGGATGAATAGTAGACCGCGGAGAGGGCTGGATGAACAGTAGACCGTGGAGGGGTGGTTGAACAGGAGCCCGTGGAGAGGGCTGGTTGAACAGTAGCCGCTGGAGTAGCGTGCGGTGGTAGGAGGAGGTCGACGGTGGATGAAGAGTAACCCGTGGAGGCTGGAGGGGGTCGATGGTGGAGATGAACAGTATCCCGTGGAGTCCCGTTTTGCGGTACGCCACACCCCTCCCGATGAACAGGACCCCCATTTCGACCATAGCGCTCCAACACAAGTCTGTTTCTTCCGTTTTGCGGTACGCCACACCCCTCCCGATCAACATGACCCCCATTTTGACCGTAGGAGGTCCTTTTCCTCCGTTTTGTGGTACGCCAGACCCCCTACCGACGAACAGGATCCCGTTTCGAACGTGGCCGGTCGAACACAAGGCCGTTTCCTCCGTTCTGCGGTATGCCAGGCCTCCTTTCCATCGGTTGTTCCGTCCAAGCCCTCCCGATGAACACGACGACACATTCCGTTCCGACCCAGCCGGTTGGCTCCCCATGACCAGGACGACGACGCTGTTTCTTCGTTCCGACCCACCATGTACACGAGCCCTGGCTGTACGTACGCGTGAGTAGGCGTTCACGACCCTGCCCATATGTACCTACGTGGCCGTATTTACTTTCTTGCACCCTGGCCGTTGTACGTACGTGTACATGCTACGTGCGCGCCTCTGCTACGACACGTGCACGCCTCTACATCGACCCGTATGTACGTACACGTTCACGACCAGAATGACAACGCTACATACGCTTCGAACATGTGGGTCCCGACTGTCAGGTACTTCCTTGCGTGCAAAGATGTAGCTGGTGGGTCCCAGCAGCCAGGGGGGCGAATCGTTTTTTTTGCTCGGATGCACTTCCTTGCGTGCGAGGATGTAGCTGGTGGGTCCCAGCAGTCAGGGGGAAACGTTTTTTTTTCACAGAATACGGTGGACCGTCCGGTGGGTCCCCGATGTCAGGTGGAGGAATAATTATTTTGCGCGTAATAAGGAGGCACTTCCTTGCTGCGGCCGTGGACCCAGCTGTCAGCCTCTCCACCTATAGTCCACGTTCGATGGAAGCCGTTCCTTGACCATGTTAACCACGCTGCGCCGAGAGTACTAGGGCGGTGGACGACGGTGAGGCCTAGGAAGGGGACGACGCGTAGCCGGGGAAGACGCGGCAGTGGATGCCCAAGCGTAGAGGAGTACGAGGGTTCATTGGTTCGCTGCGGTGTGAGGCTACCGTCGCCAAAGAATAACATCGGTGTGGGTTAGTAGAGGGATAGACTGCCCAGCAGTGGGAATAGTAGGGGGCGGTGAGGCCTCCGCGGCAGCACAGCCGGCCACGGGAGGCAGGAGCATGCGACACGACCGGCGCTGCTTTGGGCGGCTGGAGCAACAAGACCAGAGGTTGAAGAAGCACTACGGCCGTTGGATGGACATCGTACGGTCACTGGAGCTAGAATCGTTCATATTGACTAAGTTGACAAAGCACACCGTTCCAAAAGTCAGCCTCCCACCAAGGTGGGTCCCAACCAGCAGGGGGAGTATTCATTTTTTGTGAGTAATAAGGAGGCACTTCCGGTGGGTCCGAGCTGACAGCGGGGGGAACGTTTTTTTCGCGCAATACAGTGGCCCGTTCGATGGGTCCCAGCAGTTAGGGGGGAAACGTTTTTTTCGCGAAATACGGTGGGTCCCTGCTGTCAGGTGGAGGAATCATTATTTTCCGCGTAATAAGGAGGCACTTGCTTGCTGTCGTCGTGGACCCAGCTGTCAGCCTCTCCACGTACAGTCCACGTCCGATGGAAGACGTTCCTTGACCACGTTGACCACGCCGCATCGAGAGCACCAGGGCGGTGGACGACGGCGAGGCCTAGGAAGGGGACGACGCGGAGCCCGGGAAGACGCGGCAGTGGAAGCCCGCACGGAAAGGAGTACGAGGGTTCTCTGGTTCGGGTGCGGCGTGAGGCTGCAGTCCCTGCGGAATAACAGGGGTGTGGGTGAGTAGAGGGATGGCCTTGCCAGCGGTGGGAGTAGTAGGGGGTGGTGAGGCTTGTGCGGCAGCACAGCCAGCCACGGGAGGCAGGAGCAGGCGGCACGACCGGCGCTGCTTTGGGCGGCTCGAGCAAGAAGACCAGAGGTTGAAGAAGCACGACGGCCGTTGGATGGACATCGTACGGTCACGGCAGCTAGAATCGTTTATATTGACTAAGTTGACAAAGCCCTTGGTATGCGTCAACTTAGTAGGCCCACAGGTCAGCTTCCGAAACAGTGCGCTCCAGATGTCTAGGGGAGGAATCATTTTTTGGGAAGGTGAAGCTAGAATATCCGAGATTGAAGAAGAAGCATGACATCCGTTTGAGATTTGAGGGGACGCGTCAGCTTAGTAAGGCCACAAGTGTGTGGCAGAGAACTTATAGCCCATTTTAGATTTGTAAGAATGGGGAGCCAATTTTTGAATTCTAATGGAATTTACTACAGCCCATTTACAGTTTGTTCACAGTACAGCCCATTTCAACCAACTGTTCAAAACAGAATTCAATAAAATTTCCCACATTTTGATGGGATCCGAAATATTTTTATCCCGAAATTTCTAGTCAGATTAAATACAATTTCAATATAAATTTATATTACATAAAAATCCAACGAAACATTGCGCTTGCAACAATTAATGCAATTAAAATTTTCAATATCCAAAAATAATATTTTCTAAAGTAATTACGCGTTCGGTGCATTTTTTTATAGTTACTGCCCCGTTTTTATAATTACATCCCATTTATTATTTCTTAAAGCCCATTTTCTAGTTAAGCCTAATGCATCCCTCCTAGGAAAGATTTGCAGCCTAGCGGGGCGAGAATAACAACTTGACCTTGCCTGGGTATTCCTAAAATAAGTATAGCTGGGCTAGCCATTTTCTGCATGAAAAAATAATAATATCTAGGCTGGATATCTGGATTGGTCTAGACGGGCCACAGCCCGCTAGTTAATAGCTGCAGCGATGTTTTCATTGTTGTTCAGAGGAGAAAAATTAATATCTGGGCTAAACATCGCTCAAGAAAAACACTGTAGTGCTCACACCTCAAAAACACAAATACTGCTCGAGCTGCTTGGTCCCAGCTGTCAGCCGCTTCTTGTGCAATTCTCTCGTTTATTGACTACATAGGTTGACAATGGTGTGGGACCGTGATGTCAGGAAACCAGGAGGAAGCAAAAAAAATAGTTTTATATACTAATAAGGAGGCACTTGCGTACGTGCGGCTATGGCCCTGGTGGGTCCCCACTGTCATCCTCTCCATGTAAAGTCATCTCCTCATCCTCATGTCCGTTGACCATGTTGACAACGTGAGACGGCGGCGCCACGGCGAGCGCAACAACTCGAAGGACGACGAAGAGGGCCTCGCGGGCCCTATGGATGGTCTGATATAACGCCCGCTGCTCATTTGGGAAGCTGGGATCATAGGGCCACATGTCCGCGATGGCATTGTCGTTTGCTTGTTCGCCGGTGCTGTTGAGAAGACGGAGGTTGCAGCACAGGTCCTCCTGTGCTGGTAGCTCTTCCGCCATTAGGGCGTCGAAGTGCGGCCGCACCTACTCTAAGGTGAACACGACATGAACCGGCTTGGATAGTGGCACCGGCTCCTGGTCGGAAGCTACGTCCATCGTCTGATTGTCGTCGCTCAGCTCAGCGAGGTAACTGGCGAGCCAGCATGTCCGACTTCTGGAACGACCCGCTGCCTAGCACAAGTCTGACTGCCCTTGCCCACCCAGACCGCCTCCCTTGCCCGTGCGCGCTTTCCGCCCGAAACGGTCAGTGCTGCCCGCCCCGCTTCCCGGTGGATGCGATTGCTCCGCCTTCAAACGACACAGGTGCCGTCCGTTTGTCCTTGTGCCACCCACATTAATGATATGTTGTTGCCAAGGCAGCAACTCCGACGCCACACATCCGTGCCTCGGCCGCCCACCATTGCTATATAAACTGCTGCGCCGGCCATAGCTGCTGTCATCCGCATCCTTTCCTATTCTCTTGTCCACACCACTACTTCCCACCATGGGTTCTTCGCGCTCCAGCGCTCTTCGGGACAGGCGGACGACGGACCACAAGGAGATGGCAGCCATTGCTGCCGACTGGCTGGCTGGCAGGCAGCCGGAGGACAATGACGTCCCAATGGAGAACATGGTAGTCGGCGATCCGGCGCCAACCCCCTCCTCCGCGCCATCCTCGCCGATGCATAGCACCATGACCATCGGCGAGGCATGTGCCCAATATATGGACATGGTGAGGAAGGAGCGTGAGGAGCAGTTCTGAGAGGCGCAGGCCGACGACGCCTACAACCACCATCTCCTCCAGGAGCACCTGCAGGCGGAGGAGCAGATCGCCGCGGAGCAGGCGGAGCAGGAGGCGCTGCTTGACTCGTACCGCTCCGTCAGCGAGGGCCGCCTCGAGCGCTGGCGATCCCGCATGCGGGTGGCGAAGGCTGCAGCCGCCTAAAAAGAGGGCGATGAAGCAGACGAGGCGCTATTTGGCGAGACCGAGGAGGAGGCAGAGGACAATGCCGGCTCCGACGAGTCCCCGCTCCGCTGGCGCTGATGAGGCCCTGCTCCACCGAGGCCCCGCGGCGCCAACAACGAGGCAGAGGACACCGTCGGCTCCGCCGAGGCCCCACCCTGCCGGCAACAAGGGGGAGGATTTCCCCCGCTCCGCCCAGGCAGCGCCCGCTGGCAACAAGACAGAGGACATCACCGGCTCCGCCAAGGCCCCGCCCCGCTGCCAATGAGGCCGCACTACACAGAAAAACAAGGAAGAGTAGAATACAGTAGGTCGCCGCTGCTCGGGTCTAAGTATGGCCACCACTGCCCTAATCGCTATGACAAGCTAGGCGGGTTGACCACTGACGGTCGGTTAGCTTCTTGGCGGCGATGTGGAGTCGGAGAGCTATGTTGGAGAAGGACGCTGCTTCTACTTAACTGCTAGTGCAGTTTGCTGACTAACACGTGGGCCCAACAGGCATCTGGGCCACATGTCAGTTACGCAACTGCACCTCCGGTTAAGTCACTGAAGCTTCTGGTCGACACAACCGGACACAGGTGGGTAGCTTCGGTTAATTAATTATACCTCCAGCGCACCCCTTTTTAGTTGAAGAATGTATGAAATGTAATGAAATTCGACTGTGTATGAATGAATTTATTTTGATTAGTTCGAATTCTTGTATCATTGGCATTGGATGAACATGCGAAACAATACGTGCTAGCATTATTCCTAGGGTGATCACCTCGTTTGCAGTACTTTCACATGTACTCCCTCCGGTCATTTCTAGTCTACATACAAGATTTGTCTACAGTCAAAGTATCTCTACTTTGACCAATCTTATAGAAAAAAGTATACACTTTCACAATGTGCGAAGTAAAAAGGAACAGAAGGAGTACAAAGAGTTTGAGCAGCTTTTTAGTGTTCCTGTACATTGCAATCAAACCCACAGGCCTGGCAATTCATAGAGAACATTCAAAACAATCGATGATTATGCATCTTGGTGATTCACATGTCAGAGCCAATATTTACTTCACAACTAAAGGATAAAGTAAAAATGGATCGACGCTGCTCACAGCAAAGGGCGTCCCATTCGAAAATATCAAACGCATGTCTTCTTGCTAAAATAAATGAGCAAAATTTGACAAGGTTTTGCCATTCCAAAATATCAAATGCCTACGATTATGGAATGTACAGGGTTTGCCATCAGTTCGGACATTGACATGGCACCTCGTGCTAAATAAACCAGCTGTTCTTTTTGTGCAGTTCCACCAAAATCAACCAAATTCGCGCGTAGCTTGAAAGATTTCACCCTTATAAGTTGCAACTCCTTGAACTTATCGGCACCTCCTTTCTTGTGGTGGAAATGAATGTTTTGATGTATTCATGAACATTTTGTGCAGTTCCCATTGAAATCAAGCTGAGCACCCCTGGTTGCACAAATACAAAAAAAGTGATTAGTATAAAGTAAACTGTACTATGAATTGACAGTTTAAACATGCGCCTACATGGTCCATGTAGAGCACACTTTTAGAAAAATGGAACTCACCGGAAAAAATCCTAGAACAACATTGTACTCGCGCATCAGAGCAAGAAAGTGGAGATTTGACAGTCCTTCTGAGGTGAAGTTAGTTTGGTCTTGTGGGGGGTAATGTAACCATCCTTAAATTGCTCCTTCTGATGAGAAGATAGACATGGCTTCTTCATCCTGGCATAATCAGAACTAGTCATTTCACATACTCCATATTCTTCTTCAGGCCTTGTTCGTTTAATCCTCCTCCCTAGGGGATTGGAGTGGATTGGAGAGGATTTTGGCTTGTAGGGGATCTAATTCCCCTCAAACCCTGTCATTCCCCTTCAAAAACCACCTCAATCGAACAAGGCCTCAGAGGAGGATGATCCTGTTGTACAAAGACAAGAGGATAATTAAATGCTAGCATCCCTGTTTGCTCGAAAAAAAGGAAAGGAAATTTTTAAAACAACACAGATGAAGCACTTCTAAAGGACAATACCACTTTTTGATGACAGTATCTAAACAGTAGCACAACACCAATAGAGATGACAGAGCTAAATCATATGGATGAAATCAGTGGGCGAGTACCAACCCTTGTCAGGAGGCTTATTGTGTAGAGCATACAGATGAAACACTTCTCCGAAACCATATCTTGCTATCTACTGTGGTGGCCATGCTTACTATATAATCCTCGATTAGATTAATGTTTCCAACATCTTCTTGTGCAGTTCCACTAAAATATATGGTATCTTCAAAGAAGATCCCTGTTTGCACAAGTAGAGATAATTACGTATTACATTAAGAGTGGCATCAAATCAGTGGCAAAACAATTGCTCGTTCCAGCCATAGCAATAAATTAAGATGCAAAAGTATATCATTACTTGTGTCATCACAGTTTGAGTGCTTCTTTATAGCACCAGGAGTTGATTTTCGTTCTTCTTCCACTTGTTCTTCCCCTTCATCACTTGGTTCCACAACGGACAAGCTTTGCCTTCAATGTGAAAGAAGGCTAGTACTGACCTCTCATGACGCGGAATTCAAACAACTCACAAGAAGAAGATATGAACCAAATTTTCCAACATGGATAGGAAGTAAGATCTCCTCTTGTGCAGTTCCACTAAGATCAAGCAATCAAGCAATGTTGTCGATGTGACATTTTGGTTGAACTGCACAAAACACTCTTAAAATAAAAGTGTTTTGTGTAGTGCAACAAAATGTCACAACGGCAACGAGGTGAAGTAGATAATCATGTTTACACAGAGGTGCAATGGAAACGACTAGTGGTCAATAACGGTGGATGACACAGAAGCCAACAAAAACAAGCATCTACCTTATCTAAATGGGAAAGAAAGCAAGATAGTAGCATTTCTCAAACGATGGCATTGATTAATTTTAACAGAGAGATTTTGTTAACAATAAAATTTGTTAAACATGTAATTTGCTTTTAACTGTGCCATTGCATCAATTTTCCAGCGGCATTATTAGAGGGTGCTTGTTTACAGGGACATTTTGGTGGAGGGACTAAAAAAACTCCGTGTCAGTCCCATCTAAACCAAACAATAGGGACTTTTAGGGACTAAAAATGGGCATTTGGGACTAAATAAAGAATACCCCTAGGGAGATTCTTTTTGGGACTTTTTCCAACAGTTGCCCCTGCACGCATGGCAACTTGTCTCTATTACTTCATTACTAGGGGTAACATGGTCTTTTAGCATGTCATTTAATAACCTCTAGTCCATGTTTAGTCCCTGGAACCAAGCAAGTAGGTACTAGGGAGTTTTAAACCAAACAGGGCCTTAGATTAACAACAGCTAAGGAGTTGCACGGGACAGTGGACGCACTAGCACCATGTGCATCTACCGATGTACTGGGGTGATGCACAGTCTGTTGCAACAAAGAACAAACAACCAAGGAGCATATTTGTGTTGGTCCCAGTTTTTTTATCTTTAGACACCTTTCCCTATGTGAGCACAGCAAATCTAGTCCTGCTCAAACTCAACAGCCTTGTCCCCCAAAACAAAAGATCAGTTTGTTCCAGATGTGCGTACTGCATTTGTCATTGTTTTTATCCTTTTCGACCAACGTAGGTGTTGGATAGCTAGTCTGTACTAGTACTTTCCCCACTTCCTTTCCTCTGTGAACCACGTCCTACATTTATGATATACAACTTTCCCCACTACTTTCCCCCATTCATGTCCTTTTTGAACCATGTCTTAGATTCATGCGATACAACTTTCCCCCTTCATTTCCTTTTTAACCATGTCCTAGATTCATGTTATACAACTTTTCCCACTACTTTCCCCCATTCCTTTCCTCTTTGAACCACGTCCTAGATTCATGGTATACAACTTTCCCCACTACTTTCCTGTTTGATCCAACACCTAGATTCGAGTGCAGAAGCGGAAAGAGCCCACATGCGGCTAGAGCAATGCATGTTGAATAAGTAAATTATACCTTAAGGTTCTTGGGGTGTGGTTTGGTGGTCTACCGGAGGCCATTCGACCCACACTATGTACGGCGACAAAGAAGAAGGGGTCGGAGGCCCTCCCGCGCCGCCGCTGGGTGAAAGTGAACAGCTACGCTAGTAGTGGATTCCCTCCCTCGCCGATGGCGACAACGTTAAGCCTCCTTCCCTTCCCAACGACGGATCCTGCTGGCTCTTTGACCAGCAGTGAGGAGAGAGAGAGACCAACAAATTCTTGTTTAGATCTGGATAGGGTGAGAGAGTGTGAAGAGAGCAACTACAAGTAGACCAGCAGTGAGGGGAGAGAGAGAGGCCAACGAAATCTTGTTTAGATCTGGAGAGGGTGAGGGAGTGTGAAGAGAACAACTACAAGCGATGAGGCTCCAGCGTGCAATATATACCGGAGAGAGTGTGAAGAGTGCAAACCCTAGAAAACAAGCGCCGAGGCTGCAGCTTATACGTGATGAGGTGATTATACGGTCACCACGAGATCGTATAGCTCCGTATCCATCATTTTTTACCAGTCAAAGAATCCTCCTGGCACAAATTATGCTCAAGTGTAGTTAGACCTCAAGTTTGATGAGTGAACAGGCTAACCAGCTACACAACCCTCCCGTTATGTTTCAATGAGAGAAAAATAACCTTTTATACATTCCTGCATTCGTGTGACAAGCATGCCGTATTCTTTTTTGTGTGTGTGGGAGTCATTGGGATTTAAATCATAATCGTGTCATGTGGCTTTGGTGGTAATACTATCCAAAGTGGTGCAAAAATAATGCAGCCTTGTTCACCTTACCTCTCTCCATGTAG
The DNA here is from genome assembly GCA_902687465.1 of Secale cereale. Classification (NCBI taxonomy): domain Eukaryota; kingdom Viridiplantae; phylum Streptophyta; class Magnoliopsida; order Poales; family Poaceae; genus Secale; species Secale cereale. The sequence continues at coordinate 386,474,239 of LR738711.1, read as the reverse complement.
TACGTTGGGTCCCACTAGTCAGAGGGTGAAACAAACAAATTAATAAGAAAAATTAAAATTGCCAGCGGTGTATCTTACCTCACACATCTCGCTACTGCTCGGGAACACTATCCAATTTATCCCTTTGTTCGCTCACGTACTATTTTAAGTGAATCCTTATTACAACATGCACACAATTTTGGGCACTTGTATTCGACCTAAGTCAGTGTGCCACCGTATCTCGTACGACTCCCTCCGTCTAGGTGTAATAAGTCACGTTAGAAGGTGCAGCGGGACCAAGGTGCAAGAAGAATGGAGGAGAAGGAGAAACTTGACCGGTCATTCCTCCAATCAAATCCCAAATTTCTGTCTCTAAACGCAACAATTCATCCAAACAACTAAGGGCCTCTTTGATTCGTAGGATTTCCAAAACGCAGGAATTGGAAAAACGTGGGATTGGGGTGGCATGTCATCTTGAATTCTACATGATTCTATGAGTGTTTGATTGTGCATAGAAAAAACATAGGATTCTTTCAAAGAGGTTAATGTGGATTGAAATTTTCCTATGAAATCTAGTGCAAATGAATCATATGGAAAAGTTTCTATGGTTTAGAATCCTATGAATCAGACAACCCACATAAGAAAAAATCCTAAGGAATTGAATCCTTCAAAATTCCTTTGAGAATCCTTGGAATCAAAAAAGCCCTAACAGATGCCGTTTTTGCTACCATGCAGGGCCACGTATTAACTCGCATGCAAGCCGACTTTGATTTCTTGACTGATCAACTCGTAGTTGCGCTCCATGCATTGGGTTTCCGGGGAAGATAACAAGGCAGAGTAAGGAGCGTTTGGTTACATTGCTTATGCTGGTCATAGTTTGTACGTACTCCATTTGTATCTCACTTCCTATGGCTTCGCACTCGCACGATTTTCCTATTCTATGAACCTGTGTGTGTGTGTGTGTGTGTGCGTGTGTGTGTTTAACAACATGTGTGTGTTAGAGAGAGTGACAGATCGACCTACTCCTACAGAGAGATGGTGTGTAGTGTACGATTTTAGCCACGAGAGTCAGTGCATCCTCTCGTTTCCGGGCGTCCGGTAGGGACAGGCGGACAGCTGCCACACCCACTCCTGACCAGCCTAGCCCACCAAAAGCCCCTCCATCACCCACGTGCGATTCCCGCCGAAACGGCCAGCACCGCTCCAAAGAATCGGTGCCGCATTCATGCCAGGGCAGAGCGGACGCGACCTCTCACTGGCGCATGAGTTAAAGGGAGAAGTGGATTCAAGAGTGATGATTGCTTCGTCCGTCCAACTTACTACTGGGTCTATGTGATTTGACGGCTCATTGGTCATTATTACTGAGGTGGTAGGACTGCTGGATGTCCCACTCTTTCGGCAAAAGGAGGTACTACTAGATTACAATTTTCTCCATTCTTACGGCGGAGAAGTGCAAGAGCAGTGAAAACACGCAGGCTCGGTGATTACATGGCCCACCTCACACTATCACCATATTTTCTGGATATCGTGCGACACCTAACTCTTTACATAGTACTCCCTTCGTTCCTAAATATAAGTCATTGTAGAGATTCCATTAGGTGGACTACATACGGAACAAAATGAATGGATCTACACTTAAAATGCATCTATATACATCTGTATGCGGTTCATGGTGAACTCTCTACAAAGACTTATATTTAGGAATGGAGGAAGTACTTTTATAGTACATACTGTAATTTATCAGCGAGATAGTACAATGCTATGAAGCTTCCAGCTTCTGTTACATGTATCTTGCGTCCAAGGTTGCCCGTTGCAACATTTCATCAAATACAAAGGAGACTAACATGCATGCTATTGCATCTCAATGATTGACAGATCATAGCAAATATGTACTCCCTTCGTTCCAAAATAAGTGTCTCAACTTTATGATACATACGGAGCAAAATGAGTGAATCTACACTCTGAAATATGTCTATATACATCAGTGTTTGGAGTATGTACTAGTAGTTCATATTGAAATCTACTAAGGTAGACATGTATTTTTTTTATAGTGGCCTTGTATAAGTAAATGGAGGGAGTACTAAAGGACATATATATTCCAAACAATATGATAATCTCTCTAACCAAGGTAGTAGGGACGAGGAGTAAACGGAGGGACTAGTAAAATTTTCTCCTCGTCCTGCGAGCCACCGCGTGCGTGGGCGAGGGAGCGGGCGTAAGGCGTAGTAAGCAAGCTTCACCTCATCCTGCGAGCCACCGCGCCCGTGGGCGGGGGATACCGCGTACTTAGCAAGCTTCTCCCCGTTCTGCAAGTTGACGGGACACATCAAAAGTACTCCAGTGTATAGAGCCCTGCCTCTAAGGTTGGCCCCACATGGTTTGCCTCTTTTTTAACATAACGCGTCAAGTCGCAATTTGTTTGTTCACCCGTGGTAGACGATCCTCCTTCCATCTAGTGGACAACCAGTGCACGTGTCAAGTTACCACGTGGGCTGCCTTTTTGTACAGAAATGAGCTCCACCGTGTACCCGCGCGGTTGTGGTTGGGAAAGAGACGGGAGTACGTGCGCCGTGCGTGCACCTCTTCTCTTCGTGCACGTCCCCCACCTACGTGGGTGTGTGTGAGAGATACAAACCTAGAAAAATGGCTTGTGTGTGTTTGTGAGTGTTTTTTTGGGGGGGGGGAGGTTGATTTCGTGAATGTATTTGTGGGAATATGTGTCGATGACATCTTAAACAAAATGTTGCATACAATGTGTGTGAAATGGAGACCTATCCATATCATATATAGAGGGTCGGGCGATCCACGAGAAGAGAGGGAGGGGTCATAGATATCGATAGAGTCGAAGAGAGGATCAAGTGGGTGGTTGCGAGATCGATGAAGAGAGCCATCGAAGTTGTGTGTGTTTGCAAGTCAAAGATATAGGGCGACTGACCTAGCTACCGGAACGTCAGAGGGCACATGTCAAGTTTGTGTGTGGCAGGGAGACATGACTAGAGCGCTCGATGTATCGGTGTGTGTGTGTGTGGGAGGGGGTTTGGGGAGGGGTAGGCAGAGGCCTAACTATAGAGGTAGAACGACTCGTATATGTGTTGAGAAGGAGAGACCCAGCAATGTCTTGAGGGAGATCGGTCGACATCCATACATCACTGAAGGATAGGAAATAGAATGGGACACAGAGAGAGAGTGAGGGAGGGAGAGGGTTAGAGTGCTGGATGGGTGATGGAGTTGCTTCTCGAAGATGGTGAGAGAGGCCTACTAGACAAAGTAAGGGTGGAACTGCAATATTATCAATAAGAGTGGGGATGTGTTTCTGTGTGTGCCTGTGCGTGATAGATCTGTTGGGACACATCCATGGATGATGAAGGGGAACCATGTGTTTGGTAAGCAAACCTAACTAGATCGGTAGATCAATTGTTGTTTGTCGGAGGAAGGGAGAGACATAACTAATGAGGTAGATCGATCGACGCGTGGGGAAAACGAGTTATAAGGACCTAGCTAGCTATATGTATAGCGGGAGATCGGTCGGTATACGTCCATTTGTTAGAGGCAAATAAGGCCCAGGGAGACGGATAGACAGAGAGAATGGAGCTAGGAGGTGGTGCGAGAGGCCCAGCTACTAGCTAGATAGGGGGAGGAGTGTGCGGTTGTGAGGTCGATGAAAAGAGGGGCGAGAGTTTACACGTGTGTGGGACCGTATGAGAGACACGAGGCAAGGACACATAAAGGAGGAGATTGAAGGTACGTGTGTATGTTGTAGGCAGACATTGCTTGAGAGGTTTATCGATCGGTGTGTGTGAGAAAGGAGTTGTGGAGACTGTGGGAGAACGACCAGAAGAAAACAAAATGAATGTGCGCGATGGATAGAATGCTGAGGGAGGGGGAGGGCGAGGAGGGCGTGTGCATGCTCGAGAGAAAGTTAGTGGTAGCTACAAAGGTTAGAGGATTGTGTGGGTGTAAGAGACTAACAAAGATCAGAATTTGATATGAAACTGGATTCATATATTTGAATAGGAGATCATAGTGTTTTAAACATATGCATGCATGAATATAGCAGTGATACGCGAGTTGTGGTTTTGCACATGTTATACCATAATGTGACAATGCATGGCGTTTGCAACTCATAGCTAAATGTTGAACAATCTAAACCATACTATACGTCGAACAATCTCACATTTTATTTTAATTCATGATAATGTGTGGCATTTGCAGCTTACAACTAAATATTGAATAATCTAAACAATACTATATATCGATCATTTTGACATTTTATTTGAATTTGTGGTAATGTGTGGTGTTTGCAACTCACATCTAAATACTTGTAGGCGTAGGGGGCGGGGCACCATACATAATGTGATACACACATTATACATATGAGACATGGTTTAGTTTGTGAACATCTAGCTAGATCTTGAAATGTACTATGATCTGAAATCAACATAAAGTGGATTCAAAAAATTGAGTTCGAGTTCATATAGTACACATAGTTCATATGTAACTCGAGACTAATCATGTGGTGTGCTGTGAAGATAATACACAAATGATGGTTTAACTTGACAATAATGACGACTGTAGATCTTATTAAAACAGAGAAACGAATTCAAATGCTTTGACTTCACAACAATCATTATTGTAGATCTTATTCAAATAGAGAAACGAATTCAAATTTAGTTCATATTGAAGCGGTAGTATATACGTTTGGAATGCACTAAAACGTTCATTTAAGTACTAGGTTGCATGCATTATACATGTAGCGAAATATTTTCATGGAACATAACATGAATTCAAAGTTTTGAATGACATTTGTAGTGCGAATTGATTTGGTACAGTACACGTTAGGCTTGTCCGGAAATTTCAACCCGCGCCTTGTTAGCCCGAAATATTTAAGATATATCTTTGTCTCGTTGTGCTCCGACAACTCCCTCCATCTTAACCCGCGCATTGTTATTCCAAAATTTCAACGCACGCGAAAACTCCCACCTTCTGTGAAATCCCGACAGACGAAATGCCCGTGATACCCCTGAACCAAAAGAACTGCCTCAAATCGGTGGGGGTACTTTCGTAACTTACCCCACATTTCGGACAAGCGCGTCCCTAAGCCATGGTTCCCCACTCCCATCCCATCCGCCCACCCATTCGTACACCGAGGCAAGCAAAACCTGCACAGCCCCACACCATCCTCCGTCCGCCACCCAGCCGGAGCCTCTTCCCCGACGACGTCGTCCACAACAACACCTCGACGTCCATCATCCACCGTACCGGATGAGGATCCGTCGTCGATCTAGTCGTCACGCCGGTTCGGCGACCGCGTCGTCCACCTCCAAGGAGCTGCCCCGACGTTCCCCTCGTCTTTCGCGCCACCTCCATTCCCACACCGCCGTCTTCACCTGCACCATCGGAAGAGCATCATCATCACTGTTTCCTTGGATGAAGCTGCGGCCTAATCGGCGCCACCAAGGAGGTTGTACATTAATTGCCGCATTTTCTTCTTGATTCGATATCATGGTGCTGTCGGCGCTCGATCCCGATCCGACACGGCGCGGCTCCATCCACGGTGGCGTCGCCGGCCACTTCCTCCACGACATCCCTCCCTCTGCGGCGACGTCCACATCACTAGGAGCTGCTACTGATATTGCTCTCTCTCGCGTTGCTGCTCTGCTCTTGCTCTCGCCCCCCTACCTGGTCAGCTCCTGCTCTTGCTCTTGCTCGCGCTAGTGCTCTCGCTCTTGCTCATGCTTGCGATGCTGCTCCGATTTAGCTACACTCCAGTCGACTGAATCGACTTTTGGGTCAGTCGATTTTTAGGGGGTGGGGGGGGGCTCGCCGGAGTTAAGGAAGAACCAGCCACAGCTGGTAGGGGGGCTCGCTGGAGAGTTACCACACTATCTATCTTAGGGTTCAGGGTGGGGGCGGTGGTCGCCGACGGTGGTGGGGCGGTGGCGTGGGGATCGCCGGAGAAAAAGCTCGTCATGGGGGCGGGGGGCTACAGGGATGGCCGGGGCGGCGGCGGACCAGCGATGGGGAGTGTTTTCGGGGCGGGCAGGGCGGCGCACCGCCGGCTGCGGGCGGCGGGGGGGGCGGCTGTTTGGCCTATGGTGGCTGGCGGTTCAGGGGTTGGAGGTTGAAGATGAACTGCAGGCCCTTGATTTCGTATCCAACGGCTGCAAAATTGACTGACCAGAGATGAAAAAGTCAGTCGACTGACGTGTAGCCTCACCTCTAGTGCGATCAGTTTCGACAATAAAATTCAGTTTCGACAGCAAAATTCAGTTTCGACAGTTAAGTTCAGTTTCGACAGTTAAATTCAGTTTTAACAGCTAAGTTCAGTTTCGACAGCTAAATCCAGTTTTGACAGTTAAGTTCATAGATGAGCGGTTGATGTATACATCTAGCACTTTGTGGTTATGTATTTTACGTCATCTATTAGAGATGCTATTAGAATTCCACTCAGGTTAACATTGTCTCTCTTGTCCTGCTTCAGCCTCGGCCTCGTACAACTTACCGGAGCTGCTCCAACGACGAAACCCTCCATCACAGTGGAGCAGTACCTCGGGCTCCATCTCCAGACGCCTAAGATCTTCTTCCCCTCCTCGGACAGCCAAGTCAGTCGGAGCATCCTCACCAGCCAACCCAATCACGCTGAGATCGACATGGCTTTGCCAAAGAGTTTGTACACTTCTTGTGTTTGACTTAATCTCACCATGTTTCTTTGCATCATGTGATCTTCCAATTATTGTGAACCAAACACCCAGATTGGCAGAAATCCAGGGTTTTTAAATTCTCCGTTTTGCACGTGTATTCCTATCCTATTCCTGTCTATTTCCTTTCCCTACATTGTTAGAATCCTCAAATTCAAACAAGCCCTTACACAATTACTTCTGTTACAGATATGTGTCAAAGAAAACCTTGTGTGGTTTGTCCTGCTCCTGCGGTGCTGTGTTCCACCCCAGCTCAGCTGCTCCAACGACGGAAGGGTTCACCACAGCACGAATCCGCTCTCCAGATTGTCTTTCGCCGCCTCAGATCTTCTTCCCCGCCGCCGGCAGCCATGACAACTGCATTGCCATCATCAACTGAGCAGATGACCTTGAGAACTACACGGGTCCGCGAGAGAGGTCGCACTCTTCCATGTCTACTTACGCTATGCATCGATATGATGACATGCTACTTTATCGTCGTGTTCACCTATTAGACTCCGACTCGGGTCCAAACTTATGCTAAAACATGAGTTTCTAAATGGTTGTGGGGTACATATTGGGCCAGCAATCAGTACTATCTGTCTACTATCTGGTTAATCTCGGGTGTCTACTATGAGTTTCATAGTGGGTGCAAACAAACATTAATGGAGCCATTATCTGTATTTTTTAACTAAAGCTATTATCTGCCTGCTATCATTGGTTTTGGGTCTATCCACAGTTTGCTACCTTCACTCTGGATTTGTGCATGCACTCCTTACATAATCTCACTATGTTTTATTCCTATGCATGTCTGTTATTGTACACAATGGAACTGAACATGTAGAGCAAAAGAGACGAGCCTTGCATGGCAATAAAATTTGGGCCATTTGCATTTCAGCCCCTAACTCGAACCACCCACTCACATTTACCCCTAATAAAATCATGTGCTCAAATTTGCCCCTCTTCCGTTAAGTGTGGTTATAGAAATGCCCTTCTGTACATTTTCCGTCTAGTCAAAGGCCTTTGACAGTTAGATTTTTCTATACGCGCACTTAACGGTCGAAGGCCTTTGACTGGACGGAAAATGTACGGAAGGGCATTTCTGTAAGCGCACTTAACGGAAGAGGGGCAAATTTGAGTACACTATTTTTTAGGGGTAAATCTGAGAGTGGGCGCAAATTAGGGGCATAAATGTAAATGTCCCATAAAAGTTCATGCAGACGTCGCTCCATGGTGGGCGCAAAGGCAGCCCCCCCACCCATTATGGATCATAATCAAGAGGAAGATAACTCCTCAAAGGAGGATTCAGATACAGATGACCAGTCCTATCCCC
>LR738711.1:386436489-386461155 GCA_902687465.1 Secale cereale | reverse complement strand
CACACACACACACACACACACACACACACACACACACACAAGGTTTCGCAAACATTGGACGTAGCCCAAGAGCGGTTACCCAACTATCCTTAACCGTGGACACGGCTATTCGAATAGTTTTACACTCTGCAGAGGTTGCACACTTTACCCACAAGATCCGGGGAACTTCCGTGTCATCCACGACCCGCGGTGCCTCAAGTACCCGGGGTAAGCACCCGATCACTATCTTTCCCTATCATGGAGTCCACTCGATTGGTAGCAACCCCCGTGCCCAACATTTCACATCTTAGAATTGTGGAGCCTCGCTCCCATATTCATCACATACCACTGGCACGGGGTACCAATGATGTGTTCGGTGCCTTGTGAAAACAGTCATGGCCGCCTATCCAAGCACGACCCCATCCCAAGAGTGACCTCATGTCACCCCCGTCACTAGTAATACGGGCACCATGCTAGTATCGACCTAGGTATTCAATAATGCCCTTTCCCATATAAGGGTAGAGTGGTTGCACATGTAAGGTTGGAATAACAGTCGCAACTTAAACCAATCCATTTTGAAAACAACACACACACACTTGTCTCGGTACACCACTTCGTCATCAAGTGGTTACCCAAATCATCTCCCTCGGGCATAAGTGACACCCGACGGGGTTTTTGAAAAGTCTTTTGAAAGTACTATGCTTCCACCATCATGCATATTCCTGTCCCACTTGCATAGCCACTACCATATCATCCTATCTACTCCCACCTGCATAACCCTCATAGGAAGGTAGGGTCATGCTTGATGCAAGTTTCAATAGGAAAGAAACAAGGTGACCCACACAAGTGGTCATCATCTCAACATGATTCCGGTGCATTGACAATAAGTGCTATATGACATGCGTAAAAAGGGGGTTTCATAGACATGGTCAAAGGGCTGCTTGCCTTGGTTGGCTTGGTCTTCAAAGCCTTCAAGTCCTCCTCGTTCTTCTTCTTCAGCAACTTCGTCAAACACGGTATCTAATCGTCGCAAGAAAATAACGGAGCAACAAGACAATAATAAAAACAGAAAAGTCAAAGTGTTCAAAAAAATGTCAACCTATTTTTATCAAATACTAGAAGAAAAAAATAAGAAGGCAAAAATTCTTAGTTTTGGATTTGGAGTGACAGAATAGGTGATGTGAAGCATCCTATTGACATCACCATGTCACGAGTCCGTTTGGAAAGTGACACGTGCAACCTCTACTTCTCGTACATAAAGGTGAATCTTCTCCTTTACACGTGTTCACTTGACCCTTTCGAGGATGGTATACTACTTGACACTCCACTCATGTGCGTGCATAGGTATTGTCTGAGCTTCACGGACGACGAGGAGGAGCGCAAGCGCCAAGGATCGCCTACACCATCCGCGAGGGAAGCGTGGAAGCGAAGACGGAAGAAGAAGGGCTTGTCCAGTCTGGAACGGGCGGTACTACAGCCTACAAGCGGTACTACCTCTCCCAAGAGGCACTACCGCCTACAGGCGGTACTACCGCTCCCAAACGGTACTACCGCCCGAGGTCCGGTACTACCGCCCTACTTGTGCGCAGCCGCGGGCCTTTGGCCTTGTATCCCTCTCCACTTACTCCTTTGGGGCTTAGGCTATAAATAGACCGCCCCCACCTTCTTTTGAGGATTAGCAAATATGATAGCTCATTTGTATGTGAGCTTTGCTCCTACCTTCTCCTCTTGAGAGAGAGAGAGACTACTCCACTGGAGGCCAAGACCTCCATCTTGGAGAAGATCCCTAGTGGATGCAAGACCCCATAATTGGGAAGAATCCTTGTGGATTATCAAGACCTCTCTCCTCATAGGATTGGGATGAACTCTACCGTGTATCTTATTTCCCTTTGATTGTTCTTGTACCTTGTGGATCTCATGTGTTTGTGAGTCTAGTGGATGTGTGATCGGACTTGTTCTTAAGAGTTTTCCCCTTGTGTTCATCTTGTTTTCGGGGATTCCCCTCCAATTCGTGAAAGATCTCCACCTAGGTTTCCACCCTACAACATCATGGTATCTAGAGCTACGGTTTGTCACAAAATTGGAGCCCCCCTCCTTGTTTTCTAGCCTAATTTTGTTGTGTTCTTGCCCAATTTCGAAAATATCCCACCCAAAATAGCCCCAATTTTTTTTGTGACTTGTTGGTTTGATGATGTTTTGTTGATTTTGATCCATGGATTTGCTTGGTTTCGAGTGGATCTAGCATCTCCCCAAGTTTCACCACTTTCCATCCACGAAATCCATCCAATTTTGCCCCTGAAATCATCCATTTCCGCCCCAAATTTGCCTCGATCCAGTTCTGCGAATTTTCCCGATACGAGCGGTACTACCGCCCACTCCAAGCGGTACTAACGCTTAGCACCACAAGAGGTACTACCGCCCTACAAGCGGTACTACCGCCCCTCATAGTTTCAGCATTCCGAGTTTCACCGTTTTGACCATAACTTTCACTCGCGAACTCCGATTTGAGTGTTCTTTGGCTCGTTGGAAAGCTAGCGACGTGCCCGAGCTGCTCGTCTTGGTTTTACCACCATTTGACTCCATCAAATTTTGTCAAATTTGGCATGTTTTCCTAGGCCCTCCACCATATCATCTGCATAGCCACCATACCTTTCCGCAACCTAACCCTTTTCGACCCATATAGCATTTCCGGTTGTTTGAGTGGTGACTTGAGTCTCCTAAGGTGTTTCAGCTACTTAGGGACGAGTGCTTCTTCATCAAACACCACCACCACTTCTGCATTTCCATCTTCGACACCACCACCATCGATTTCCGCTACCACCATTTGACATTTGCCTTTGGAGATTTTGAGTCGCGGTTTTTCCGTTTCCTAGGGTGTTTCGGCTAATTAGGAATGTGTCGCCATCGACAACACCGCCTCTCATCATTATCATCAGACGGTAACCTCAACGACACCGTTGTATATTCCCCTTGCAATTACATTGTTAACCCCTAGCCCATTTTGCGTCACTTGCCCATCGAGACTAGCCATTTGAGTATTGCCGGCAACGTTACTTGTGCACATTAGTGATCCATACCTTCCATTGCATACACCATATCATATTGATATCATCTCGGCATCATATAATCCCTTGTGTCACAAGATTGTTCCCGCATATACACAATTGCTAGCTTGGTTTGTGCATTTCGCATAGTGCCCATATCGAAAGAAAGAAAAGAATAAGCCTTTAAGCAAAAGGAATAGAGAGTAAAGAGCTTGTGAGAAAGAGCCATAGCATCTTACCACATTGCACACAAGATTGTCATATCCGATCACCTTGGATCATCTTGAGAAGAACATCGGGAACATCATACACATAGCATACTTGGGATAGAAGGCTCATACATTTGCATCTTATAGGTTGTGCACAAGTGTCGTATCCGCCTATTGAGCAATCGTGCTAGCTTCTCTCTTGAGTTGTGCAACACGAGCATTTTCCGTGGATTCCACATTTTGTGCTCATTCCTTGGTTGCACGACCCCATTTATCTATCCGTGTGTGTGTTTCCGTGTGTCACCTATTGCTATTGGTCTACTTGTTTCACTCGTGAATTTGTAAATCTTTTCCAACATTATTGACTCTTGCTAACATTTTGCATCAAATTTTTGTGCCACTATCCACACCGAGCTCCACCATAAGCTTTAACTTGTAGGTGTGAGTGAACAAGTCTGGTACCAATTCCACTATTCTTTCATTTCACTTTGAGTGAAACGGGATACATCCTCAACTTTGGGGAACGGTATCTTGGTATTGTTTATCACATTTCCTACTCACCCTCTACTCGAGTCTTGTGATGGATAGGCAAAGCACATCATCTCCGGTCTTCGACATCGATGGCACGAACAACTACATCAACGCGCAAACCATCGGACTACAACGAGCAATGCAGGAGCGCATCGACAACATCGCCATCGACTTCCGACACATGGTGGCCGACATCAAGTCTTCTACCGCTTCATCATCTTCTCGGCGGCGACGTTCAAGTCACAAACATCATGTGCACGACGACGACGAACGACATCTTGTACAAACTCAAGCACGACAACGACACCATCATCAAGAAGATGCTCGACACGCGCAAAACTACAAGTCCGATCAAGCTCTACTTCACTCCAAGGCCAAACTTCAAGAGCACATAAGAAGACTGCGAGATAAGAACCACCAAGATGGCGCTACGGCTACAACAACTACTTCAGCATCTTCGCCAAGTGCTATCAAGGCATCTTCGCCTTTGGACGTACGACATCTTCGCCTACCTCCGACGAGTACGCCTACATCGGCCTTCATCCACGACGATGACTACGACATGGTTGAGGTTGGGATTTTCCCTTCGACCACAGTGGCGTATGGTGATGAGTCGAGCGACTTGTGCCACCATAGTGAGAGTGAGAGTGACTTCACCACTAGCCCCATATATGATGAGCTGCCCCATTTCACATGTGGGGAGAGCTACCACCACCACCACTTGTGTGAGAGGAGAGACTCCGCCATATGTGACTATGAGTGAAGCTACCTTGAGGGAGTGAGTGAGCCACCAACACATAGAGAGAGTGAGATAGTTGATAGGTCATGTGAGGCCACTTTGAACACTAACGACTTGACCTCTCCCTCTATTGTGTCTTCTCATTTGGTGCTAGGTCCCATTTATGATGACGCCCTGATCCGCGACGAATTCGTCCTTCCTATAGACAAGACGATGGCCATGGTGGATTATGATGCACCCCCCACATGATTCCATCAAGATGAAGATATTGACCACCATTCAGTCTGTCCCACCTCACCTATACCACATGAGTGGAATGCGAAAGGCAACAAAGGTGAAGTTGATGCTCTCGTCCCACTAGTGGACATTCTTGACATTGATTGCTTGCATGATGTTGATCCACCTATTGCCATGCTTCATGGTAGTTCGACTACCTCATGTGATGTATTACCCATTTATGATGAGTATGATGATTGCCATGTGGAGTCTATTAGTTGTGATGCCATGTTGCATAGGATCTCTTGTGATCATTCTTTAGGTCACATCGTGTTTGATAATCCGCTTGAGTTGTCATATGCTATGCATGAGATCACTCGTATGTCATATTTGCAATCTCATAGTAGTAACTATGCATATGCCATTAAGATAATCCCAATGTGCACTTATGGCATAGATGACAAGCCCATGGTTATTGGCATTTGTTTTTCTTGTGATGATATTGATATGCTCCCTTTGCATCATTTATCTCATATGAAATGCCATGACCACATAGCTTGGGATATGCATTGTTTTGGATGTTGTCAATTTTCTCCATATGATGTTTTAAATATTGCTCATGAGGAGACCCCCATAGTTTCTTCATACATATTAGGAGATCTTGATGCATTCCATACCTTGCATGATTACCATGATTGTATGCACCATATGCATCACATGAATAACAATGCTCTACATACTTGTCATGATGCATTACACCATGTGACTTTCCACTATGTCATACATAAAAACAAACCTCTCATGATGGATGACATGTTTCTATATCACGCATCTCATTTATTTGAGCATTGGCTATTTTGTTCTAACCAACACATGCACGTGCGCATCACGATGGATGATGTGTACATATACCACGCACATACAATTTTTCCTTTGTCTTTGTTTTGTGTAGGTACTTCTGCAAACTCGTCAACCTCACAATCCCATGAGTTGACAAAACGAGCTCTTCAGAGCAATGATGATTTGGGATCCAATGGATTGTCCTTACCACCATTCTCTTCGCGCAACCACTACGCGCATCGCTTCTACTTGTCTCTCACACGACTATGGGCTATTTACCACTTGTCATCTTATGCCCATTCTATCGTGTTTACTTTTCATGTTATGCCTCTTGCTATGACTTTGGCATGCAATTGTGGCCCTTGCTTGCAATCACCCTTGATTCTAAATTATGCTTTTCATATGTGTATTTGCATGCTTGGTGGAGATACTAGTATCTATCGCCATGATTTCTCTGTGTCCCATGCTATTGACGCTTGTTGTGTTGGGAGAGTCATGATGCTTAATTGTTATTTACATATGACGTCTTGCCAATACATTGACAAGACTTTGCTCATAGCTTGTTTTCATGCATGTGCTATGCCTTGTGCATTATTCATGCCTACAATTTGTGCACATGACATGCTTGCCATGATCACCTCTAGTATGTTGCATCTTCGCACTACTAGCTTGCTTGATTTGCTCACTATGCTTACATGCTACGTTGCATCTCCCATGTTCCACTATTACTTGCTTTCTTGGGTTGATGACATATATGTTAATGCCTCTCACATGATATACATTGATCATTGTCACTTGTCTCAATTTGGTGCATCCCTCATATCCACATACCTTTAGTGCAACCATGATATGATTATTGATCTTGGAGACTTGGACACCTTACTTGTGATGAATGCTTATTTCTTTGAGCTTAATGCCTTTGGTTGTCATTGCATCATGTGCTTACATGCCATGCCGCAACCCTTTGTCAAACCCTATGCTATGCTTGATGACAACACTTGTTGGGTGAATCACCTCTTGAATGCTTGGTTTTGCACTAATGCTAACCACATTTGTTTTTCCAAGTGCTTGTTGTTCTTGCTCCTTTTGAAGGAATCACTAGATGCCGACATTGGAGAGTGACAACTTTGAGCTTCAAGATGATGAGTACTTGGTGATCATCCACTTCTACACGGCCACGCCATCTCTTTCCGATGGTGATTTGGTTCTCGATCCGAGGTCGGATCTTTCCCAAGGGGGAGGGGATGATGTGGAGCATCCTACGGACATCACCATGTCACGAGTCCGTTCGGAAAGTGACACGTGCAACCTCTACTTCTCATACATAAAGGTGAATCTTCTCCTTTACACGTGTTCACTTGACCCTTTCGAGGATGGTATACTCCTTGACACTCCACTCGTGTGCATGCATAGGTATTGTCTGAGCTTCACGGACGACGACGAGGAGCGCAAGCGCCAAGGAATGCCTACACCATCCGCGAGGGAAGCGTGGAAGCAAAGACGAAAAAAGAAGGGCATGTCCAGTCCGAAATGGGCGGTACTACCACCTACAAGTGGTACTACCGCTCCCAAGCGGCACTACCGCCTACAAGTGGTACTACCGCTCCCAAGCGGCACTACCGCCTACAGGCGGTACTACCGCTCCCAAGTGTCACTACCGCCTACAGGCGATACTACCGCTCCCAAGCGGTACTACCACCCGAGGTCCGGTACTACCGCCCTGCCTATGCGTAGCCGCGGGCCTTTGGCCTTGTATCCCTCTCCACTTACCCCTTCGTGGCTTACACTATAAATAGACCGCCCCACCTTCTTTCGGGGGTTAGCAAATATGATAGCTCATTTGTATGTGAGCTTTGCTCCTACCTTCTCCTCTTGAGAGAGAGAGAGACTACTCCATTGGAGGCCAAGACCTCCATCTTGGAGAAGATCCCTAGTGGATGCAAGACCCCATAATTGGGAAGAATCCTTGTGGATTATCAAGACCTCTCTCCTCATAGGATTGGGATCTACTCTACCATGTATCTTATTTCCCTTTGATTGTTCTTGTACCTTGTGGATCTCATGTGTTTGTGAGTCTAGTGGATGTGTGATTGGACTTGTTCTTGAGAGTTCCCCCCCCCCTATCCTGTCGGTGTACAAAAAGAGGGGTACACTTTTTGTACCCCTATGACTGTGCACGGGCAGTCCGAGCCCCGGGCACCACCACACCAAGCACGACAAGGGAGGTGAGTCGGGTATGACCGAAGCTCGATGGAACTGGAGCAATACCAAGAACAAGACCGCAAAGAGCAAGGGGAGAAAGTGGCTTCCCCCAGCGAGATCCTTGCCGGGAGCCAGTTTCAGCAGCCCCGGCAAGATCCTTGCCGGGGCCAGCCTTAGCAGCCCTGGCAAGAACCTTGCCGCGGCAATTCGCCCCACGCCTATGGAGCGGATCACCCTTGAGTCCGCTGCCCCCATGGGGCAAGGATTCGGGAGGCATCCCCGTAGTGGCATGCAGATCTTTGTGAAGACATTCAAGATTAGATACAAGCTAAGAAGACGACGACCCTTGGCGGGATCCCAGCCAAGGAAGACCACAAGACCTCCGGCAAGCACCTTGCCGGGGATGATAGCAGGCGCCTCGGCAAGGGCCTTGCCGGGGCCCCGGCAAGGCCCTTGCCGAGGACATCCGCGGGGCCACCATCAGGCCTGCGCCAACTACGCTTCCACCGCCCCATGCAGCTGCCGACCCAACCAGCTGGGCAGGCACCTCCGTGGTGACATGCAGATCATCGTAGAGACCCGCCATTGCGCCACCTCAGCTGCTTGTCTGCCTACATGGCACCCCAGGCACCGTTGGCCAGGGCGCATGTCAACATAAGGAGGAGCGGCGACGGACAAGACGGACATCTCCCCTCGTCCCCGATAAAGCAAGGACACCTAAGCTAAGCGCATTAAATGCGCCTTGTCCTATAATGCGAGGGATAACCTCGCATCACTGTACCCTTTCCACCTCCTGTGTGCCACTGTGGCAGCCCCTTTTTCCTATAAAAGGAGGCCCGAGACGACTAGGAGAAGGATTCAGCTTTTTAGAACTCCTCATGACTCGGCTTTTGGAGCTCCTGACAACCCATAGCTAGCTGAAGAACACAAACATATAATCCACCAAAGCATGAGTAGGGTTTTACGCACCTTTGCGGCCCGAACCTGGGTAAAGGAACCGTGTGCTAACTGTTAGATCCGCTCTTCTCTCAACCCCACGCCCCGCAACCGTAG
Organism: Secale cereale; assembly: GCA_902687465.1. NCBI lineage: Eukaryota > Viridiplantae > Streptophyta > Magnoliopsida > Poales > Poaceae > Secale > Secale cereale. The sequence goes on along the minus strand of LR738711.1, from coordinate 386,452,342 downwards.
TAGGGATTCTTGTGATCCCATAGGTGTCGATCCAAATATACCGGCAGTGTTCATCTTGTTCTTGGGGATTCCCCTCCAATTCGCGAAAGATCTCCACCTATGGTTCCACCCTACAACAATAAGGTGAATGGATTTTTGAACAGAGGTCCTATTGTTCAAATTTGAATTTAATTTGAAAAGTACAGAAAAGGTTCATGAATATGTGTGAAAGTTACATCATTAAATATGTTGGAATATTACAAGATTTTAGGAGTTGGAATAAATTAATTTGGATAATTATTTTATCATGTGGATTTATTTGAAAAATCCATAGAAAAAAAAAGGAAAAAGCCATTATGCAACTAGGCCAAAACGGCCTCAGCGCACAGGCCCAGACGGGTTTCGGCCTAGGCGAGCCGAGCGGCTGCGCGCGCGCCAGGTTTATACCTGACGGGTGGGGCGCAGCTGCCAGTGGGAGAGAGGGGAGGCGAGAGGGAAGGGAGGCTGATAGGCGGGGACCGCCTGTCATCCCTAACCCGCGTCCAGATGGCCGGCGAGCTCACCGGCGGCTATGCAGGAATGGCGGGGTGAGCGGAGGGAAGGGATGGACTCAGTGCGGAGTCGCCGATCAGATGGTGGTGGAGGCGGTCGCCGGAGCTGTCTGGTTCGCCGGCGACAAGGATGCACGACGGAGGGGCATCGGGCGGTGGTTGTTTCAGTCGTTTCCGGCTGCAACAGAGAGGGAAAGGAGAGGGGAAAGGGTCAGTGGGTCTGCGTGGTGCCAGATCGAGTGAGAGTGGGGTCGGAGGAGGCATATACCCCTAGATCGACGGCGACCCGAGGCAGCGGGGCTCCGGTCGATTCCGAGCACAGAAGCCCCTAGAGGGCTAGTGAGAGATGCGGGAGTGCTCTAGGAGGTGAGTGGGGGAGGTTGGTGGTGCTTGAGCAGCCTGGGGCCTGCTTATATAGCCGGGCATCGGTCCACCGTGGACTTGTGCGCTGCCGAGGTCACGGGCGCGGCCAGAGGCCGTGAGGGCACTCGTGAGAGTGTACAGGCAGTTCGTGGATGAGGCCCACATCCACAGAAGGGAAGGGACGGAGCGGGGAAAGCTCCAGAGAGCTCGCGCGTGTGAGGACGAGGATTGGAGCTCGCGGGCGGCCGGCGCGCATGCGAGGGAGGCCATAGGAGGGAGAAGGAGGAGGGGGACACGGCCATGGCGTGTCGCGGACATCGAGGCACCTCGGCTGGCGCGAGGGGGAGGCCCAAGGTGGCCGGAGGTGCCTGGCCAGGAGCGGCTATAGTGCGAGAGCGCACTGTAGCGTGCTCCAGAGTGCGCGTATAGATGGCATTGGCATTCTTTATGCCCTGTGGTTGTGGCCACTAGTGTCTTGGGGTTCTGGGAGGTGTAAACAAAGGGAAAATGGCCTTGGATGCCCTGGTGATCCATTGGGAGAGGAGAGAGGTTGAGGAAAAGAGGGAATTGGGCTGTCCAACAAAGTAAAATGGGGTTTTACCCCCCCCCCTCAATCATTGATCTGAGGAGGAGAGGGAGTTCCTGGAGGTAGAAGGTGACTAGGGGAAGTTGTGGTAAAAACTTGAGGCAAGGGGGAATAGTGGAAGGGGTCAAAACAGAGGTTTTGGTAAAATAGCAGATGGTGCTTGAGTAAGTTTGGGCAAGCAAAAGGGTTTCATTTCGGCACATATAATTGGGCCCTTCCACCAAATTAGAGCTCATTTCGGCAAAGTTGCCAATGCAACTTTTGTAAACCCTAGAAATCAACAGAAATGGATTTTCCTAGATTTAGTCATGCAAATCATCCCTTCTTGATGCACCACTTGGTGTAGTGACATCATTTGGGGTTGTGGGCCTGTCCACCAAATTTGGGCTCACAAGTAAAAAGTTTGTAATGTAAAGTTGTTCAAATTTTAATCTGAACAGAAATGATATTGGGCTACTTTGATCAAGTTATCCTTCTCCAAAACTTGTGCCATTTCGTCTAGATGCATAATTAGACGATGTTAGCATGTGCACCAAGTTTGAGAGCATTTGGACAAGTTTGGCAATGTAAAGTTGCTCAAACTTTAAAATGGACAAAAATGGTTTTGAGGGGATTTGATGATGTTTTCTTGCTTCCCAAGGAATGGGGCTTGGCAAGATCATCAAATATGTCATATTTGACATGATAGAATTTTCCTGGAATTTATAGAGAATATTTCCTTTGTAAATATTTCAAAAGCTTGAAATATCCAGAAAGAATTTTTGAGGGATTTTCCCAATATTTTGAACATGACCGTGTGTTGAAACTCTTATATATAGACAATATATGTCATACGAGTCTCCCTGAATTTTGACAAATATTTTTGAAATAGTTAAATAATTTTTACCTATTAAAGACCATTTCTGGCCTAAAGAAAAAGCCTTTAAATAAAATAGGAAAGTAACTTTTAAAATTATACTTTTGTGGTTTTTGGGAGTCCTATACCTAATAGGATTCAAACATACCTTTTCAAAGATTTTTATCACCCTAAATCAAGTACTTGTAGTGCAAATCTTAATTCAGGGGTTTTTGGAAAACTAATTTTTGAAAATACTATGTGGCCAAAATATTTTTATAAGAATATACTATACTGTTCTATACACATTGTATGATCATTGGGCAGAAGTTTGGGGCAAGGAGATGAAGCATAGAAGGTGACGCTATGTTGACTTTTAAAGAGCACTTGAAATCAGAGAGAGAAAAGTTCAATTCCAAATAAAAAGCCAAATGATGCAAAAAGTTTTTGTCGGTCCAAATTTTCATGCTTTATTAATGCAACAGCCATGTTTCAAAATGCAGGGTGTGACAGACCTACCCCCCTTACAAGAATCTCGTCCCCGAGATTCCTAAACTACGCTTTAAAAGAGATCGGGAAACTCGGATCTAAGGTAGTCTTCACGTTTCCAGGTTGCTTCTTCTTCCGTGTGGTTGCTCCACTGGACTTTGAAGTACTTGATGGTGCAGCTTCGCGTTCATCGTTATGTTTCATCCAAAATGCAAATGTTCCTCTCACGGTAGGTCAAATCAGGCTGAAGGTCAATGGCTTGGTGATCGACATCCTTGTAGAGATCAGGTTTGTCCGGGACTTGGAGACACTTCCGGAGTTGTGACACATGGAATACGTTGTGTACATCGGATAGTTCAGGTGGTACTTCCAACTAGTAAGCCACTTCTCCTCGTCGGTCGTTGATCTTGAAGGGGCCAATAAATCTTGGTGCAAGTTTCCCCTTAATGTGGATACGCTTGGTTCCCTTCAGAGGAGTTACTCGCAGATACACATGGTCTCCAACACGGAAACTCATGTCTCGGCGACGTGAATCAGCGTAGCTCTCCTGTCTCGACTTGGCGGCCTTCAAACATTCTCTGACTAGTTGGACTTGCTCTTCTACTTCGCGGAGAACATCTGGTCCAAAGACTAGCCCTTCTCCGGTTTCTGACCAGTTGAGGGGTGTGTGACATTTGCGTTCGTACAACACCTCAAATGGTGCCCTCTGAAGGCTTGATTGATAACTGTTGTTGTAGGAGAACTCGGCAAAAGGGAGGCAATCTTCCCACTTGGCTCCATATGCTAAGACACAGGCTCGGAGCATGTCTTCGAGTATTTGATTTACTCTTCCGTCTGACCTCCGGTTTGTGGGTGAAAAGCGGTGCTGAATGACAACTTGGTTCCCAAGGCTTCTTGGAATATTTTCCACAACCTTGAGGTAAACTGAGTGCCTCGATCTAACACAATCTCTTTAGGAACACCATGGAGGCTCATTATTCGATCGATGTAGAGGCTGGCCAGATGGTTCCCACTGTAGGTCGTTTTGACAGGAATGAAATGGGCTACTTTGGTCAAATGGTCAACTATGACCCAGATGGAGTCATGTCCTTTATTCGGCCTTGGTAATCCAGTGATGAAATCCATTCCGACTTTATCCCACTTCCACTCAGGAACCTTGAGTGGTTGGAGCAACCCAGCAGGTCGTTGATACTCAACCTTGACCTTTTGGCATACATCACATTTTGCAATATATGTGGCAATCTCTCTTTTCATCCCGTGCCACCAAAATATTTCCTTCAAGTCTTGATACATCTTGGTTCCTCCGGGGTGGATGGAATACGGAGTGTCATGGGCTTCTTGCAGGATCAAATTCTTCACCTCCTTCTTCTTTGGTACGCAGATGCGGCCTTTGTACCAAACAATCTTGTGCTCGTCCTTGGAGAATCCTGGGGCCTTTCCTAGCTTCATCTTCTTCTTGATGCCTTCAATGCTTGCGTTCCCATTTTGTGCTTCCTTGACTTCGTCCATCAGGGTTGGTTTGACTGCTAGATGGTCTAGAAATCCATGGGTAACCAATTCCAAGCTGAATTGTTCCAGCTCCTCAAACAGTGTTGGCTGCCTTCCTTTAATTATGTTATTCACGGAGCAAGCTTTTCTACTTAAGGCATCGGCTACCACGTTAGCCTTCCCGGGGTGGTATTGAACACTAAGGTCATAATCCTTGATCGGTTCCAACCATCTTCGTTGCCTCATGTTCAATTCCTTTTGGGTGAAAATATACTTCAGACTTTTGTGGTCTATGTATATCTCACACCGCTTCCCTCGGAGGTAATGTCGCGATGTTTTCAGAGCATGAACCACTGCTGCTAACTCAAGGTCGTGAGTAGCGTAGTTCTCTTCATGAGGTCGTAGCTGCCTTGAAAGGTAAGGTATGACTCGTCCTTCCTGCATCAGAACGCTTCCTAATCCCGTTCGAGAGGCATCACAATATATCACGAACTCCTTGTGAATGTTAGGTGTTGCCAGAACTGGGCCGGTGGTCAATCTCTTCTTGAGCTCTTGGAAGCTTTCTTCGCACTTCAGCGTCCATTCGAACTTCTTGTCCTTCTACAGGAGCTGAGTCATTGGCCGGGCAATGCTGGAGAATCCTTCCACGAATTTGCGGTAATAGCCCACAAGTTCGAGGAAGCTTCTGATTTCCTTGACGGTTGTTGGGGACTGCCATTGGGTCACAGCTTCGATCTTCGCGGGATCCACCGATAATCCTTCCTCGGTCAAGACATGACCCAACAATTAAACTTTATGCAGCCAAAACTCACATTTGCTGAATTTGGCGTATAGTTGGTGCTCTCGAAGCATGTCTAGGATCATCCTCAAATGTTGCTCGTGCTCTTCTTCCATCTTCGAGAAGACAAGAATGTCATCAATGAAGACAACAACAAACTTGTCCAAATATTCCATGAAGACCTTATTCATGAGATACATGAAGTAAGCTGGGGCATTAGTTAATCCAAAGGACATGACCGTGCACTCATACATGCCATATCTGCTTACAAATGCCGACTTCGGAATATCCTGGGGTCTGATCTTCAGCTGGTAGTACCCAAATCTGAGGTCGATCTTGGAGAACATCTTGTCTCCGCTGAGTTGATCAAACATATCTTCAATCTTGGGAAGTGGATACTTTTTCTTGATTGTAACTTCATTGAGGGAACGGTAGTCAATGCATAAGCGGATGGTACCATCCATTTTTGCCACAAACAGAACAGGTGATCCCCAAGGCGAGGCACTAGGGCGGATAAATCCCTTCCTCAACTGCTCTTCCAGTTGCTTCTTCAACTCGGCTAATTCTTCCGTCCCCATTCTATAAGCCATCTTATTGATGGGTCCTGCCCCGGGCATGAGCTCGATGACGAACTCAATGTCACGGTCAGAAGGCATTCCCGGTAGCTCATCCGGAAAGACATCGGGATACTCGCATACTACTGGCACTTGCTCCAGTCCAACTTCAGACAAACAGTTGACTTGAGCGGTTTGAGAAGAAGAGGAGTTGGGGGCAAACTTAACTTCGACTCCTTGGTCATTGGTCACAGTGACAGTCCGATTGGCACAGCCTAACAAGCCTTAGTGCTTGCTGAGCCAATCCATTCCTAAGATCACATCCAAGCCTTGCGATCTTAAGATGATAAGGTCCGCTAGGAAATCTACCCCGTTAATGATGATACCGACTCCCTTACAGCCTATCTTGGCTCTCATCTCTGCTCCGGGGGTTTGTACCACCATGGGGTTATTCAGGGGTGTAGGGGTCATGCCACTTTTTAATGCAAATCTTTGAGTGACAAATGAATGCGTGGCTCCGGAATCAAACAAGATGGTTGCTGGTGCTGAATTGACAAGGAACGTACCCATCACGACATCCGGGTCTTCCTGGGCTTCTTCTGCAGTGAAGTGATTCACACGCCCCTTTCCATTGTTGGGCGGGTTGCGAGGAGCTTGGTTCCTGGGCGGCATCCCACGGCCTTGTCCTGGGTTCTACGCATTGGGGCATGGGGCATCGAGCTCCTTCTTGGGGCACACCTTAGAGATGTGTCCAGACTGGCCACATCCAAAGCAAGTGACTTGGTTTGGGTTGTTGATCTTGTTGCAACCACTGTTATTGGGGTTGAATGCTAGCCTTGGGTAGGGATACTGCTGAGGCTGATAGTTGGTGCGAGGTGCAGGAGCTCTTGGCTGCTGATAGGTTGGCCTGACCAAGGCTGGCTGCCACTGGCGAGGCTTATGGTTACTGGAACTTCCCTTGCTGATCATCTTGCACTTGCGAGTGTCTTCTAGAGCACGCCTCTTATCTTCAATCATGAGTGCTTTGTTCACCAGGTCAAGAAAGGTTGGGCAGTCACACACGACAAGCGAGTACTGCAGAGTCTGATTGAGGCCTTCCATGAAGTGCTCCCTTTTTGCAGCATCTGTGTTGACATCTTCAGGGGCATACCTTGACAGAACACTGATCTTCTGTATGTACTCCTTGACAGTGCCACTTCCTTGCTTCAGGGCTCGAAACTCACGCTTCTTGATAGCCATGATTCTGGAAGGAATATGGGCCTTGCGGAATTCTGCCTTGAAGTTATTCCAAGTGATGTTTTGCCCAGCGCGCATGACCTTGAATCCATCCCACCAAGCTCTAGCAGTTCCCCCGAGGCAGTGGGCGGCATAAGCCACCTTCTCGTGGTCTTCGGTGCAGCCAACTAGCTCCAGTAAGTCCTCAATGGTGCGGACCTAGTCGTCTGCATCTAGGGGTTCGGCAATATCTATGAAGGTTGGTGGTGCATGCTTCTTGAACTCCGCCAACGTGGAACGTCCATTGCCATTCCCCACCGGCTGGCGGTTGTTGGTGACGGCTTGAGCGATCATCTGGAGGGCTATGGTGTTGGCTTGGCGTTCCTCTCGGAAGGCTTGGAGAAGCTGAGCCATATCCATGCTCGGGGGAGGTGGTGGTGGAGCTTGGTCGTGGATTTGGTCTTGGCTGGCCTCTGCTTGGGAGGATGCTCCGACTTCGGGCTGCTGGGTAGAGGTACCAGTACGAGTTACAACAGGCATCCTGTTGGAGCGGTCAAGGTCTTATGATTTGGAATGAAGAGGGAAAGCAATAAAGATGGGTGCCTAGTAAGGGGGTGGGTGAGACCCTAATTGTTTTCATGCAAGGGCCAAAAGGGCCAAACACATCCATAAAAATTCCAAATGGGTGATGTAGTTGTTTACATGTTCCCGAAGGGAAGATATGACTTACATCCAAACACAACAAAAGCAAACACTAGATGGCTTCATATGAACCATACAAGGACTCGACTTCGCATAGGGGTTACACGACCTATCCTACCATAGAGGTCACGAGCTGGCATATCCGAGTTGCGAATAATGCCTAAGTGGCAGAATGCTCGGTCGCGTATTCTGGCTGTTCTGGATCTTCCTCCTTGTCTTCATCTGTCTGGGCCCCCCTATCACTTGAGGGTGTGGGGGAGTGGAGGAGTTGGACACGGCGTTGTTCTGCCGGTGATGCGGGAAAAAGCTTGCGATATTCCCTCACCGTCATACGGCGTCGCTGGGGTGGTTCTTCATCCTTGGAAGATACATCTCCTGAGGGCCTTCCGCCTCGATATGCGATTGCGGGTTCCCAGGAGGCGCACCTTCCTTCTTGATTCTATCCGTCTTCTCTTGTGCTCATCGAAGAAGTGGCTTGGTCTTGTGGAGTTCTTCTCGGAGCTTCATCGATTCCGAGGCCAACTCTTGTGCCAAGCTGTCGGCACAAAGGCTGAAGTAGGTCTGGAATCGAAGCGGAAGTCCTTCCTTCAGTGGAGGGGCTCGTGCGCTGCTCTCATCTTCACATTCCTTCCGGTAAGGCAAGAAGCGGGTTGTCATCTTGTCTGCCATCTCTGGAAGAAGTTCTTGGAGGCGGGTTAGTGCCTTGAGTGCGGCTGCCTCGACAGCGAGGAGTAGTGTTGCCATCTGGGGTCACTCGAAGAACCAACTTGTGGGAGGATCGTTTGCCTTCACGATTACTTCCACATGGTACTCCACCTCGGTGTCGCTAACCAAATGCTCATGGTAGGTGAGGATGGGTGCTCGATGAAACTGGCACTCCTGGAGGCTATCCTCGAGAAGCAAGGAGAACCCAGTGGTCAGGAGCTCTTCAGGTACAGCAGCCATCCACAAAGGTTGAATGGGAGGGGTAAATAAGCTGATTATATGTCAGGTTTCGGCAAGGTTTAGAAAAGAAGAGAGGTTCAGAAGGTTTATGAAAATGGTCTCATCCTAACTAATGCCCATGCTAACAAAGGCTTCCTATAGCCAGGATGGCTCTAATACCAGCTCTGTGGGGACCCCGACTTGCAAGTCGAGATCACCAAATGCACGTGTACAGTGATCCCAGAGATCAATGCTCACTGAACACACATAAGCTGAATAACAAGAGTCTTACATCCATACATACCGTCTTACACAAATTATGACCGTTATGGTCAAGTCTTACATAGATAAAGCCTCACGGGCTGAACAGTTAATAAACTCGAATAGCGGAAGTCTTCATAGATAAGTAGAACCCATGCCATCTTCCTTAACCCTACAGGCATTCTGACTGGGAAAGCGTCCTAGTTCGCATGTTCATCTCCAAAGAACTCTTCTTCAAATTCCTGCTCTTCCATGCATGGCCAATTAAATAACCAGTGGCAAGCAAATGAGTACTTTGAATGTACTCGCAAGCAACCCATGTTTTTGGAACAAGTATGACAAGGTATGATATAGCACTAAATAGGGTATGTTTGCAGCAAGCAAATTTATGAGTGCAATGTCATAAACTACCACTTCTGGAATCAGCTACTTTTCCATCTGCCAGCTCTTTGCCGTCTGCTAGCAGACGACAAAGAAGTTCTTTGCCATCAGCTACCGAAAAGCGGACGGCAAAGAAACGACAAACGGCAAAACAGGCCTTTGCCATCTACCGGCTCTTTGCCGTCTGCTGGCTGACGGCAAAGAGGGAGGTGGCCCCCACCCACCCCGCCCATTTAGAAAAAGCTTAACGCCCCACCTCTTTGCCGTATGGTAGAAGACGACAAAGAGAGATAAAGGCGGACGGCAAAGACTGGCGGACGGCAAAGAGCAGACTAACTAATGGCCCCGACCCCCTCGCCCATTACCAGATCCCCCACCCACCGCCGCCCCCGCCGCCGGGCGCCGCCTCCGCCCCCGCACCCGCTTGGCCCGTCACCCCGCCACCCGCCGCCCGACACTGCCCCCGCCGCCCGGCGCCGCCCCCGCCACCGCCCCCGCCGACCGTCCCATTGCTTCCGTGAGGGACTACTTTTTCTTCTTCTGTTTTTTCATTTTTTTGCTGTTTAATTGTTAGTGCTAGATTGTGTTAGTGTTAGTGTTAGAAAAGAATTAGAAGAAGTAGAAGTAGTAGAAGAAGTTGAAGAAGAAGAAAAGAAAAGAAGTAGAAAAAAGATGAAAAAAGAAAAAGAAGAAAAGAAGAAGAAGAAGAAGAAGGGAAGAAAGGAAGAAAAGGAAAGAAGTAGAAAAAAGAAGAAGAAGAAAAGAAGTAGAAGAAGTAGAAGAAGAAGAAAAGAAGAAATGAAAAGAAGTAAAAAAGTAGAAAAAAGATGAAAGAAGAAGAAGAAGAAGAAAGGAAATAAGAAGAAGAAAAGAAAGAAAGAAGAAGAAGGATAAAAGGAAACACCACGACACGGCACCCCGACCCCGACACGGCACCCCGACACCGACACGACACCCCGACCCCCGACACCACCCGAAAAGGTGTTCTTTGGCTTTCTAGAGGCCGACGGGGTCATATATTTGTGAATTATTAGTTAGATCATATATTTTTCTCTTTTGTTATGAAAACCATCATATATAATTGTGTTGATCGGGTAGATTTAAATGTGCAGTTGTTTCATCGCTGCGAGGTTTGGTGTTCGACGACCTCGCCGTGCGTTTGACGAGCTCTGCCCCTTCGTTCGTGGGTGAGCACAAATGACATGTCCTCCCCCCATTAATTATTTGCTCTGTTCCGGTGTTCGTGCCGATGAAACTTGAGCTCTAGCTATATATGTGTCTTGAATCATCAGTATGCGTAACCAACATGTGTCTCCCGTTCGAAAGCGTCATAGTTATAAATATACATGCATTTGCATATTTATAACCTTGATTCTTTTGAATTGTCCAACGCTATCCATGGACAGGCCGAGTATCTGTAGATTGGGTTCAATTTCCCATATGCTTTGCTCCGGATCTGACGCATAATTTTCGTCAGTGCCTCCCCTGTTGTTCTCCGGGTACACCTCCTCTCTGTTTATTGCAGAGATGTGTATCATGAGAACAACGGGGAGGTGCTGCTGAAATTTTGCGTCGGATCCAGAGCATAGAATGGGAAATTGAACCCAATCTACACATACTCGGGTGGGATTAGGACCTACCGTTACCTATTAGAGTGTAGGTTGCATGGACGTATTAAAATTGACAATGTAGATCAACTGATGAATATATACATGGTAAATTATATATATAATTGTTGTGTGTCCAGTAGCTCTGAAAGTCAAGATGAGTGATCGTGCGTGGATGTATACCGGTCACACTGGTCAGAACAAATGGAGCGCTGAATGGTTCACAAAAACCAAGGGGTTTGTGGAAGCCGCATTTGCAAATGGCCACAGGAAAACCTGGTGCCGACGAGCATGGTACCGGGATGGAAAACATGGTGCAAGACTATGATGATGCTTGGGATTCGGACGAGGAGATGGAGGAATCTGCAAAAGCCTTCAATGAAATGTTGGAGTCTTCAAAATGTCTGCTCCACGAGCACACTGAGCTTTGTTAGTTGGATGCCATCTCACAAGTAATGGCTCTGAAGGCTCAGTTCAACTTGGGCAGAGAATGCTACAACGCAATTATTGCAGTATTTGGACGCTTTACCCAAAGGCCATGTATTGCCTGCAAACCTGTACCAGTCGGACAAAATCCTCCGTGCACTGAAGATGCCCTATGAGAAGATACATGCATGTGAGAAAGGATGTGCCTTATTTAGGCTTGACCATGTGGACTTGAACTATTGTCCCATTTGCAAGTCATCCAGGTATATTGTGGTAGACAACGGTATGGGTGAGAAGACACATACCAAAATCCCCGTTAGTGTTCTTCGGTATATGCCAATCATACCAAGACTTCAACGTCTTTTCATGGTCGAAGAGACGGCCAGACAGATGACATGGCACAAAACAGGCAAAAGAACCGAACTAGATGCAGATGGGAATCTATTGATGGTAAACACATCAGATGGTGTTGCGTGGAAAAAGTTTGATGAATTACATGCTGACAAAGCGGCAGATCCGAGGCATCCTCGAGTTGGCATCAGCACGGATGGGTTCAGTGTGTTTGGTTTGACGGCAACCCAATACAGTTGTTGGCCCGTATTTGTCTTTCCACTCAATCCCCCCCGGACAGATTATGCAAAGAAAGAATATTTTCCTGACATTGATAATTCCAGGGCCCAACTATCCGGCGAAAAATATGAATGTGTACATGCAGCCGCTTAAGGACGAATTGCAGGAAGCCTGGGATAATGGGTTCAAGACATACGACGCCTATAGCAAACGGAACTTCATAATGTGTGTCTGGTACATGTACTCGACGCATGACTTGTCGGCGTATGCGCTATTCGTTGGCTGGTGTGTGCACGGAAGGTTCCGGTGCCCCACATGCAAGGGAGCTCTTGAGTTTCGTTGGCTTCAGGCCGGTCGCAACTTTTCTTGCTTCGACATGCAAAGACAGTTCGTGGATCCTCGCCATAAGTTCAGGAAAGACAAGAAGAACTTCATCAGAGGTAGAGTAGTCAAAAACTCTGCACCACCTGCGTTGACAGGCCAACAGACCCTGGATCAATTAAACGCTCTCGAGCCAGATCCAGAGCGTCCAGGGTACTTCAAGGGGTATTATTCTAAGCACGTCTGGACTCACAAAACACGCTTATGGGATCTGCCTTACTTCAAAGACCTCCTTTGCCCACACAACATCGACGTGATGCACACTGAGAAGAATATCGCTGAGGCACTTTTTGGTACATTGTTCGGCATAGATGGGAAGTCAAAGGATAATACTAAGGCTAGAGTTGATCTGGAGGTGCTATTTGATAGGCCATTACAAAACATGAAAGAAGCGAAAGGAAATCAGAACTGGACGAAGCCAAAGGCATGGTTCAATCTTGGAAGGCTAGCTATGAGGGAAATTATCTTGTGGGTGAAAATGCAGTTGACGTTCCCCGATGGGTATGCAGCGAATCTAAAGAGGGGAGCGAGTCTTGATAAATTGAAGATATTTGTTCTCAAGAGTCATGATTGGCACATATGGATTGAGGGGGTAATGCCGGTGATGTTGTGTGGCTTCATCCCTGAGGATGAATGGCTAGTACTGGTGGAACTCAGCTATTTCTTCCATGTTCTTTGTGCGAAAGAACTATCGCCTCGCGTGCTAGAAGAAATGGAAGAGTTGGCGCCGGAGTTGATTTGCAAGTTAGAGAAGACCTTTCCACCGGGCTTCTTCAATCCAATGCAGCATTTGATTTTGCATCTCCCGACCGAGGCATGATTGGGGGGGGGGGGCGTGCAAAATCGTTGGTGTTACCCAACTGAGAGGATGCAGAAGACGCTTCGAGAAAAATGTAAAAATAAATGTAGAATTGAAGCATCGATGGCTGAGGCATTCATCACTGAGGAGGCGGCAAACTTCGTGACAGCACACTACGAAGACAAAAATCGTCATTTGCATAATCCGAAGCCTCGGTACAATGCCGATGACCCTAAAAAGGCTCGATCCAACCTCAACCTATTCAAAGGGAATCTCACACCAGCCAGTGTTTCAAATCCAGTATCTTTGGATAACAAAGAATGGCAGACCATTTCATTGTATATCTTCAACAACCCGATAGAAGTGCGGCCGTACATCGAGTAAGTTCTCGGTACATTGTTTCACAACTTCTGTTTCCTTTGAACTATGCTCTTATTCCTGGATATTTCATACAGTCGATACGTCGCCATATTATCGTATGGAGCGGTGATCCAAAAGGATTCCATCGAAGATTATGAGCTTCTCACAAAGCAAGGAGGCGGCTATCCCGATTTCATCTCTTGGTTCAAAAAAACGGTAATTTCTATTAGACAATTTCATTTCATTCGCTAATTTATGTGTAATGCAACAATCCTTTCATATTAAACTTGTAGGCTAATTCAGAGTCTATGGACGCCGAATTGAGACAAGTCGTTAATGGTTTTGACTATAAGGTCCGTTCATTTGACAAATACGACATCAACGGGTATCGCTTTCGTACCTATGGCAAAGAGATATCTACGGCCGACCGAAAATCTACAAATTGTTGTGTATCTGCTATCGGCGAAGGAGGTACCGAGTATTATGGGAGAGTTGAAGCAATTTATGAACTTCTATTCTATGGTGAAAACCCACCGAATGTCGTAGTCTTCAAATGTTATTGGTTTCGGCCGAAGGAGACTAGAAGGACTCATGAACATATAGGGCTAGTTGAAATCAACCAAATCACCCATTTAGATGTTCCTGGTGTCTATATTACGACTCAACAAGCGACCCAAGTATTCTATCTACCGTGGGCCTGCCAAACTAATCCAAATCTGAAAGGTTGGGATGTCGTTTATGAAGTGCTGCCACGTGCTAAACTTTCTCCCCCAAAGGAAGAGGATTATGAACCTCACATTAACCCAGACACATATGAAGGAGAAATCTTCCAAGAGACACGTCTTTCCAAAAAAGCATTTCAAGAACCGCTATACTTCACCCCAAAACATTGAAGTAGACAGCGACAGTGAATCCGACATCACCCCAAAGGAGGAACAAGAAGAGCCGGAACATGAAGAGGTTACTGCTGCGGATGACCTGTCAATGCTTGACCGATTACGTCAAGGTGGCCTTGCACATGTTGGTGCCGCTGAACCCTATGAGCCCGTCATTGATTATAGTGACGATGATGATTATGCATTTATTGATGATACTGATCAAGATTATTAGTAGTCTCAGGTATTCAATTTTTTTATGTTGTACTTGATGATGATACACTTAAGTGATATACATATTATTATTCATGTTGGTATTTTTTATGTTGTACTAATTTTGTTTACTCTTTGTCATGGCAGGTGTTGAAAGATGGGGGGCGCTGGTTGGAAGCGCTCCGAGACCCTGGAGGAGCACATGTCTGGATGGGGTACGTGGCCGAATCAGCCTGAGGGGCCGACTGAGGCCAAGCACAAACGTGACCAAATGGAAGGTGTGCCACACCATCAAGGCAGCTCTAGCTTATATCAGTTCGGGCGGAACTGGGTATGTGGTTTGCTTCATGATTCATGCAATTCATTCATCATGCTAGCTTGAGCCCTTTAATTACTAATTTACTTTGTTTCTCTCTTTCAGGCAAGCTACAATAAGACGGATAAGGTGCCGGAGGTGTACGACCTGTATGCCATGGCCCACACTGCCTCTTACGAGAAAGTCAAGGGGAAAGCGAGGAAAGGGGAGGACTTTACCCTGAGCCAGGGTCCCATTGATCCAGAGCAGGTGATGATATCTGGTGGCGGGAGGTCCCATGGCTCGATAGCCATTGGAGATGTGCAGTTTGTGTGCGAGAAGTCCGGCCAGATCGCTCCGCCGATGCCAGAGATTGCTCGTGGGACCGCTCCGCCTACACCTCCATGATCACGGTAAGTTTCTCTAGTATTTTGCTTAACAAATGCATAAAGACCTGGACTTAGCTTTATTTCCTCCAATATGCTTACCATAATGACCTAGAGTTAGCTTCTTTTCCTCCAAAATGACTTAATAAGCTTACTGACCTCCAAAACCAGCCATTTTACCTAAGTTAGCTCTAAAATGATTTATAGTTAGCTTTGTTTCCTCCAAAATGGCCTAAGTTAGTTGTAATATGCTTAGGTAACTAGGTTTGCTCAATAATGACATGTAAGATGGATCCGTTTTACCCAAGTTAGCTTTAAAATGACCCATTCTACCTAGATTATCTCCAAAATGATCCATTTTACCTACGTTATCTCTAAAATGACCCATTTTTTCCTAGGTTAGCTTCAAAATGACCCATTTTACCAAGGTTAGCTCTAAAATGATGCAATTTACCTAAGTTAGCTCATAAACGATCCATTTCACCTAGGTTATCTCATAAACGATCCATTTCACCTAAGTTGGCTCACAAACGATGGAGTGCTTCTTCTTCTACTCACCTTTTCCTAACTTTCTTATTTGCCATTTTGCAGATTTCATTCACTTCACGGAAGCTAGCTTGCTATGATGGAGTGCTTGTTTTTTCTTTCATTCTCTTCTAGTATTCTTCTAGCTTGCTACGATGGAACTTACTATCCTGATGAAACTTTGCATTGTAATATGTATGTGCAACTTGCTAATGGTTGCAACTTATGTGTATGTGCAACTTGCTATGTATGAATGGATGGAGCTATATATGTCACATGTTTGCTGTTTAATAGCCATGTGAAATATATA
>LR738711.1:386372631-386436395 GCA_902687465.1 Secale cereale | reverse complement strand
ATATATATATATATATATATATATACAGCCGGTCTATTCTCATATCATTATGAGAATAATATTCTCATAACACTTCCGAACTGCATTGCAAAATTGCATTGGAGAGCTAAACGCACCGCACCACAGAGACCAGCGAACTTCATGTTGAAAAAACTGTATGTGTTGTTTTTTCTGTACCTTTTTTGCTCTAGTATTTTAACCGTTTATCGGAATTATGCGTGTAATATACCGTTGAAAAGCTATGGAGTAGACGCATCTTCGCCATGTTGAACACTTTTCAAGATTCCGCACGGTTTAAGAGCAGTTTCGAAAATCGTGCGGCTCACAACGAATGGCAGCGAGCGTTTTTTGGCGTTTGTTCCTAAACCGCTCGTCGGAACGAAACATATGATACACCGTTGGAAAGGTATCATCGCCACGCATCTTTTTCGTATCTATTATTTTTTCTAATTCGCTACGGTTTAAGAGCAGTTTTGAATTTACTAAATCGCGGAATTGTGTTTTTCGATTTTTTTCAAATTTTCGGTACTGTTTTCACTCTAGTTTTTTAACCGTTTGTCGGAACAAGGCGTGTAATATACCGTTGGAAAGCTACGAACGAGGCGCAACTTTCATATGTTGAAATGTTTTTGAGATTCCTTACGGTTTTAAGTTAAATTTGAAAGTCGTGCGGCTGGCTACGAACTACAGCGCGTTGAGAAGTGTTTGAGAAGTGAGCTGCTTTCCGATGTGTGTTTTGTTTTTTGATCACGAAGTGAACCGCATTATTCTTTTTGGGTTGTTTTTTGCGCGAGTTGAGAAGTGTTTTGAGAAGTGAGCTGCTTTCCGATGTGTGTTTTGTTTTTTGATCACGAAGTGAACCGCATTACTCTTTTTGTGTTGTTTTGGTAACAATTTTTTTTTTAGATTCCGCTATTTTATTTTTTTGCATTTTCATGTTTGAGAAGTGAGCTGCTTTTCCGATGTGTTTTTGTTTTTTGGATCACCAAGTGAACCGCAATGTTTTTTTATGGCCAACTTCGTGGAGAAAAACAAAGTGAGCTTCAAAGAGTCTTTTGCAATGGACTTTTTTTTAGACCAAAGTGCACTGCATTTTTGCATGTTTTTAAATACATTTTGTTTGAAATGGACAATATCGAAGAGTCTTTCGTAGTGGATATTTTTTTTTACCAAAGTGGACCACATCTTCTTCCTGGTATTGAAGGAAAGTGGACCGCAATAGCCTCGAAAGTGAAGCGGAACACAACCAAAAGTTAACGAACTGCTCAGTACTTTCAAGCGAACATCTTCAGTCCAAATGACTTTAGTTTTTGTGATATTGGCTTCAACTTCTCTCAAAGAGCACTGCATTTTTGCTTGAGTAATTTACACAAACAGCAGAGGAAAAATTAAAAACAATTACAACAAGGAGGACTGCATTTGTTCAAGTAATTAAAAAAAGCATTTGTTCACGAAACATATTGCACTTCATGAAGGGGGTAATGAGCTGCTTCTCAAATGGAGTGAACTACAAAGCTTGCTGGAAACCAAGCCGTTGTTTACCGCCGTCGCTCAATGTGCCCACGAACTTCATCCAGACGCACACTGAGCCGCATCTCATGCCCCCGCTCCACCAGCATGTACAAATTGCACGCTAAATAATAGCATCTTCACTCAGGAAAAAACCGCACTCAAAATAAAAGGCACACCCTACTGAACATTGCCCAAATCAAAAATAGCGATGCAAACGCCGGCTCCACGTTAGTGCGCATATACAAACTGCACGTTGTGGTTGAAGCTGCAGCATGCCCCCTCCAAGTAACTGCACTGCAACACCCCGGGTGACCAAGCCACATGGAGATCTTGGGCGTACTGCACAATGAGATGCAAAATAAAAAAACGGGATGTTTAGTGCATATCTACGATTTTAACACCCTGCAGAACCCTCTTCATCGTCTAAACCAGGAACATTCCAGTGCAGATACAGAACCACGGCAGCACAAAATAGTATGAGTAGCTCCAGAAGACGCGGACAAGCATCGCAAGTGAGGTACCGGCAAACCCATACCCAGCATATGCCACAATGTCAAGCAACGGCGATTCACCACTTCCGAGAGAGTAAAGGAGTGCTTTAACGAGGATGACTTGCATAAACCAACCAATTAACCCTTTTGTGAACTGTATAGTAAGTGCCTCCGGGGTAAACCTGCATTCAGGAACAATGTTAATAATCAAACAAGCACCATAAGCATTAAGGATATCCTAAACATTAAGGAGCACTGTTTTCCCCTAGAGAAATAAAATAGTGGATCACAAAAGTTACTCTACTCTTCAACCTTTCTCTAGTATCTGCATTTTATTTCTTATCTTAAACTAAGAAACATAACCACTTGCCTTACAGCACTCACTATAATGAAGTGGCACATATATACAACCAAGTGATACATATATTACACTGCTCATAGAGTCATACTGCACATTTCTTCTAGAGTCCTACAAGTACAACAATCAAAAGTTGTCCTGCCTGTGTAGTTACCTTCCAAGAACACCCAAGGAATATCCAGCAACTCCTTTACAAAACAGCACTAATTTTGTTGGTCTGTTCAAACTCGCCTCTAGGATCATCAACCAAAGTATGATGTTCAGGCTTTGGTTTTAAACAGATAGCAGTAGTCAATGCAGGCATACAGGTACAAACTCTCTCTCTCTCACACACACACACACACATTGCCAAATTCAGCACTGAAGCACCATGAGCTATAAACTGCACTGCCAATGCATAACCAAAACTGAATTTATTTGCACTCGAGCAACTTAGTCACAGTGCAATTTCTGAAGTTTCTTAACACCCAAAAAACTCCAAACTACACTGCATATCTGGAATGGGTAAAAACTCCAAAGTGCACGGCCACGGATCCGAGCTCATGAATCCGAGCTCAGGCATGTGACCATCATGCCGCTGCTGTGGAGGGGTGGTGTCGATGCTCTTCCACCGGGAGTCACCGGCGAACTGCACGGCCACGACGAGCGTTGATGGCCAGCCAGCGACCTCTTCGTGAGGTGGAGCCGCGTGGGGGGGGGAGGGGGATTGGGGCGGCCATTCGAGATCCCTCGGAACGTCTTGATCCGTCGCCGGAGGGTCATCAGATGTCGATGGACCTCCTACCACCACCTCACCGGTAGAAGCTTAGCGGAGCACTCCTTGATGTGATCTAGTGGTGTGGGGCTGCGGCAGCTAGCCGGCGCGGGATTCGGTGAACTGCAGGTAGGGGAGGAGTGAGCTGCGGGGGCGACTGCCATGAGGTGTAGGTAGGGGAGGAGTGATTTCCGCCGCGGGGGGGGGGTGCGATGGCTGAGTGGGTGGGAGCACCTGATTTGGATCCGGAGATAGCCGATGTGCATCCGGTCTCTCCGGCGTGAACCTGGTGGCCCGACGGGGGTGGGGATGAGAGGATGGGGTGCTGTGGCGTGGGGCAAGAAGTGACTGCCGGTACAGGGTTGGTCCTAGGCGGCGGAGGGAGGAGGGAGTTGGAGAGGGGCGATGCACCAGGGGAAGAAGAAGGTGGGCACCTGGGGCGCTTTTCCGCCCATGGCGAGGTCGGGGTGGCCTACCTTGTCGCGAGGTGGAGGCGCGGGGGTGCGGGTGTCCGAGATCCGGCGCCTACGGGGGGCATGGTGGCATGATTTGAGCAGGGCCGCCTGGATCTGTCGTCGGAGCGCCATCGGAGGAGAAGGTCGCGTGGGTTGGAGACGCGTCGCCTGGTAGGATGAGGTGGTCGGGGCGCCGTAGTAGGAGGCGGCGTTGCTGTCCTCGGGGATGGGAGGGACGGCCTGCGGGGAAAGGTGGGGAGGTAGGTGGTGTGGGGAGGGGGCCGTCGTCTGCCGGCACTGCAGTGCTAGAAGGCGGCGTGGGGAGCGGGTTGCTGTCCCGGGGCGCTCCCGCGCTAGAAACCTGGGTTAAGTGGGGTTGTTAGGAGAATAAGCTTAGGTGTTAGGAGAATAATGTCTTAAGGGGTGTTATGAGAATAGACCCACCCTATATATATATATATATATATATATATATATATATATATATATATATATATGTCATATATATTTGCTGTGAAAATTGTTTGATTTAAAAAAACAGAAAAAAGAGGCAATGCAGGATCTTTGCCGTCAGCCACTGATGGCAAAGGACCCTTTGCCGTCGGCCGCAGACGGCAAAGAAGCCACGCGGTGGCCACCTGTGCTCCCTGGAAGCTGACCCATTTGGTCAGTTTGCCTACAGTGGCAGACGACAAAGAGTAAACAATTTTGCCGTCAGCGGCAGACGGTAAAGGCCTGTCGTGTAGTGACATCTAGCTGACATCATACGGCCGACGGCAAAGGCAGGACAAATTTTGCCGTCAGCGGCGGACGGCAAAGGTCTGTCGTTAGCCACCTAATGGACTAACAACGCAATTTTTGCCATCAAATTTATTTGCCTTTTGCTGCTGATGGCAAAGGCCCCTTTGCCGTCAGTCGCGTTAAGCAGACGACAACGTAGCTGTTTGCCGGACATTTCTTTGCCGGAGCCTTTTGCCGTCCGCGGCAGACGGCAAAGACCTTTGCCGTCTGCCGTGGCAGACGGCAAATTACCTGTTTCCTGTAGTGTACCTTTTTAGTGAAGCATGCATCATAAGAGAATAGGTTACAAATATCAACATAGCCAAGATTTGATCTCTTTCATCTTATCAAGTCTTTTGACTTAATTCAAACGGTGCCTCCCCCCCCCCCCACACACAAGGTTTCGCAAACATTGGACGTAGCCCAAGAGCAGTTATCCAACTGTCCTTAACCGTGGACACGGCTATTCAAATAGTTTTACATTCTGCAGAGGTTGCACACTTTACCCACAAGATCCGGGGAACTTTCGTGTCATCCACGACCCGCGGTACCTCAAGTACCCGGGGTAAACACCCGATCACTATCTTTCCCTAGACGACACTAACATGGAGTCCACTCGATTGGTAGCAACCCCTGTGCCCAACATTTCACATCTTAGAATTGTGGAGCCTCGCTCCCATATTCATCACATACCACTGGCACGGGGTACCAACGGTGTGTCC
Source organism: Secale cereale (assembly GCA_902687465.1). Taxonomy (NCBI): domain Eukaryota; kingdom Viridiplantae; phylum Streptophyta; class Magnoliopsida; order Poales; family Poaceae; genus Secale; species Secale cereale. Next base: position 386,431,323 of record LR738711.1, on the reverse strand, counting down.
GGTGCCCTGTGAAAACAGTCATGGCCGCCTATCCAAGCATGACCCCGTCCCAAGAGTGACCTCATGTCACCTCCGTCACTAGTAATGCGGGAACCATGCTAGTATCGGCCTAGGTATTCAATAATGCCCTTTCCCATATAATGTTAGAGTGGTTGCGCATGTAAGGTTGGAATAACGGGCGCAACTTAAACCAATACATTTTGAAAACAACACACACACTTGTCTCGGTAGACCACTTCGTCATCAAGTGGTTACCCAACTCATCATCTCCCTCGGGAATAAGTGACACCCAACGGGGTTTTTGAAAAGTCTTTTGAAAGTACTATGCTTCCAACATCAGGCATATTCCCGTCCCACTTGCATAGCCACTACCATAGCATCCTATCTACTCCCACCTGCATAACCCTCATAGAAGGTAGGGTCATGCTTGATGGAAGTTTCAATAGGAAAGAAACAAGGTGACACAAACAAGTGGTTATCGTCTCAACATGATTCCGGTGCATTGACAATAAGTGCTATATGACATGCGTAAAAAGGGGGTTTCATAAACATGGTCAAAGGGCTACTTGCCTTGGTTGGCTTGGTCTTCAAAGCCATCAAGTCCTTCTCCTTCTTCATCTTCAACAACTTCGTCAAACACGGTATCTAATCGTCGCAAGAAAATAATGGAGAAATAAGACAATAATAAAAACAGCAAAGTCAAAGTGCTCAAAAAAATTTCAACCTATTTTTATTAAATACAAGAAGAAAAACTAAGAAGGCAAAAATTCTTAGTTTTGGATTTGGAGTGACAGAATAGGGTGAATGGATTTTTGAACAGAGGTTTTATTGTTCAAATTTGAATTTAATTTGAATAGTACAGAAAAGGTTCATGAATATGTGTTAAAGTTACATCATTAAATAGGTTGGAATATTACAATATTTTAGGAGTTGGAATAAATTAATTTGGATAATTATTTTATCCTATGGATTTATTTGAAAAATCCATAGAAAAGAAAAAGGAAAAATGCACTATGCAACTGGGCCAGAACGGCCTCAGTGCACAAGCCCAGAGGGGTTTCGTCCTGGGCGAGCCGAGTGGCGGCGCGCGCGCCAGGTTTAAACCTGACAAGCGGGGCCCAGCTGCCAGTGGGAGAGAGGGGCAATGACCTTGGATGCCCTGATGATCCATTGGTAGAGGAGAGAGGTTGAGGAAAAGAGGGAATTGGGCTGTCCAGCAGAGTAAAATGGGGTTTTAGCCCCCTCAATCATTGATCTGAGGAGCAGAGGGAGTTCTTGGAGGTAGAAGGTGACTAGGAGCAGTTGTGGTAAAAACTTGAGGCAAGGTGGAATAGTGGAAGTGGTCAAAACAGAGGTTTTGGTAAAATAGCAGAAGGTGTTTAATCTAAGTTTGGGCAAGCAAAAGGGTTTCATTTGGCATGAGAGTCCACAGGATGAAATGGCACATATAATTAGGCCCTTCCACCAAATTAGAGCTCATTTGGGAAAAGTTGCCAATGCAAATTTTGTAAACCCTAGAAATCAACAGAAATGGATTTTCCAAGATTTAGTCATGCAAATCATCCCTTCTTGATGCACCACTTGGTGTAGTGTCATCATTTGGGGTTGTGGGCCTGTCCACCAAACTTGGGGTCACAAGTAAAAAGTTGGTAATGTAAAGTTGTTCGAATTTGAATCTGAATAGAAATGATTTTGGGGTACTTTGATCAAGTTATCCTTCTCCAAAACTTGTGCCATTTCGTCTAGATGCATAATTAGACCATTTTAGCATGTGCACCAAGTTTGAGAGCATATGGATAAGTTTGGCAATGTAAAGTTGCTCAAACCCTAAAATGGACAGAAATGGTTTTGAGGGAATTTGATGATGTTTTCTTGCTCCCCAAGGCATGAGGCTCGGCAAGATCATCAAATATGTCATATTTGACATGATAGAATTTTCCTGGAATTTTTAGAGAATATTTCCTTTGTAAATATTTCAAATGCTTGAAATATCCAGAAAGGGTTTTTGAGGGATTTTCCCAATATTTTGAACATGACCATGTGTTGAAACTCTTATATATGGACATTATATGTCCTAAGAGTCTCCCTGAATTTTGACAAATATTTTTGAAACAGTTAAATAATTTTTACCTATTAAAGACCATTTCTGGCCTAAAGAAAAAGCCTTTAAATAAAATAGGAAAATAACTTTTAAAATTATACTTTTGTTGTTTTTGTGAGTCCTATACCTAATAGGATTTAAAAATACCTTTTCAAAGATTTTTATCACCCTAAATCAAGTACTTGCAGTGCAAGTCTTAATTCAGGGGTTTTTGGAAAACTAATTTTTGAAAATACTATTTGGCCAAAATATTTTTATAAGAATATACTATACTGGTCTATACACATGGTATGATCATTGGGCAGAAGTTTGGGGCAAGGAGATGAAACATAGAAGGTGAGGCTATGTTGACTTTTAAAGAGCACTTGAAATCAGAGAGAGAAAAATTCAATTCCAAATAAAAGCCAAATGATGCAAAAAGTTTTTGTTGGTCCAAATTTTCATGCTTTATTAATGCAAAAGCCATGTTACAAAATGCAGGGTGTGACACGAACTTATCTATAAGAAGTGTTCGGACTTTGCTGCCGTATTATGGGGCGGTGAGGAGCCCCTTGCAAATATAAAACGTAGCAAAGTGTACGGGTGCTAGAATGTAAGTAATTAATGGCAAAGGAGAACAGAAAAAGAGCAGAGGTAATATCTATGGCTCTTAAACCTGGACCATGAACTATTTCCATTATAATTGGATTGATGCGTTAAAGCGCATCTATACAAATAGTGCGATAAACAAACGGCGATTTAACATGCCGTCACTGAAGGCAAGCTGCGTGTGAATCCTGAAAACAGGTAGAGAAATTGTTAAATTGGCCTCTAGGGCATCTCATGTACGCCTTCGCTTCGTGCCGTTCTGGTGTACTTATCCTTGGACAGGACCAGCAATCAGGCCCTCGAAGGAGGCGTGTGTAAAACCTGAAAAGGAAAGAGCAAATAGTGAATGTGTATGTGAGTCCAGGATCGGTCTAGCCGAACTGTGGATCACAAGCTAGCTGTGCCTCCATCAGCATCCATGGAATTTTGAGTGCGTAATTATGTACGCGTGGTACCAATGCCACTGCCTCATCGGGGCTGGGACGGAGGCCGAACTGCTAATCGAGCTCTTGACGAGCCAAGCTATCTTGTTGTTAGTCCGGACCCTCTTAATTATGTCCAGGGGCTTGGCAGCCAGATTATGGTTCTGCTTGAGAAGGCCGCTCTGTACCTCTACTGCCAGGGTAGCTGTGTGCTCCTCTGTACGGAGGGAGCGTTCTGTGTTTCCATTGGCTGTTATGACACCGCGTGGACCGGGCATCTTGAGCTTGAGATAAGCATAGTGTGGTACCGCGTTAAATCTTGCAAACGCGGTTCGTCCGAGCAGTGTGTGGTAGCCACTGCGAAAGGGGACAATATCGAAGAGTAACTCTTCACTTCGGAAGTTGTCCGGGGAACCGAAGACTACTTCCAGCGTGATTGAGCCCGTACAACGGGCCTCTACGCCTGGTATGACTCCTTTAAAGGTAGTCTTTGTGGGTTTGATTAGTGAGGGATTAATACCCATCTTGCGCACTGTATCCTGATAGAGCAGGTTGAGGTTGATGCCTCCGTCCATTAGGACTCGTGTTAGGTGAAATCTATCGATGATTGGGTCGAGAACTAGTGCGGCCGAACCACCATGGCGGATACTAGTTGGATGATCTCGAAGATCGAAGGTGATCGACAATGACAACCACGGGTTAAATTTCGGGGCGACTGGCTCTACCGCGCAGACGTCCCTGAGTGCGCGCTTGCACTCCCTTTTGGGGATGTGTGTAGCATATATCATGTTCACCGTTTTGACTTGAGGGGAAATTTCTTTTGCCCCCCTCATGTTCGGCTGCCGGGGCTCCTCTTCATCGTCCTCACTTTGTGATCCCTTTTCCTTGTTCTCGGCATTTAACTTGCCAGCCTATTTAAAAACCCAACAATCTCTTTTGGTATGATTGGCTTGTTTGTCTGGGGTGCTATGTATCTGGCACAGACGGTCGAGTATGCGGTCCAGGCTAGATGGTCCCTCGCTGTTCCTTTTGTAGGGCTTCTTCCGCTTGCCGGACTTGGAGCCATTGAATCCGACATTAACCGTTGTGTCTTCGGTGTTATTGCCATTGCTGCGGCGTTTGTGTCGATTGCGCCGGAGCTTGCCGGTGCTGTTATTGGCCTCGGAGGGGACTTCATCGCTGGCTGTGTTCTTGCTACGAGCCAACCAGCTGTCCTCACCCGCGCAAAGCTGTCATGAGTGTCGTGAGGGCTGCCATGGATTTCGGCTTTTCTTGGCCAAAGTGGCGGGCGAGCCATTTGTCACAGATGCTGTGTTTGATGGCCGCTAGGGCTTCGGCATCCGGACAATCAACGATCTAGTTCTTTTTGGTTATGAACCGAGTCCAAAATTTTCTGGCTGATTCTCCAGGTTGTTGAACTATATGACTTAAGTCATCGACATTTGGTGGTCGGACATAAGTACCTTGGAAGTTGTCAAGAAAAGCTTCTTCCAAGTCCTCCCAGCTGCCGATGAAATTTTCAGGTAGGCTATTTAACTAGTGTCTAACTGGCCCTTTCAGTTTTAGTGGGAGGTATTTGATGGCGTGGATATAGTCCCCAAGGCCATATGGATGTGGAGTATAAAATCCTCGATCCATATTGCGGGATCGGTTGTTCCGTCGTATGATTCAATATTGATGGGCTTGAACCCCTCGGGGAATTCATGATCTAGTACTTCGTCTATGAAGCAGAGAAGGTGTGTGGCGCCTCTATATCGGGCCGCATCGCAGTGAACCTCCGATGAAGTCCACTTGCGGTTATCGGCCCGGGCGTGACTAGGTCTGCCCCGTCCGAATAGGTAGCCGTCGTCGCGATTCGAAGGGCGTCCTCGCGATCCGTAGATCGATCTGGTGTGTCCTGCTCTACTATCCAGGTCCTGTCGAAGGTCGTATGTGTAGTCCCGAGCTGTTTTGTCTTTGTTTTTACGAGGCGGTGGGGCGGGCTAGTGTTCGGCATGAGTTGTCGTTTTATCTCGACCACAAGGTGGTGGGTCCGCATTGCGTGAGGGCGGTATGGGCTCCGGCGCCTCCTCATCGAACTGAGGTAACAGTCTACGTTTCGGGTAACTCTTGGCTGGATGCTTGGGGCCGTATTCTTCGGCTGCCAAGACGTCGATCCATCTGTCAATGAGTAGGTCTTGATCAGCTTGAAGCTGCTGCTGCTTTTTCTTCAAGCTTCTTATAGTAGCTATTAGTCGGTGCTTGAAGCGCTCCTGCTCTAGGGGTGCCACAGGCATGATGAAATCCTTGTTGTTGAGGCTCTCCTCCTCCTCGGAGGGTGGACGGTAACTATCGTCATCCGGGTCATTAGACATAGCCTTTTTATCAGGGCTGACTTGCCCGTTGTTTTGTTCCTCCTGTTCGGATGTTGTTCCGATGGGGTCTTCCTTGTTTTCGGTGTCGTCTCGAGTACTATTTTCTTCGGTGCCAGTGTTGCTGTCTTTTGAGCGACGTGACTTAGAACGGCGTTTAGGCCGCCGGCGTTTGGGCTGTGTCTCAGGAGGTTTATTCTCAAATGGGTCTTCTTTGTCATTGTCATTAGCTTTTTTAGGTGTGTCAACCATGTAGACATCGTATGAGGAAGTGGCCGTCCATCGCCCAGTAAATGGCGAGTTTTGACCCTGCTCCTCATCGTCATCGTCATCCATGTCGTCGATGTCTTCGGAGCCATACTCAAGCGTGTTGGTTAAGTCCTCGACAGTGGCTATGAAGTGGGTGGCGGGTGGGAAGCGAAATTCTCCGTCGTCAGCGCCTAGTTCGAACCGGACATAGTTCGGTTGCGAGTCCCCCGCCAAGGACAGGTTTTTTAGCGAGTTTAGCACGTCGCCCAGGGGCGAGTGTTGGAAGATGTCTACGGTGCCGAATTCAAAAATTGATAACCGATCCAGCTCGGTGTCCGTTGGCGCATGTGGTTCAGAACCCATAGCCGGATACGAGTCCGGAGTTCTTTTGATGCAAATATTCCAAGGTGTCGAGTCTATGTGCGGCTCCAACGTCGCAGACTCTATGGCCTCAGATGGCACAATCTGCACCGGACTTAAGGCCGTTGAAGCAACATGATCCATCTCCCGGATGTGCTCCGATGACAGATTTAAGTCATGTTCATGGGAGCAAGGGGGAGCGATCGCCGCGGGCTCAAATCCGTCAAAGATCAAGTCTCCACGGATGTCCGCGACGTAGGTCAAACTCCCGAATCTGACTTGATGGCCAAGGGCATAGCTGTCGATCTGCTCCAGATGGCCAAGCGAGTTGACCCGCAGTACGAAGCCGCCGAATACGAAGATCTGTCCGGAAAGGAAGGTTTCCTCCTGGAGAGCGTCACTATCGACGATTGAAGGGGCCGTCGAACCTTTCATCGACGACACAATGGAACTCTCAATAAAAGCACCAATGTCGGTGTCAAAACCGGCGGATCTCGGGTAGGGGGTCCCGAACTGTGCATCTTTGGTCGATGGTTACAGGAGACTGGGGACACAATGTTTACCCAGGTTCGGGCCCTCTCTATGGAGGTAATACCCTACTTCCTGCTTGATTCATCTTGATGAATATGAGTATTACAAGAGTTGATCTACCACGAGATTGTAATGGCGAAACCCTAGAAGCCTAGCCTGTATGTCTATGGTAATGTGTATATGTTATCCGGACTACTCCCTCGAGTTTATATAGACACTGGGGGGTCTAGGGTTACATAGAGTCCGTTACATAAGAAGGAATCTTCATAATTGGTCACCAAGCTTGCCTTCCATGCCAAGGAGAGTCCAATCCGGACACGGGTGCAGTCTTCGGCCTTCATGTCTTCATAGCCCACCAGTCTGGCCCATTGATAACAGGCCGGATGCCCAAGGACGCCTTAGTCCAGGACTCCCTCGGGGCGCCAGAATGCTGGCCGAACTGTCATCCTCGCTTTCGCTCGACATGGCTGCGGAGTGTGTGCAAGTGTGTAGCATGGCCTGCCGGGGATGATAAAGATGGTGAACACTTAAGCGAGGTATGCAGAGAAGAGGAAATGTCAATTGAAGCGAGGCTTGACAAATTATCTAACCGCTGATATAATCAACCGCAATTATTTGTACCTAGTCGCTCCAAATTCCCGAGGTTGCCAAGGACTCCTATTGGATATTTGGCCGGTTTCTTTTTTCAACGAGTTTGGGGATTACGCATCGGTACCGGTACGAACGGAGTAGGATAGTTGGCAAGCAATACGTTGACCTCCATTGATCTTCTCTTTCCCTTTCTTTTCTGCTCTCGTGCTTAGATCGAACAATATTGCGAAATCAGTGATACGAAAAATCCTACCCACCTGCTGGCCGGGCGAATCGAAGTTATCTTCCGGTCAACTGTCCACCCAGTCAAGTGCAAAAAACATAGTGGAATCACGCAACGCACGCTACTGGTGTGCTTCTTGCCCATGAGGAAAGGCTGCCATCACAATAATCTAGGGTTTGCATATGCTCTAGCATTCAATCTTGTTCTTGGTCTTGCTTGTTCTCCCTGGATCTCACTCCCGGTAGCAAAAGTCACGAGATTAGTTATTTAAAACGACCCTTCTGCCATGGATTGCTTCTTATTGATAAATCCACAAATAATCAAACTATAAAGGAAAAAAAGACAAAGGAAAATATCTGCATGAATCTTTTGTAACATCAATGGCATAGGACCTAGATGTGCATTACTTAGAGCACATCTAGATGTGCTTTAGCAATACTGTCAAACAAAACCCCTAATCATCAATGCAAACAGCGCATAGAACATGGCTAATGCGACAACCACAACTACACACGCTAGTTCCTTCTTGTCTCTTGCTTTCATCTGTTGCCTGTGATTTATTCTTTCTTGCTTCATCTTACTTATTGTACATTCCAGATCAGCCAGTTGCTTCTTTAGCTTTACGTTATCATCTGCGAGCTTGGTGATAACACTCCGAGGCCTACCATGCCGTTCTTCAGCCAGCTAGTTAACAAAGGCACAAGCCTCATATTCCTTCCAATTTTAAATAGTATTCAGGATAAGCTGTGGCATTAACTCAAGTAAAATGATGAACTTAGCAGTAACCTCTAAGGGGAATTGAGAAACCGCCTGCCAATGTTGAATCCCTCCGTGCATACTCGTCGAGCGGGAGTGTGCCCAAGCACACAACTCAGCTTTTGGTACTTTTCGGTGGTGCAAAACTAGGAGTCGAACTCATGTTGCGGGAGTCTGGAGTCAAGCTCCGGATCCGGTGGCAGATCAATTTCCTTAGGGGTGGTCATTCTGGACGGATTCAACAAGGAGCTACTTTGGACATGCTAAAAAAGATCGGGATAGGTTGGAACCTGACAAGACGATTCGGATCCATTGTACACCTGCCTTATGGTGACCTTAGGAAAGTGCTCGGTGGTGACCGCCGTCGTGGTAGTGATACAAGCAGGAGCAGCCGCACCAAACCCATCAACACCACTCATCCGCATTCCCCCAATGTCAGCGCCATGCGAGGTTTTTTGGAGGCTATGTACCGATTTGGGAGAAATGGGGAAACTGTGGGGATAAGCTAATGCTTGGGAACTACTTATGGCACTATATGTTGTATACGACACACTATTTATACATGTCGTTTGTGTTAGGTATTGCAACGTCACACACGATTTCCGCACCAAACCATGTGAGAAGGCAACATAGGCGACACATGGTTGTCGTTACATAACCGTATGTGAAGTACTACCATATACATATAATTGAGTTACATTGGTAGTGTGTAAACAGTCGCTCTGTGGATATCCGTCAAAAAAACCAGTCGCTCTGCATATAGAGATGGCGGCGGCGGCCTAGGTAGCGGCTATCGGAGAAGAGGTCAATCCTCGGTCGGCGGGCTGTGGCGCCGTCATAGGAGGTCAATCCTCTGTCGGCGGCGGGAGATAGGAGGAGCTCAACCATCGAGGTCAATGGCGGCGTGATTCGAGCACATCCATTGCGGCGATGTCGGGATAGTGGATGTCGAACTTCAGGCGGCATCCGCACTAAGCTTTGCTCCTCGACCCTGCTGTCTCGACGTGTCGCCGCTTCTCGCTTCTCTACCTGTTGGGTGGAGCTTGCCGCGTAGTTAATTCATTAAGGTATTATTTTCGTGAGTGGCTTAATTAAGGTATTCAGTTCCTAAGGGTAGTGTTGTACTAGTACTCTGCGTGTAAATTGACTGGCCATTAATTTTTGTCATTGCATGTCTGGATAACAATATGGAGCGCCGTAAGTGCATCTAGTGCCCCCAATATGGTTGATGAGATGGTAGAGGAAATTCATACATGCCAGATATGTTTAAAGAAGGGACATTTTTCTTCGGCGTGCACGTCCTCTATTGTTTGTAATTCTTGTCTGCGGGTCGGGCATGGATCTTTTGATTGTAACAGATTTGCCAAGATTCGTGGTTTAGTTTGGAAACTGAAACCCGCTAACGTTGCGACTTCTGAGGTTGCCTCTGTGGATGACGGGAATATCGCCCTGACAAGTCCGCTGCCATACTTTTCCTCCCCTTCCACTTCCGCATTTACTCCCTCGTCTAGCTCCATCAGCCCGGGACCCCATACGCCGGCAACTGCTCCGCCTGCAACTCCTCCGCCACCCGATTACTCGCCGCCGGCGACCTGTCTCTCCAGTCAGTTGATGGCTAACTTCCATCTTGACCCGATGCTCTATGTTCCGGCGGGCCATCACATCGTGGATGCTGGCGAGGCGCGTCTGCCAAGGACTTACGTGACGCCGCATATCCCAGTTGTGCGTCGCCATGAGGAGTACATGCTCGCTGAGGTAATGCCCATCCCTCCTCAGGCCCAGATGGGTGCAGTTCGGGAAGAAGTGGTTCAGTGGTTGCAAGGTCATGGGGTTTTTGTTAGGTCTGCACAACCGTGGATTCGTGTTGTTGGTTTGTTTGAGCTCAGAGATGCTGCAGTGCGTCTCCCTCTATTAAATCTCCCACCGCAGCCGATTGGTCAGGATCGCTTTGTCCGTTTTATGAAGCACGATGCGGGTGAATCGTTCCATGGGGCGCAGGGTTTTCGTCAGGGATTGTTAATGTTCTTGGGGATTCCGTTGGATCTTCGCAACACCGACTGCATTAGAGCAGCAGTCAACACTTTTGGCAAATTCCATCATTGGATTAGTGAGGATCCCTACTTGGTGCGGACGCTGGTGTTTGCTTCGTTTTCGGAGGATATTCTTGTGCCCAGAGATGTGGTTTTTATGGATTTTGCTGAATATGGTGGAGCTCGGGTCTCTGGGACTGTGGCTTTATACATTTTAGGTGCCAATTTTGCTGAGCAAATGCCTCAGGATGAAGATTGGATGCCCATCAATGGCAATCCGCATCCCCTACCTCATGTTCCTTTCCCGGAGATGCCACCATTCTTCTTGCCTCCATTCCATGCGATTGGCTGGAATGATGTTCCTCAGCCGCAACCGGAACAGCCAGACCCAGCGGATGATATTGAGGATGGTTGGGCTCATTGGAACCCGGATCATGCTGAACAGCCAGTGGCCCAGGACCAAGAATCCATGGTGGTGGACGTTTCTCAGCAGAGCTCTGCATCTCCGCAGCAGGGCATGGTGGATATTGTAATCCAGGACTCTTCTGATGATCAGTCTGCAGCTGCGGCCTCCCACCTGGAGCATGATGAGGCCAACAAATGGGCTATTGTTGTGTACCAGCCCCCATTGATCAACTCTGCAGCTTTGGCTTTATCCTCGGTGGCGGTTCCGTTTGGGCCTCCTCTCCCGCCTGAAATGGTCTGGAAGAGATCTTTTGTGCAGTTGCTGAATGCACCAACAGTCTTCCATGTGTCCAGAGCAATGCCTAATCCGAAGATGTCTCCTATTTTTCTCTCCAAGGGAATTGGGATCTGGCATTTCAACAGGATGCTCCACCGCGATTGACTTGGAAGGAGCAAGAGGCCCCCAGACCTGTGGCTCGTGCGCTTTTTCCTTCAAGTCCCTCCATGATGGCTTCTGATTTGGCTCCTCCACCTGCTGGTATCAGAAAAGCTAGGGGCCCCCGCAAAACTTTGGCGCCAACACCCCTGGTGGAATCTTCGGTCCGGAGGTGCACGAGGAGCTCTCTCCAACGCGACGGTTTCAAGCCCACTTTCTTGGAGCTCGTCAGTGAGCCCAAGCGCAAGAAGCCCAAGGCCAGGCCATTCACTGCAGAAATGCCTGACGACCCTACTTCTGCTGCGACGCCTAAGGAAATTCCTATTGCACGACTCCAACAGATTGGGAAGGAACTACAGATTGATGAGAGCCTGCTCTCTGTAGATGCTCTTATGGCGGATCCTCTTGCTGCCCCGGAAGCTTCCTCCCATGTTGCCTAATGCTCTGTTCTGGGTTTGGCCTGCCCTTAAGAGTGCCATTTCTTTTTCTTTTTCGTGCTACCTATTTTGGAACTTGACGTGCTGTGGAATCTCTCTGCTGGTACTTGTTGGTTATCTGGAACATGTGGCATTATGTGTCATATGCATATTGGGCCCCCTCGTTATTATTATTAATGAGTAACTCTTTTAGAAACTGGAATGTTTTTTGCTGGAACGTCATAGGTCTGAATGCTGACGCTAGGCAGAGGGCTGTTAGACAGAAAATTGATGAAAGCCAGTGTGCGGTTGCATGTCTTCAGGAGACAAAATGTGCCTCATTTGACACTCATATGATAAGGAAAGTTTGCCCAAAGAGATTGGACACCTTTTCTTTCTCACCTTCTGTTGGTGCTTCTGGTGGTATTCTTGTGGTTTGGAACTCCTCTATTCTTATAGGGAGACTGTTAGAGGTTCAACAATTTGCTGTTGTGGTGGAATTTACTTCTAGACAGAACAATGAGAAGTGGACCCTAGTTGTTGTATATGGTCCATGTCAAGGGGAACCTAGGGACAATTTTGTCAGTTGGCTTTATAACCTTGACATCCATGTAGACTCCAACTGGATAGTTCTTGGAGACTTCAATTTTATCAGATCCCTTGAGAATAGAAACTTGCCTGGAGGTGACCTGAATGACATCTTTATCTTCAATGAGATCATTGCCCACCTTGGCCTGTTGGAGTTACCCATCAAAGGTAGATCTTTCACCTGGTCTAATATGCAGGAAATTCCCTTATTGGAGCAGCTGGACTGGTTCTTCACCTCCACTGATTGGATTTCTCACTACCCTATGACTGAAGTCCTCCCATTGGCTAGAACTACTTCTGATCATGTTCCATGTGTTGTTAAGATCTCAACTTCAATTCCAAAAGCTCACATCTTCAGATTTGAAAATTATTGGTTGCAGTTGGCTGGCTTTATGGAGTGTGTCCAAGACTCTTGGTGCAGGCCATCCTTTAAGAGGCACATAACTGCTAGGATAGCTGATAAGTTTAAATCTCTGAGAATGTGCCTCAAAAAGTGGCAGCAGAATGTGTCCCAGATTAAAGCTCTTCTTTCCAAAAGTAACCAGGTCATCCTTCTCCTTGATGAACTTGAAGAGTGTAGGCCTCTTTTCATTCAAGAGTCCAATTTCAGGAGAATTGTTAAAGCTCATGTGGAAAAATTGCTCCATATGCAGTATCTTTACTGGAAAAAAAGGTGTACCATTAGATACATCAAAGTTGGTGGGGAGAATACCAAATTTTTTCATGCTATGGCTACTGAAAGGCACAGAAGAAACTCCATTGCAAGTCTAAAGATGGATGATGGCACTGTGGTGTCTGATCACTCTCAAATGGCAGGTGTTATTTGGAACTGCTTTAAAAATAGAATGGGTACTTCCAGGGGTATTATAATGGGCTTTGACCTGCAGTCTCTTATTGCCCTAGTTGAGGGCCTGGATGGGCTCACAAAGCCTTTTGAAAGAAAGGAAATGGATAACATTGTGAAGTGTATGTCTGTGGATAAGGCTCCTGGCCCTGATGGTTTTAATGGTCTGTTCTTCAAAAAATGCTGGCATATCATTGGTGAGGATTTCTATGAGTTGGCACAGGAATTCCATGATGGAAATGCCATTTTGGATAATATCAATGACTCCTACATCACTTTAGTGCCAAAAAGGCTCTCACCTGAAAGTGTGGGGGACTATAGACCTATTTCTCTGAATGGAATGGGTTTGAAGTTCTTGTCAAAATTGACAGCTAACAGGCTCCAAGAAGTAATCCTGCAGTGTGTTCACAAGCAGGACAATTCAGGATTGTGTTGGCTAGACCTTTGAATACCTCCATCAATGTCACCAGTCAAAGAGACCTATAGTTATTTTGAAGCTAGATTTTGAGAAAGCTTTTGACTCTTTGGAACATGAAGCTATCTTTCAAATTTTGAGGTATAAGGGTTTCAATGACAAATGGATCTCCTGGATGAAGCAGTTGCTCTCTACTGGTAACTCATCAGTGCTTCTGAATGGTGTTCCTGGGAGAAAATTCATCTGCAAGAAAGGTGTGATGCAGGGAGATCCAGTCTCCCCTCTCCTGTTTGTTATTGCAGCTGATCTCTTACAATCTGTCATCAATGATATGTTCCAAAAAGGCACATTGCATCTGCCTATCCCTTGCCATGATCAAGATTATCCTGTCATCCAATATGCTGATGACACTCTGATTATCCTACCTGCTGATAAGGTCCAGCTTTTGACCCTTAAGGAGATGCTCAAGATTTTCTCTCAGTCAACATGTTTGGAGGTTAATTATCACAAATCCTTCATCATTCCTATTAATGTTGATAATGCTCATATGGCAGATCTAGCCACCACAGTTGGTTGTCAGATTGGTAAGTTACCATTCACTTACTTAGGCCTACCAGTGGGAACAACTAGGCCTAAAATGGTAGACTTCATGCCTTTAGTGGACTGCATGGAAAGAAGAATGTCTGCTAGTTCATCCTTTCTAAATCAGGGAGAAAGGCTGCAGTTTCTCAACTCGGCCCTTTCATCAATGCCTATTTTCTTTCTCTCTAGCCTTGCAGTCCCTGCTGGTATCCTGAAACAGCTGCAGAGGATCCAAAGACAGTGCCTTTGGAGAAAGCATAGAGATGAGCCTGCTCCATCTTTGGCTGCTTGGGATCTCATTTGTAGACCTAAACATAAAGGGGGACCGGGTATCCTTAACCTTGGAGTGCAAAATGTTGCTTTACTCATGAAGCATGCCAGTAACTTCCTTAACAGGAAAGACTTGCCTTGGGTTTCTTTAATTTGGGACACATACTACCATGGTAGAGTTCCTCAGGGCACCTCACATTGTGGCTCTTTTTGGTGGAAGGATGTTTGTACGGTAATGGGCACTTTCAGGAAGTGCTCTTATGTTCAAGTGAATGCTGGAGACACTGCCCTATTCTGGTGTGATATTTGGCAGTTTGGGTCTGACAAAGTTACAATGGAACTTAGATTCCCCAAACTGTTTTCATATGCCAAGGATCCCTGGGTGCTAGCCAATGATATGCTTAGCCAGCAGGATATCTATTTTCACTTTCATATGCCTCTGTCTATACAAGCTCATTATGAATTGACCCAGATGCAGGATATGTTGGAGGCTTGTTCTAGATCCCCTGAATCCAATGATGTTTGGCTCTAGCAGGACTCAAATAAAGGTTTCAAGCCAAAACTTTTTTACCTCTATAGCTTTGCCTCAGAAACCTTTAATCCACTGACTACTTGGATCTGGAAGTCCTCTTGCACCAACAAAATCAAAGTATTTGCTTGGTTGCTTGTCATGGATAGGCTGAACACAAAAGACATGGTAGAGAGGAGGCATTGGCATTTGGAGCATGGGACTTCATGTGTGATGTGTCCCATTCAGTCAAGAGAAGACAGAGATCACCTATTCTTCAACTGTAATTTCAGTGTCAGGGTATGGAATTATCTCCAAATCTGCTGGGCTCCTGGTAACTCAATGGTTGAGACAGTCTTAAAGACTAGGAAGAGTTTTGGTAAACCTTTCTTCACAGAGGTAGTTTTCATTGCTTGCTGGAATATTTGGATTATCAGAAATGCCAAAGTGTTTAGGCATGAGAGGGCAAGTTTTAATAAGTGGAGAAGCTGTTTTCTGCATGATATCTCCTTGATGCAATATAGGATCAAGGATGCATACAAAGATGATCTTCTGAGATGGATCTCTTTCCTCCACCCTTGAGTTGTTGGTAATCTTTCCCTAGTTCTTCCTAGTTTCTCTTTGTAGTTTCCTAGTTTCTTCTTTTTGTTGTTGGTTAGGTTACCCCTCGTAATCCCCCATGTACTTTTGTTATTCTTTTCAATAAAGGGCTCTTTATGCTGTGGGGGGTTCCCCCACAATTTTCGGTCAAAAAAAAAAACAAACGTGGTTGAGGGACTTACGTGTTTGTGAGAATTGTAGGATAACACAGTTAATTGTCCCTCACTGATTCAGTTTAACTTCCAGAGATGACCCCTGAAAATGCGTGAAGACATTGAAAATAGTGGTGGTGCGTGAAGACATTCACGTGAAGATAATGACCTATGAAGAAATTCATTGAAGAATATAGAATGCGAAGACATAGTTTCTTTCGTAGTTCTTTTTATTCTTTCTTTAGTCATAGGAACCACCGTATTGTTTAAGTGGGGTCCAAGTGAACATAGTCAAATGACTGAAGTGATGCTCAACCAAAACACCTATGTCTTCGAGCGTAGACAAATGAGAGCAAATCTTAACCAGAGCTGGATAAGTCAGCTTTACTTGGAGCTCAAGCAAAGTTGCCGCATGTGTTTATAATCCGACTGTTGGACACGTGTTAGTTCCTTAGTGACCAAGGATCATTTCAGACATATCATGTCGGGTTGCCTCATGGCTATAAATAGCCCACCCCCTACCCCATAAATTGGTGGCTGCTCAGAGTTAGTGCACGGCTTTTGTCGATCCAGAGCAACCCACCTCCGAAGCCTTTGAGAGAAAAGATCCTTGCGAGGACAAAGCCCAAAACATCTAGAGCCAAAGAGTGTTAGGCATCACTGAAGTCTTTCTGTCTGTGTGACCTAAAGACTTGTTACACTTGAGGACTGTGTATCCTCCAGCCGGTTAGGCGTTACGTTCTGAGCGTCCAAGAGTGATTGTGGATCACCGGTGAACGAAGTCTGTGAAGGTTCGAAAGTCTACCTTGAAGACTTACCAGAGTGATTGGGTGAGGACTGGGTGTCCTTAGCTCAAGGGGAATAAGGTGAAGACGCAGTCTTCAGAGTTCAATCTCAGCCTCCCTAACCAGATGTACAGTTGTCACATCAATTGGAACTGGTCTACCAAATCCCCTGCGTCTCCAAACTACTGGTTCTATCTTCCATCTCATTTACATTATAGTCTGTCTTCATGAAGTCATTGCTTGTTTGTTTGATCAGTTTGACTTCACTGTGTGAAGACTGTTCCCTATTTAGCTTCATTTATATCTTCCATCTCGATCTGTGTTACCTTGCTATCAATAGTCTTCGTGTTATATTCATGATGCTTACTTGACTACTGTGTGCCTGGAAATGTTTATCATCCGCTACTAATCATATATGTTCATTTCATCTGTCTGTCTTCAAAAAGAAATAGTGTTTTGAAGGCTTTCATAAAAATCGCCTATTCACCCCCCTCTAGTCGATAACTTGCACTTTCAATTGGTATCAGATAAAGGTGCTCCCTTGTTCTATGTGATTCGGTTTAACCACCTTGAGTTTTAGTTATGTCGACTGCAGGGATAATCAAAGTCTCCGCTGCGTGTCCGGTCTTCGATGGGACTGAGTACCCCTACTGGAAGAATAAGATGTGCATGCATCTTGAAGCTATCGACAACGACCTCTGTTATGTCGTCAAGACTGGTGTTCCCAAGGCTGGTGAAGGAATCACCCCAGCTGACGTCAAGAAATTTGCTCAACTGGACTCAACCGCCAAGAACATCATCTGTGGTCATCTGACCAAAGGACATTATGGACGTGTGAGTGCCCTGGAATCAGCGAAGCAAGTGTGGGACTGGCTATCCAAGGTCAATGACGGATTGACATTCTTCGCAATCTGTTCAATCGCTTCAAGAGAAATGACAATGAGAATGTCCAGCTTACATTCGATCGCCTCACTAATATTACCAATGAGCTTCATGCTCTTGGCGCCACTGAAATCACCAAGCATGGAGTTGAGAAGAAGCTATTGAGATCACTTGATAGTTCGTTTGACACCTTGGCATTGATGATTCAAGAACGTCCTGACTTCAAACGTCTTGATCCGTATGATATACTTGAGAGGCTCAACACACATGAGTTCTAGCTATCTGAGAAGAGAGATATCTATGGCCCCAACTATGGTCGATCCAGAGCCTTGAAGTCTAAAGTTGTGTCCTCATCTGAAGAAGACTCTGACAGCTACTCTGACGATCCTAAAGACATTGGTAGTGAACTAGCTATGCTTGTGAAGAAGTTTCAAAGGTTCTCAAGGAAGAAAAACTTCGGAAAGTCTTCAAGATCCAGCTCAAGAAACGATGAGGCTTACTCTTGTGATTACAAGAAGAGAACATGCCACAAGTGCAAAAAGCCCGGCCACTACATATCTGAATGTCCTCAGTGGGAAAATGAATCCAAGAAAAAGAAGAAGAGCAAGGAATATGAATCTCACGACAAAAAGAACAGGAAATCCTCAAAGTCCTCTTCCAAGTCTTCATCAAAGTCTTCATCTTACAAGAAGAGCTCATCTGGCAAGGCTCGTGCATTCATTGGGAAGGAAATGGATTCATAGGAGCAGTCTGCTTCTGAGGAGGCAGAGGAAGAATCTGGGGAGGAATCTGATTATGGCGTGGCTAGCCTAGCTCTAGCCTCGACATTTGTCGCCAAGTCCATCTTCAATACTGACGATAATGGTCACTCCATCGGCGCCAAAGCAATTGATTAGGACGACTCTTCATCTACCTACTGCTTCATGGCACGTGGTGCAAAGGTAAACTCACGCAATGCCTACTTTCAGACCTCCAGTTAAGATGACTCTGAATGTGAATCCAAACCCACCTATAAAACTCTTGCTAAAATTGCAACTAAACAAAAAAATGCTATGGAACATATTCAAAAGTTGCTAGACAAGAGTGATGATCTGTTGGACGCGGAAATGAATCGAACTCAGTCCTTAATTGAAGACATAAAAAATGTTCACGTATGGTATACTGAACTTGAAAGTCGTCATGAAACTCTCTCAGCTACTCATGAGAAGCTTTCCTATGATTATCATTAAAGGAAGCAAGACCTTGAGAAACTTAGAGCGTCTCATGATGATCTTCAAAAGGAGAATGATTCACTACTCATCCAACAGATTAGTTCCACTCAGGAAGACTTTGTGCCACCACGTCTAAAATTTCTTGAGCGTGACAATGCTGTTTCGGTCGCTGAATGCTCTACTGCTTCCAAAATTGCAATATCTTCAACTTTTGATGTGGCAACTAACCACTCTGCTGAGAAAACCACTGCTATTGATGAGAATGCTAGGTTGAAGACATTGCTTGAAATAGGTGTTTACAAAAGCCTCAAAGGGCATCAGACACTGTGCGATGTTCTCAAGAAACAGATTTTGAACCGAAACCCTAGGAAAGAGGGTGTTGGGTTCAAAAGGAAAATGAATGTTGATGGTTCTTACTGGAAGCCTAAGCAGTATCCCAACACCACATGGGCTGCTGCAAAGGGTCCACCAGTAGATCTTCACGAGTCATTCAACTCAAACTATAAACTGTTTAGGGATCAGAATGGCAAAGTGTTTGCCAGGTTCATTGGAACTAACTGCAGGAATGGATCACCTATGAAGAAGATTTGGGTTCCGAGAAGTCTTATCGAAAAGCTTCCTGTGAATGTCATCATGACACCACCAGGAAAGAAGATTAACCCCAGACCAAAAGCTTCATATGGTCCAAAGACTTCATACAGACAAAGCATCACAATCGGTCACTCTGACACAAATGCTTTGCAGGGAGATTATCATCAGACTCATGAATATGCACATGTTTCATCTAACCACTTTGTTCATAAGACAAAGAACTTCTCTGCATATACATATGAGTACTATTCCTCTCCTGCCAAGCTATTTGCTAGGCCTCCTAAGCCAAAATTCTCGGATGCTGCACTTAGACTTATTGCTTCTAAGCCACCCATAAAGATGTGGGTGGTTAAGAAAAATTAACTTTTCTTGCAGGGAAGGGTCTCCAGCTGAAAATTATCTTCTGACGCCAATGTTGGGGACCTTAAACACCTTGTGGGACGCAAGATCAAATGTCTAAATGGTCTAACCATGTATTTCGTTCCATGGTTTCTTTTAAAGCTTCCTATCTTTCCTAACAAGGACCTAAACTTCAATAATCCGCTTGTTCGTCAAATGTTTCTGCTTCACAGTGCTCTTTGTGAATACTATGCTGCTAACTGATCTGTATAGTACCGCTTCGGAAGCCACTGAATGGATAATTGACAGTGGATGTACCAACCACATGACTGGTGATCAACGTCTTCTCATGGACTCAACTCTACATCCTGCTCCCAAAAGTCACATCACATTCGCTGACACTGGTAAAAGCAAGGTACTGGGACTTCGCAGAGTTGCTATCTCAAAGGATCAACACATGGACAAAGTAATGCTTGTTAAACCCCTTGGATACAACTTAATGTCAGTCTCCATGCTATGTGATATAAACATGATTGTCATATTTGGAAAATACCATTGCCTTGTGCTTATGGAATCTGACAAATCTCTAGTCTTCCAAGGACATCGAAAAGGTGATCTGTATATGGTAGATTTCTCTGGAGGGCCATAGCTCACCGTTTGTCTTCTTGCAAAAGCTTCAGAATGTTGGCTTTGGCATCGAAGACTAGGTCATGCAGACATGAGGAACCTACACACTCTCGTCAAGAAGAAACACGTCATAGGCATCGAGGGAGTCAAGTTCAAGAAAGACCATCTTTGTGGTGCTTGCGAAGCTGGAAAGATGACTAGGGCCAAGCATCCCTCAAAGACAATCTTGACTACATCTCGTCCCTTCGAGCTGCTTCACATTGACTTATTTGGCCCTACTCGCTACTCTACTCTCACTACCACTGCTTGCTTATATGGTTTCGTCATCGTTGATGACTACTCTAGATACACTTGGGTGCATATAATCCTCTTTAAGACTGAAGTGCAGGATGTCTTCAGACGCTTCGAAAATCGAGCCATGAACAACTATGGCATCAAGATCAAGCACATCAGAAGTGACAATGGAACCGAGTTCAAGAATACTGGGCTCGACACCTATCTTGATACATTGGGCATCACGCATGAGTTCTCCGCTCCATACACACCTCAACAGAATGGCGTCGTTGAGCATAAGAACCGGACTCTCATTGAGATGGCACGCACTATGCTAGATGAATACAAGACACCAAGAAGGTTCTGGCCTAAAGCCATTGATACTGCATGTCACATCATCAACAGAGTTTATCTTCACAAGTTCTTCAACAAAACATCATATGAACTTCTGGCTGGTAAGAAGCCAAACGTCAGTTATTTCAAAGTCTTTGGTGCTAAGTGTTGGATCAATGATCTGCATCACACTTCCAAATTTGCACATAAAGCACATGAAGGTTTTATGCTTGGTTATGGAAAGGATTCGCACACCTACCGGGTCTTCAATCTCTTTCACTATAAAGTGGTTGAAACCATTGATGTGTGGTTCGATGAAACTAACGGCTCGCAAAGAGAGCACCTGTCAACTGTGCTAGATGAAGCTTCTCCCAGTTAATCTATAAAACAAATGGGTATAGGAGAAATTATACCCACCAAGTTACCAACTGAAGAGGAAATCATCATCTCTCCACCTAGTCATCCTGAAGACAATGTTCAGCCTGAAGCCAATCCTGAACGAGATGATGATCAACAGCATGAGCAAAGTCTTCGCCCAGTTCATCCTCGGGTAGCTAATGAAGTCCAAGTTGAAAAGATTCTTGATGGCCTCAATGCAACTGGTCCACTTACTCGCTCAAAAGCAACTTAGCTAGCCAACTTCTATGGTCACTCTGCATTTGTCTTAATTTCTGAACCCAAGAAAGTTGATGAAGCCTTTATGGAATCTGAATGGATTCAAGCAATGCAAGAAGAGCTTCAATAGTTAGAGCTGAATAATGTATGGGAACTTGTAAAGCTTCCTGATCCACGGAAGCATAACATCATTGGCACCAAATGGATCTATCACAACAAACAAGATGAGCATGGTCAAGTGGTCAGAAACAAAGCTCGTCTCGTTGCTCAAGGCTATACTCAAGTAGAAGGAATTGACTTTGATGAAACCTTTGCTCCTGTTCCTAGACTTGAAGCCATTCGCATACTGCTAGCATACGCCAACCATCATAACATATTTCTGTATCAAATGGATGTGAAGAGCGCCTTTATGAATGGGAATATTGAAGAAGTGTATGTTGCACAACCTCCAGGCTTTGAAGACCCAAAGCGTCCTGACATGGTTTACAAGCCTAACAAGGCACTGTATGGCCTCAAACAAGCTCCTCGTGCATGGTATGAAACAATCAAAGACTTCTTGAAGAGCAAAGGCTTCAAACCTGGATCACTGGATCCCACACTCTTCACGAAGACATATGATGGAGAGTTGTTCGTCTGTCAGATCTATGTTGATGACATTATCTTCGGATGCATTGATAGAAGATACAGTGATGAGTTTGGATACAAGATGCAAGCACAATATCAGATGTCCATGATGGGTGAGCTGAAGTTCTTCCTTGGTCTTAAAATTTGCCAACAGAAGAATGGCATCTTCATATCTCAAGAGAAATACCTCAAATATTTCCTGAAGAAGTTTGGAATGCAAGATTGCAAAGGGTACACGACGCCAATGCCAACCAAAAATCAATTGGGCTCCGACGTCAATGGTAAAGAGTTTGATCAAAAGGTATACCACTCCATGATTGGTTCTTTACTCTATTTATGTGCATTTAGGCCTGATATAATGCTTAGTGTTTGCATGTGTGCCCGATTCCAAACGGCACCAAAGGAATCGCATCACCTCGCTGTGAAGCGAATTCTTCGATACTTGGCTCACACCCCCACATTAGGATTATGGTATCCCAAGGATCTACGTTTGATCTTGTTGGATTCTCAGATGCTGACTAGGCTGGTGACAAAGTTGATCGCAAGTCCACCTCAGGCACATATCACTTTCTTGGACGATCTCTTGTCTGTTGGTCTTCAAAGAAGCAGAACTCAGTGTCTCTCTCCACCGTTGAAGCTGAATACATTGGTGCTGGATCTTATTGCGCTCAGCTTCTCTGGATGAAGCAAACCCTTAAGGAGTATGGCATCATCATGAAAAAGGTGCCACTCTTCTGCGATAATGAGAGCGCCATCAAGATTGCTCACAATCCCATTCAGCACTCGAAGACATAGCACATTGAGATTCATCGACACTTTCTCAGGGATCATGTGATCAAGAAGGACATTGAAATCATACATGTCAACACCGAAGAGCAACTGATAGATATCTTCACTAAGCCCTTGGATGAGAAAAGGTTTTGCAAGCTATGGTGTGAGCTAAATATCCTAGAATCCTCAAATTCCATGTGATTGGACACACATCCTAATGCTTATGCATTTTGACGACTTAGATGTGCAACACACTAAGTAAAGTGTGTCTTCAACTCATGAAGACTTACACTCTGAGTGTGAATACATTAATGTGGAATTCGACTCTGGAGCGCCACGATAATTGGGCGCCGTGTCCTGGTGTAATACTTCCTATACGGTGGGTAACACCACCATCAAACCTTATTCATGTTTGCATTTGGCATCATGACTGCATTATCTTCTTACTTGGTTTGGCTTCAACATTGTTTGTCCTCAACATTGTTTGTCTTCAAGACTCATTGTCTCTCTCTATATATATACAATGAGTCTTCACTGTGTCCTTGTCAGCTGAAGATATAGAGACACTCATTTAAAATTGTTTTCAATGTCGTATCCTTTTGCCTAAAAACCGGAGAAACTGAAACGTCCATCCGACAAATTTGGCGTGCGTTGGATCGTGGCTCAACTCTCCATAAGTTGCATGCCAGCCACATGTCGTTCAGATGTAAACCGCCAGGGGCACCTGCATAATTGCACTACGCCGTCAGACCTCCTTATAAATACTCCACCCTCGCGGTCATAATTTCCTCTCCCGCCTCTCGCCATCTCGCTCAACCCTAGCGCCTCCGCTAGCTCATATCGACGCCGAAGATGAAGCGCTTAGCTGCCGTGACTTCTTCGACGCCGTCTTCCTGCTGGCCGTGGACCTCATCTCTCCGCCGCCGCCGTAGGTGTCTTCCGCCGCCAAGTTATGGCACGGAAGATCGATCTGCTCGGCATTCATCTCTTCCCTTCTAGAAGTTATTTAGTGCGGTAAATAGATCTCTCTTTTTACCGTCGTTTTGATCCATTAAAGTCATACAACTTCACCACAAGTGGTTTCTGTACATCTGAGAGATGTTTCTTTATATATCCCTCTCTCATATGATGCAAATATATTCCCTTATGCTTGACTCCTAGTTAGATTCCTCACTTGTACCTATTCTTGGATTCGTACAAATATCGAACCAACTCACTCCATATAAGTGAATGTCTTCGCACTATGAGGTCAATGTCTTCAAACCGTATTTAATTTTCTAAATCTTCTGAGAATGCATATGACCTCTTCCCCTTCCCTCGCATCTCTAATGTTGTCACATGTACATGTTCGTGGGAGAATCCCTTGGTTCTCATAGTCTGCATTCATTTGCAAAATTCTTACAGCGTCACATTGAATCTCCTGAAGCCAGTTCCTGTCTGACTAGTCGTCGGAAGAAAAACTGCTTTGTGAGGCCCTTCTGTCTGAACCCAATGGCTTCTGAAAAATACTACAAGAAAGGAGGCATGCAGCGATGTACTGACACTGCCAAAGGTCTTCCTCCAGATCTGTTCACCATGTACAAGTCTGATCCAAAAGAGACCTATGGAGAACACAAGTCTCGAATCCAATGGAGACGAAGATACTTGGCAGAACAGTGGTTTCGGTACACATTTGTGACTCCCGAGTATGCCTCCAAGAATGCCATTCGCCCTCCATGGGGTGATATCATCTACAAGAAGCTTCAACCCAAGACAATGTCTGAAGCCATTGCTAAGAACTTTTATCCATGCATGGTCAGAGGACAACTGCCTTCTGATGCTGATCCATCCAGTCTTCGATGGTGCCGTGACGATGAATTATTTGAAGAAAACTACAAATTTTCCAAGAACTCTACAACCCAGAACAGGAAGGAATTGGGCATTAACTTCAATCTTGGCCCATCTCGGCCCCGGTCTGATGGAACACGCGAAGCCAATGAAAATCGCGTTGGCCCCTTCAATGGCCTTGATGGACTACTATCCCACATTGTTGCTCAAAGGGCAACTGTGGAAGATGTTGTTGAAGACATGGAACCTGCATCTGTTCCTGAGTCTGTCAAGCCCAAGATGAAGACAAAAAGCTTCTAAACCTACTGCTGCACCAAAAGCTTCAAGTGTGAAGCCCTTGAAAACTGTACCTCCTGAACCCAGTGTGCAGTCTGAGGATCACTCTCGCATCTCTCAGCGGTTTAAGTAGCTAGTGAAGCCATCTGGTCAAGGACTCACTCCTGGTAGCATATTGCGCAATGATGATGACATCATAGATCTGTCCAGTTATGAAGATCTTGCTGATGATGCCCTTGAAATGCTAATTAAGAGCAAGCAACAAGCAGAAATATTCAATGATTTGCCTCTCTTTCACGCTGATATCATCAACAACTTCATCGATGAATGGTTTGAGGATACATCTCTTTCACTTGATGATCTTTAGCTTCCCATTGATATCAGTGTGATCTTTCAAGGCTACATTGCTCAAAAACTGTGTTGCACAAAGAGTTATCGAGCAAAAGAACAAAATTGATCATGAGAAGGCTCTGCTCAAGAAGCATATGGCAAGCCTCGGTGCATAAGAAGTTCAAAACTTCAAGACCATGATGACAGACCACAAGGCTGAATTTGCCAAGCATCGTGATGTTGCAAGAGGCTCCAGGGAACGTCTCAAGCACTATGATGAGAAGTGTGTCCAACCCCACAATGAAGTTGTGAAGAGGAAAGCACTTGTCCGTCCTGGCATTGACCCTAAGCTGGCCGCCAAGAAGTCAAAGAAGAAGAAGAAGCTTGCTGAAGACACTGAATCTCCATGGCAGGAAAGACCCAGCATTGTCTTCCCTGACACCATGACTAGCCCGAAGCCAAAGGTCCCATCATCAGCTTCTGATCAAAAGAAGACGAGGCGGGCTAAAGCTAAAGCTAAGAAACGCAAGCACCTTGATGCATCTGCTGCTGCTTCTTCTAAGAAGAATCAGAAGACAAAAGCCTCAAAGGCTTCACATCAGCCTCGCGGCTCCACCACAGAACTTGGTTGTTGAACCCATTTCTGTTGCCCTGCCTGCCTCCTCCATCCAAGAGCACCGTCTGGTTATCCATGAGCCTGCTCCCTTAGAGGCTCATCAGACTGAAGAGAATCCAACTGCTAACTCACCTGCAGCTGAAGACATTGGTCATGACAACAATGTTGGTGATGATGAAGTCCTTCTGAAAGTGCAACTAATCCCCGGGTGGTTTTGGTAATTAATAACAACATATATATCATTGAACTAATATTATCTTGAGAATCATTTCAGAGAAGTTCGATGATATGGGTATGGAAATGTCTGAAGAAGTGGACCCCTCAAAATGCTAAGACAAGCATTGGCAAAAGCTCAAGACTCCTTTTTGGTTTAGTGATCAAAGATCACATTGAGTCCATAGGAAAGCCAATACTATTAAAAGGGGATGAGGTTGTGTTAATATTCTTGTTGCTCAAGTGCTTGGTGATCTAACTCCCTCAACTATCAGCACTATTCACTACTTAACACACACCCATAAGTAATCTCGGTCACACCGATTTCTCCAACTCAGTCCCACCGAGATGAACCACTTCAGTTGTTTCTCCAAACCCTAGCTTCTCGGTCAAACCGATTCTGAGTTTCGGTCTCACCGAAAAAGGGCTGCCAACCTTCTGTGATCAGTTGACATCAATTCGGAATATCCGAGTTTATATTTTCGGTCTCACCGAAATGGCAAACCCTAACCTTTGACTCACTTCGGTCTCACCGAGATGGTATTTTCGGTCCCACCGAAAATCCCAACGTTCACTATATTTGAACTTTCGGTCTGACCGAGTTTTAACTTCGGTCTCACCGAGATTGGTCAAATGTGTGTGTAACGGTTGGATTTTGTGTGGAGGCTATATATACCCCTCCACCCCCTCCTCATTCGTGGGGAGAGCCATCAGAAAGTACCACCACTTCTACCATACACTTTCTGAGAAGTGAACCACCTACCCTTGTGTTGAGATCAAGCCATTCCATTCCTACCATATGAAACTTGATCTCTAGCCTTCCCAAGTTGCTTTCCACTCAAATCTTTCTTCCACCACAGCCATATCAGTGAGGAGAGTTGAGTGTTGGGGAGTTTATCACTTGAAGCACAAGAGCAAGGAGTTCATCATCATCAACACCGTCTATTACCTTTTGGGGGGTGGTGCCTCCTAGATTGGTTAGGTGTCGCTTGGGAGCCTCCGTCTTGATGATGTGGAGTTGAACCAAGATGTTTGTAAGGGCAAGGAGATCGCCTACTTCGTGAAGATCTACCCCGAGTAAGGCTAGTCCTCCGTGGGCGTAGGCCGTGATGGAATAGACAAGGTTGCTTCTTCGTGGACCCTTCGTGGGTGGAGCCCTCCGTGGACTCGCGCAGCCGTTACCCTCCGTGGGTTGAAGTCTCCATCAACGTGGATGTACGATAGCACCACCTATCGGAACCACGACAAAAATCTCCGTGTCACCAAACTGCGTTTGATCTTCTCCACCTCTCTTTTACATGTGCAATTTACTTTCCGCTGCATAAACTCTAGAATTGCATGTGTAGGGTGTTACTTGAACTGATCTTGTTTGTGAAACTGCCAAAAACATTCCATGATCTAAAGGCAGATTTTTTATATTGTCAAGTAGTCTAATCACCCCCCCTCTAGACCTACTTTCGATCCTACAAGTGGTATCAGAGCTTTGGTCTCCATTGCCTTGGTTTCCATTGCATTGGACTCCATAAGCTTGGTTTCACAACCTAGGAGAGTATGGCGTCTAGTGAGGGTAATTATCGTAGAGGTCCTTACTTTGATGGTACAAATTTTGCTAGTTGGAAGCATAAAATGAAAATGCATATTCTTGGTCATAACCCAGCCGCATGGGGCATTATTTGTGTTGGCATGCAAGGTGACTTCTTTGAAGAAGGAAAAGTTCCGGATCGCGAAGCTACACCCGAAGAATTGAAGATGTTGCAAAACAATGCTCAAGCTTGTGACATTCTCTTCAATGCTTTGTGTCCCGAAGAGTTCAACAAAATCAGCCGTCTTGAGAATGCTAAAGAGATTTGGGATACTTTGGTTGAAATGCACGAGGGTACTGAATCTGTGAAGGAATCAAAGCTAGATATTCTTCAAGGTCAACTTGACAATTTCAAGATGAAGGATGGTGAAGGAGTCGCTGAAATGTACTCTAGGCTTGCTCTCATCACAAATGAGATTGCTGGCTTAGGAAGCGAAGAAATGACCGACCGATTCATCATTAAGAAGATTCTCAGAGCTTTGGATGGAAAGTATGACACCGTGTGCACTTTGATCCAAATGATGCCAAACTACAAGACTCTCAAGCCAACTGAAGTCATTGGAAGGATTGTTGCTCATGAGATGACACTTAAGGATAAGGAAGAGCTTCACAACAAGTCAAGTGGTGCTTACAAAGCTACAAGTGATGCTCCTACTACCTCAAGTGACAAGTTAGTTTCCAATGAAGACATAAGCCTAATGGTCAGGAACTTCAACAAGTTCTACAAGAATAGAGGCAAAGAGAGAAGCTCAAAGTCTAGATCATATGATGGAAAGAGATCTTCTAGTCGTGATCGAAACTGCTACAATTGTGGAAGACCCGGACACTTCTCAAATGAGTGTACGGCTCCCCACAAGAGAAGAGAAGAATCTCCAAGAAGAAGAGCAAGAGATGAGTCACCTCGGAAAGAGAGAAGGAGTAGAGATGATCGTTATGAACGAAGACCTCCTCGGAGAAGCAAGGATTCGGAGAGGAAAGACAAGTCATCAAGGAGCTACACAAGAAGAAGACATCAAGCTCATGTTGGTGAATGGGTCTCCGGCTCCGACTCTGACAGTCAATCCGATGGAAGCTATCACTCCGACTCCGACTATAGTCAAGATGAAGGTGTTGCCGGACTTGCACTCGTATCCTCCAACTCCAACTTCTACGACAACCCAAGGTTAGTTTGACCCTTTAAAAGGGGTTCTCACATCTAGGGGGAGCTTTGCTCTAAAAATTGAGCTAAAACATCTCCAAATGATGTGAACACATA
The DNA here is from genome assembly GCA_902687465.1 of Secale cereale. Classification (NCBI taxonomy): domain Eukaryota; kingdom Viridiplantae; phylum Streptophyta; class Magnoliopsida; order Poales; family Poaceae; genus Secale; species Secale cereale. The sequence goes on along the minus strand of LR738711.1, from coordinate 386,402,755 downwards.
AATGCTTTATGTAAAAGTGGTAACCCCACTTGTGCTTAAACGATGAGTATGACCTATGATCAAATGTTCTCATTTGACTCCTAAGTCAATATACTCATATATAGATGACCTAGTCATCGACATTTTGTGTGCTAGTAGCTAGAGTTTTGGTTGTGCATGTTTGACACATATTTCAGTTGCTATCTTATTGTGTGAGCATGTTGGATGCATGATTTTATCCATTCAAGGACATCCATTTGTTGTTTTGATTGTTTTGGTTTCTTTTTCTGGCCAAATGGATGGACAAGAATGCCTAAGCACCTTCCCTAGCTATCTATGCTTTCTTATCTCAAAAATCTATTCATGCTTATATCACAACTTTGAACAAGTCTTTTTCGGACAGTCCGAGTGAGGAGCACTCGGAACCACCGATTCGTCTAAGGCTGACTTCCAAAACCTTCTAAGTCTATTTCGGTCTGACCGGCTTCTCAATCTCGGTCCAACCGAAACACTTAGATTGATCTAGGTTTCATCTCGGTGAAACCGAGTTCAAAATCTCGGTCTGACCGATATGTGTAACTGCACAGCAGAAATACATCTCGGTGACACCGAGTTTTTCAACTCGGTCCCACCGACAGCACGGGGTTATATATACTGAGGGCTGCGCGCGATCTATTCCTTTCAAACCGTTCGCCCTCCAAGACCCCTGCTGCCGCCGCCCTGATCTAAGGATCGTCGCCTTCGTCGCCTGTGTGCCCTTGCCGCAGGTCTCCGCCGCCGTCAACGGTAATCTTCTCCTCCGTTGTCGCCGTAGAGGGACACCACCAAGTTAGGGTGTGTCCCGATCCCTATTCATGCTCCACTTCTGACTCTTGCATGATAGGACTGCCCTGATTCAATCCACGTTTGATATGTTCCCAATACATTGTTCAGATCGTTTAGTTTCGAGGAAAATTCTTAGGTTTAGGTTTCCACGGAATGCATCTCGGTGAAGCCGATTCCTGAAACTCGGACTGACCGATTTGGTCTCTGACCATTGCACTACACAGTTCGGTCTGACCGAGTTGTGTAAATCGGAATGTCCGAATTGAAGTTTCTGTGAAACCCTAAGTTTTCGGTAGGACCGAAACCCATTTCGGTCTGACCGAAAGTGGTGTGTAGGTTCTGTTGAACACTTCGGTTACACCGAAACTTGAAATCGGTTTGACCGAAATACATTCTGTGAAAACTCAAAACTAAGTTTTTAACTCATTTTTTTGAAAACTTCTGCAGTTGTGATAACTCTTCTACTCTGCCTATACCTTATCTATTCACAGGTTTTTTCAGCCATGTCAGATGTCAGTGACAGCCAGAACAGGTCTGAGTCACCGTTTGCTGAGATTCCAGAGGCAGGTACAAGTCCTGAGGCTAGCAGCTCTAGTGATGATGGTGAGAGGAGCACCCCTAGTGGTCTACCTCCTGCTGCTACGAGAACCAGGAAGAAGAGAACTTCTGATTCTGAGGATTCCGACTTTGTTGCTGAGGAAGTTACCTCCAAGCCAAAGAGGCAAGTGGTTGCCAAAGAGCTCCAAGGGCAGCAGCCAAAGAAAGGCACGAGCAAAGTGAAGCAGTCTGCAGTTGCCAAGAAGCTCAACTTGGAAGAGCCTGCTCCAAGCAAGGTGAAGAAGACTTCCAAAAGGAAGAGAGTTGTTTATGCTGAACCTCAAGTTGATGCTGCTGAAGAAGAAGAAGAAGAAGATGCACCCCAGCCTCCTCCTCAGAAAGCTAAGTTCATGGGTGATGCTATTCGGGCTCAAGCCTCCTCCAAGCCCAAGAAGCCTGCTCCAGCTAAGGCAGCTCCAGCCAAGCCCAAGAGGACAACCAGAAGCATTCCAGCTTCTGAGAAGAACAAAGGTGAGATGCCACCGTCCGAGTCAGATGAAGAGCATGTGTTGCTCAAGCTCCGTCCCAAGTTGCCACTCCACAATGATGCTCATCCTCAAGCTGAGGATATGAAGGCAAGAAAGGACAAAGGTCTCAGGCTATGGAGACAGTCTGATCCATATGCCGTAAGAAGAAGGACTGCTGTGGACCCCAGATTCCACACCAGAGAGCAGCAGGATTTCTATGAGACCGTGCTAATGGATAAGAAGCCCATTGTTGCTGACACCAGGTATGTTGACTGGAAGTACATTGACAGCAGAGAGCATCGGGACTTCTTTCCCCATGTGCATGAGAGCTTTACTGCATGTGGAGTTGCTGATTTTGTGGGTCAAGAACTGACAGCCTGGAATGACGAGATGATCATGCAGTTCTATGCCACAGCCCATTTCTATCCTGATGGAAAGATCACCTGGATGACTGAAGGTCAAAGGTTTTCCTCAACTGTTGCAGAATGGGCAGAACTTCTGAACGCTCCAGTGCAGAGAGAGGACGACATTGATGTCTATGGGATTCCTAAGAAGAGTCATGATTCTATGAAGAATATGTACAAGGAGATCCCAGCTGCTGATTTGGAAGGATGGAAGCTCGGCTCAGTGTATTATCTCCAGGCAGGTCTGACCACCACCAACACTATTCTGAGGCATACTTTGATGCCTAAGTCAGGTGACCACCGGATGATACGAGGCTATTCTATCAACATGCTGCACATTCTCGATGAGAAGGCACCTTTTAAGGTGATGGACTTGATGGTTGAGACCATTAAGAGGACTGCAGCTGACCAGAAGAGGTCATGTGGGTTTGCTCCGTAGATACAGATGCTCATCAACGCCAAGTTTGGCACGGGCAAATTCATGTTGGATAGGAAGCACTTGCCACTGCAGCCAGAGCATGAGGACAACGTAGTTGTGATGGATGAAGAGGATCCCACCTCAGTTGAAGGGCAAGCCAAGATCGAAGCTGCAAAGAAAGCCAAAGCTGACAGAGAGGCAGCAGCAGCAGCAGCTAAGCCAAAGAGCTTTGGAGAACAAATCCTTGAAGCAACCCAGAGAATTGAACAACGCCTGGCCAGCATTGAGCAATCTCAGGAGAGCCTTGAGAGGATTGTCGAGGACAAGATCCACGCTCTAGACGTGAAGCTGACTGAGATTCAGGTGTCTGTCAACAAGCTTGAGGCAGACATGGAGGAGACTAGGCAGGAGAGAGCAGAGCTTATGCAGGATGATATAGTCCAGGACTCTCATCGCCAGACTGCTCCGGTTCCCAGAGGATCCAGGTCTGCAGCTATCCCAGTTACTTCAGCTCCAGCCACAGCTCCAGCTCCAGCATCCACTCCTCCAGCGCAGACATCAGCAGAAGTCTTCGCCGACGCAGCTATCTCTACACCAACATCTACCCAGACGGGAGCAGCCAGCCGAGCCCGCAGTGACGCTTAGCTCTATACCTTTTCGAACTTTTTGGTAACTTGTTGCCAAAGGGGGAGAAATTGCTATAGATCATAGGGCTTCGAGAGAGAGAGTGCTCTTTCGTCTTTTCGTTCTTTTGCCGGTTTTTCCTTGAGATACATTGGTTTCTTTTGGTTCCAGATACTTTGTGTGTGCTTGCTACTACGTTTGATGCTACCTTAATGAGTGCTTAGTCATACTATGCCTTAATGTGTGCTTATTGCTTATCATATGCTATTTCTTACTGTATGGCTATTTACTCTTGTCTTGGTGATTGAGTGCATGTTATTCATTCTTATCATTTTGTGCGCTCCACCAAGATGTATGTGACATGGAAGAGTGACCCATAATCCTAATCGATTGTGCATTTGCATTCAAACGCAAATTTTAAATAATGCACAAATTTAGGGGGAGCTCTTGTTTATCACATACTTCTCAAAGCGACGATATTATTCATTGATTATACCTTTTGTCGAAGCTTTGATCTATATGTTGTCATCAATTACCAAAAAGGGGGAGATTGAAAGTGCAACTAATCCCCGGGTGGTTTTGGTAATTAATAACAACATATATATCATTGAACTAATATTATCTTGAGAATCATTTCAGAGAAGTTCGATGATATGGGTATGGAAATGTCTGAAGAAGTGGACCCCTCAAAATGCTAAGACAAGCATTGGCAAAAGCTCAAGACTCCTTTTTGGTTGAGTGATCAAAGATCACATTGAGTCCATAGGAAAGCCAATACTATTAAAAGGGGATGAGGTTGTGTTAATGTTCTTGTTGCTCAAGTGCTTGGTGATCTAACTCCCTCAACTATCAGCACTATTCACTACTTAACACACACCCATAAGTAATCTCGGTCACACCGATTTCTCCAACTCAGTCCCACCGAGATGAACCACTTCAGTTGTTTCTCCAAACCCTAGCTTCTCGGTCAAACCGATTCTGAGTTTCGGTCTCACCGAAAAAGGGCTGCCAACCTTCTGTGATCAGTTGACATCAATTCGGAATATCCGAGTTTATATTTTCGGTCTCACCGAAATGGCAAACCCTAACCTTTGACTCACTTCGGTCTCACCGAGATGGTATTTTCGGTCCCACCGAAAATCCCAACGTTCACTATATTTGAACTTTCGGTCTGACCGAGTTTTAACTTCGGTCTCACCGAGATTGGTCAAATGTGTGTGTAACGGTTGGATTTTGTGTGGAGGCTATATATACCCCTCCACCCCCTCCTCATTCGTCAGGAGAGCCATCAGAAAGTACCACCACTTCTACCATACACTTTCTGAGAAGTGAACCACCTACCCTTGTGTTGAGATCAAGCCATTCCATTCCTACCATATGAAACTTGATCTCTAGCCTTCCCAAGTTGCTTTCCACTCAAATCTTTCTTCCACCACAGCCATATCAGTGAGGAGAGTTGAGTGTTGGGGAGTTTATCACTTGAAGCACAAGAGCAAGGAGTTCATCATCATCAACACCGTCTATTACCTTTTGGGGGTGGTGCCTCCTAGATTGGTTAGGTGTCGCTTGGGAGCCTCCGTCGTGATGTGGAGTTGAACCAAGAAGTTTGTAAGGGCAAGGAGATCGCCTACTTCGTGAAGATCTACCCCGAGTAAGGCTAGTCCTCCGTGGGCGTAGGCCGTGATGGAATAGACAAGGTTGCTTCTTCGTGGACCCTTCGTGGGTGGAGCCCTCCGTGGACTCGCGCAGCCGTTACCCTCCGTGGGTTGAAGTCTCCATCAACGTGGATGTACGATAGCACCACCTATCGGAACCACGACAAAAATCTCCAAACTGCGTTTGATCTTCTCCACCTCTCTTTTACATGTGCAATTTACTTTCCGCTGCATAAACTCTAGAATTGCATGTGTAGGGTGTTACTTGAACTGATCTTGTTTGTGAAACTGCCAAAAACATTGCATGATCTAAAGGCAGATTTTTTATATTGTCAAGTAGTCTAATCACCCCCCCCTCTAGACCTACTTTCGATCCTACACCTTCCTCAGCTCGAACCCCAACCTACTTAGTCGCTTGATCAAACGAGCAGTGACCTCATAAGCATTGGTCGTCCCATAATGCCAATTGCTCGAGATGATGTTTGGGAAGAGCAACCCCCAAACACCCCCTTACATGAAGACACTCCTCGTATTCCATCGTCTTTTGTTACCACTCCGGTACTTGAGACCTCCACAGCAACACCTAAAGAAGACATGGAGCAGACCAATGCTTCACCAATAGCATTGCCCCAAGTTTCGAAGGCTTCGCAAAGGTCTCAGGCCTCAAGCCTCCATGTATAGCATTCCTAAAGATCAAGTACAAAACTCAAGCTCAGTGGCACATCAAGTGTTTCCTGATGCCATTCCTTCAGCGTCTGCTCCTGAATCTGAAGCCAAGGCGGCTGAAGATGTTCCGGCTGCATTAGCCGATGAAGAAAAGGAAGAAACCCGTGAAGTCACTCCCCCTCCTCAAGAAACTGTTGTACAAGAAGAAGAAGTGCCTGTCATGCAAGAACCCACTCCCCAAGATGTTGTTGTACATGCGTCCAGTCTCCCTGAAGCCACTGAAATTGAAGCAAATGTGGCTGCCCCTTCAATGAACACTAAAGCCAATGACACTGTCATGGCTGAAGACAATGCGTAGCATGAAGTCATTGCTGCCCCTGAAGTGATTTCTCCTTCTTCTGTGCCTCACACCATGGCCCAAGCCTACAATCGTGATGGAGAGCTTGTCACTGTCAACTGGCCAACTCGGATGCCTCCTGCTCCCGGACCACAATATGAATATCATGTGGAGTGGCGGCCTCAGACGCAGAAGCCATGGCCCAGATTGCCCAGGCTTCGAAGCACTGCAACAACACAAGGATCATTCAGTGTGAACATCTTCAGAGAGAACAACACTTTCTTTAACTCTGACAAAAATCCATTCAAGTAGCCAAGGATATCTTCTGATAGGTTCTGGAGCTTTTAGCAACGCAGCTATTATTCTTGCATTCTGTACAATCAGGATAGGATTTTTCCACACCAACATCTTGATTGTGATGCCATTGATGGACTGCCATGCCTTGAAGAAGCCCTTGACTGCTTCAGAGATGTTGGATTGCTTCGATTCGTCACTTCAAAGGAACACCGGAATGAAGAGCTTCTCCTGCAATTCTATGCTACTCTTCATATCAGAGGATACAACAGGGATCCGAAGACATGGGTCCTTGAGTGGATGACAGGTGACATTCATCACGAAGCCAAAGCTCAGACTCTACTTGAGCTCACTTCCCTGCCCACTCCTGGTAGTGGTACGAACCAGGTTGTTCCCTGTATCAGAAGGAGCTTCAAAGCATCTTCAAGAAGGCTGAGCCCAACATGATGAAGCCATTACCCCCTGACGCTGATCATCCAAAGGAATTCTTCGTCAAGAACCTCGAGTATCTGCCTCGCACCATATATCATATTCTGAGGCGTACTCTCTGGCCTGTCAAGGGACACTCTTCTGAAGCTACACTAGAAGGTGTCATGAAGACTTTGGTATTCTATATTCTCAATGGCATCAGATTCAATACCCATGAATTCTTCATTCGTCAACTGGCTGCGTCTGGTATTGATCTATTTGGCCTCAAGATCTATGCTCCTTGGATAATGCAGCTCATTAAGCTTCACTCAAATGTCAACTATCAAGCCTCTGCACGAAATCATGGTGTCTTTTTGCTTGAGGTTGCTATGTCTTATGAAGCTGTCTATCCTGAACCTGCCAAGCAACCACTTCAACTGCTCAATGCTGATCACCAAAGCTTCACACAACAAGTTGAAAGTGTTTATGTGCCAAATGCAAATGTCACTGCTTATCCTCTGGCTGGAAATATGCGCCTCCCGCATCGTGCCAACACTGATGCCACTGGTAGCAGTATTGCTCAAAGGCCTAAGAAGCGTCCCCGTGTCCTCAATGACCGAGAGCTTCTAGTTTCGCTTCACCAGAAGCAGGATAAGCACCATGATTGGATGAAGAGGCAGATGCAAAGTCTTCTCATTGATGGGAATCGCATTTGCAACTTGGCTACCAAGAACTCCTTTGTTGCCCATGAAGCCTGTCGGCGGTCCTGGTAGAGCCTTACATTGCTCTGCTCTGAAGATGATCTTCAAGCAGATGGCTTCACCGAGCGCTTCAAGTTTGACTCTAGGCCTCCACAAGCTGCGACTTGGCGACAAACTCCCTCCATTGAAGATTCTGATTATTCATCTTCGGCTGCAATTGTTGTTGCTCGTGTCATCAATGAAGAAGATGACGCCACTTCTCCAGCAATCGCTTCACTGCATCACGACTCTGCGTCAGGCCCTACTGCACCACCCAACTCCAATGTCGACCCGACTGCACCAGTATCTTCACCACCTAGGAATGCATAGATACTCTATGTCTTCAAACCTTTTTGGTCCTTCCTGACAAAAGGGGGAGAAGCATATTGAAAGTGCAACTATCCTCGAGTGGTTTTGGTAATTACTAACAACATATAGCTCATTGAACTAATGCTATCTCAAGATAATATTTTAGGAAAGTTCAATGATTGGCATGGCATGGACTAGGAATGTGGACCCCTCAAATGCTAAGGACAAAGGATTGGCTCAAACTCAAGACTCTACATTTCTCCATTTTAGTGAACCAAGATCACATTGAGTCCATAGGAAAGCCAATACTATTAAAAGGGGATGAGGTGTTGCTTAATGGGTTGCTTGCTCAAAATGCTTAGTGATATGCTCCAAAACCCTCCACCACTTTCTCACATCGACATATGTCCCAAACCAAATGTAATGCCCAGTATGAGACTATACCTCCTACGTGTCAAGGCACGACTTAAAGGCATAATCTCATACTAGAATGATCTCAAGTATGGTATCTTTGCACGACTCATGTAAAAGAGGGATGAAATTGCAAAAGAGTAGTTGGCTTACACTTGCCACGTCACACAATGCATTACATAAACATTCATCATCCAAATAACATCACAGTCCGACTACGGACGAAGATCCAAATGAAAGATACCATAAATAAAGAAACACAAGATCCGAATCGCCCCTAGTAGAAGCCACTACTGATCCTCTCGGTAAGACACGTAGTATCGCCCGCGTTCTTCATCGAACTCCCAGTACAGCTCTGTGCCGTCACCTGTATAGTTCACCATAGTACCTGCATCTGGTGTTGTGTAGAATCTGTGAGCCACGGAGGACTCAGCAATCCCGTTCCCGGGTAGCAAAACTATCTAAGCCTTGGGTGTGGAACAAGGCTGAAGAACAAAGGTTGCAGCAGCACTAGCACTAGCTTACGTGTTTAGAGCGAGAAGAGAAGTGCCAACGAGCGTCAAAGTGATCACGAAGTGATCCTATCTAAGAACGTCAAACAAAACCCCACCGTGTTCACTTCCCGAACCCCTTCGGAAAATGACCGTCACGGTTACTCATGCTGGTAGTGTATTCTGAACATGGTGTCAAGTTTTCTACAACTAGATATTAACAAATTCCCATCTGCCACATAACCGCAGGCACGACTTTCGAAAGATCAAACCCTGCAGGGGTGTCTCAACTTAGCCCATCACAAGCTCAGGATCTCCGGAGTCGCAACTCCAAGGTGGGAAGACCCGAGTATTCTCGGAATCTCATGCTCAAGATATTCCGACAAAGGTAAAACTAATCCAGCTAGACCTCCCGGCGTGCCGACACCCTGATAGTAGCCGCGCGTATCTCGTCTCAGTCCACGATCGGATAAGTCATCCTATAGGTTATTACCAGCCCTTGAGTTTCCTCGAGGTGGCCCCGCAGTCTGCTCAGTTCGGACCAACACTCAAGACGAGCACTGGCCCGGGGGGGGGGGTTGATTAATAAATCCTCGGGTTAATTACTCCCTCGGCAAGTTTTAGTTGTTAGGAAAATGTAGAACCAAAGTTGGGCCTTGCTGGAAAAGCTTTAGCACTAAGCGAGTTTTCAAGGGGGGACCATAAACCCCAACCGTGTTAGGAACGCAAAATCCGGGAACATAACACCGGTTTATCGGGTCCTAAGGTGGCATGAGTGGAACAAAAACCGAGCAAAAGGCCAAGCCTTCCACCCATTGCCAAGTATATGGGTGTGTTAATATGTTTAAGAGATATTGTGATATACGCACTACAAGTTCCAACATGGAGCAATCTTCATCTTCACCTGCAACTAACAACGCTATATGAGGGGCTGAGCAAGCGGGTAACATAGCCAAACAACAGTTTGCTGGGAAGGTGTCAAAGGTTAGAGGTTTCATGGCAACAATAGGGGGCTGACAAACAAACATAGGCATCGAGGCAATATCTAAAGAGCGAGACAACTAGCATAGGCAAAGATAGAGGTGATATCGAGGAATGGTCATCTTGCCTGTGATCCCGCAAGGAAGAAGAACGAGTTCAACAAGAAGTAGTCGAACAACTCCTCACAACTCCAGAACGAAACCGAAGCTAACGAGAGAAGCAAACCGGAAAGAAACAAACAACATGGTAAATTCACCTATCATAACCATGGCATGATGCACATACAAGTATGATGCATGTATGGTTTAAATATGCATGGCATGGCAAGGTGCACAAACAATACTACAAGTTAAGTGGAGCTCAATATGCAACGAGTTGCATATTGACTAATCACCACATTTTATTTAGTTAGTTGACTCTCGTTTATTTACAAGACAAGTTTAAATGTTTTATTAAACATGGAAAGAGGTGAAGCATGAGCAAAACTACACTATCTAGTCATTTTGAAAGAGGCCGGAATTAACAACAACAATTCCGGAAACTTCCCATGTGCATATCTAGCAATTATTGAAGCAAACAACAATTTAAACATTTTTAAAGTTGTTATCATGATGCGGCTGTCATTTACAAGTTTTATGCAATTTTAGCAAAAGTTAACGGGAGCAAGATATGGACCATCTCGTCACCGTGGTGGAAAGAAAGGCTTCCACGGCAACGATTCGAAAATGATGCAACGGCAACATCTCGGTTCTGGTAACTCGTTGAGACCGGTGCAAAAGATGAAGGCGGCGTGTCATGCAAGAAGAAAGGTGAGGTGATCTCGTTGCCGGGTTTCCACGGTTCGGCGACAATGCAACGAGGGGTACTTCGAACATGGTGCAACAAAGGGTGCATTCTCATACAACACAAGCATTCATTCACGGGCGTCGTCTCGGGGTTATACCTTTGAAGCGTGCGTTTTCGGGGCGGAACGAGTTCGACGAAAGAGGTACATGTTTCGAAGGGGAAGTAGTCGTTCACATTGGCGGAGTCAAACTTGCCATATTGCAAGTCTCCGGTGGTCGTCGGTAGGGGTTACTTGTCGCATCGTCGAGCGTAGTGGTACTTGACGGTCGGTGGAAGTCGTGGTACCCGGGGTCTCGATGACGGTAGTCGTTCACGTTGCATGAGAGGGACTTGGCACGTCAAAGATCTTCAGTCTCACGGTACTTGGCGAAATGCACGTCGAGGTAGTCGAACTTGGCAATAACCGAGACGATCTTGAAGCACCTGTGCGTAGATGTACATTTGAAGAGGAACTTTTAGTCGAGGGACTTGACGTCCACGGGACCCTCGGGGGTCGGCCTAGGCAATTGGTGGCTCGATGCATCAACAGAAACATGGTGGTCTTGGTGATCAATGTGGTGAGGTGGGTGGCGAAGCGGCAGCAACGTGCAGGCACCATGTTGCGGTGGACCTCGGCCGGATCCCTCCAGATCAGGGCCGGAGATGGCCAAGGCGACGCCGGTGACCTAGAGGACGGCGGAGCGGCGAGGGGAGGCACGCGAGGGGTGCAGAGCTCGGGGACGGGTGGAGTAAAGGAGCTCCGGCGAGCTGTGGCCCATCGCTGGCAGTAGTAGGGGCCGGGAGGATAGGTGGCGCGGCGGCTCACGGGCGGTGCAGGACGAACCCCTGGGGGCACCACGGAGCGGCGTGGAGGAGACACGGGAGGCGGCGATGCTGGCGCCGGGGCGGCAGAACCGGCGCAGAGCTCGTGCGCGCTCTAGTGACCAGCGTGGTCGAGGGAGGAGCAGGCGGCGGCACTGCAGGCCGACGCGACGGAGACACGGGAGGAGGAGAAGGACAAGAACACCAAACCTGTCAATACTAGAAGCTTTTCAAGACCTCTAAGAGAAGATAAATTATCCTTTCTATATGGAGATCATCATTCTTGGTGCATGGGTCATCTGGATCACTAGAAACAATAAAGTTTTCGAGCAAATTACACCTACTTTCAGAGGATGGAAGTTCATATTCCTAGAGGAGCTTAAGCTCCTTAGATTCAGAATGAAGAAGAAGCATGAAGGACAATTTTCTGTTTGGCTTGAGAGCCTTCTGTAATTTTATTTTCTCTTTTAGTAATAGCTTAGCGTAGTGTTTCTTCTTTCCTTTGTTTAAAGGCTTATCTCAAGCCTCTTTAACTTATTGTTATACTATACTATCACTTTTAATTTATAAAAATCACAGTGGGGTTTTACCCTACTGTTTATAGTCAAAAAAGAAGGGCATGGGAATGGGCAAGGTGCGACGGCGGCGACGGGCATCGAGGGGATGGAGTGGGGGTTCGAGGGAGGAGCGAGGGTCGGGGCTGAGAGAGATGGGGATCGGGCAGAGGAGGTGTGCGGCGCTGGGAGGGAGAGATCGAGCGAGAGATGAGATGGGGAACGGGCTCCTGGCGGCTAGGGTTGGAGGGGAAGCGGGCTGGGCCAGGAGAGCTAGGCCTAGGGGGAAGCAGGCGCCTGGCTGCTGGGCTGGGCCCCTTTTTTATTATTAAACTCCCTTTTAGCTGCTTATAACAAATAAACAAAGGGTATAATAATAGGAAAAAAAATAGAGAGGGGGTGTCTGGAAGAATAATTTGAGCAGGAGGCCATTTTTCTTGGACTCATAAAAATATGAGGAATATAAAGAAAATGGCCTGAGGTTTTTAGAGGAATTAAAATCCAAACATGTTGAATTTACTTGACATGTTTGAATTTCGAAACCTATTCAAATGAACTCCAAAAGGATTGAAACTATAGGAGATGACCCTACACACTAGATGTGATTTATGGGCAGATTTGGAACATTTCTAGAGAAAGTGAAATTGCGACCTAATTTTACTAAATGCCTCAAAGGAAGAAATGAAGTTGAGTTGGACAAATGGAAATTGAAGAACGGTGCAAATGTGTTATAGGTGATTCCAAGGAATGGAATATTTATATAGCTCCATAAATATTAGAAGTATATGTTATAAAGAGAAGTCACCATAGTGAGTATCCCTCAATTTAAATGGATCGAAGATCCATACGGTTTTTTTAGTTGAGTTTTAAAATTAAAAGACTTGATGGCATGATGACATGATGCAATGCACAAAAAAAATAGAGCAAGCACAAATGAAACACACAGGAAAATGCGGAACATCTGGAATCTTCTGGAGCGTCGGTCTGCGGGCGTCACACCAAAAGTCAAACTCGGCCTCACCAAAAAAGATCTATCTGGCGTCGCCGAGTTCATTTGACATAGCCACTGCCAGAAACACCGAAAGGGGTCTCGGTCCTACCGAGATGGGATTGCAAACTCTCTGTTTCCCTTCGTAAAATTTCGGTCTCACTGAGATGAGCGATCGGTCCCACTGAGTTTGCAATGCAAACTCTTTGTTTCCCCTTCGTAACATTTCGGTCCAACTGAAACGAGCGAATCGATCCCACCGAGTTTGCCTAACCAACTCTCTGTAAGCTTATTACCAAAATTGGTCTCAACGAGTTTGTGTAATCGGTCTCACCGAGATTACGTCATGCCCTAACCCTAATGAAATCAGTCCCACCGAGTTGATCATATCGGTCCCGCCGAAATGCCTAATGGTCACATTATGAACTAAATTAGTCTAACTGAGTTTTCTGAATCGGTCCCGCCGAGTTTGGTAAATTGTGTGTAACGGTTAGATTTTGTGTGGAGGCTATATATACCCCTCCACCCACTCTTCACTCATGGGAGAGAGAGCCATCAGAACATACCTACACTTCCATCATTCATGTTCTGAGAGAGAACCACCTACTCAAGTGTTGAGATCGATATTCCATTCCTACCATATGAATCTTGTTCTCTAGCCTTCCCCTAGTTTCTTTCCAATCAAATCTTTCCTCCACCATATCCAAATCTGTGAGGAGCTGTTTGAGTGTTGGGGAGACTATCATTTGAAATATTTGAGCAAGGAGTTCATCATCAACACACAGTCTATTATCTTTTGGACAGTGGTGTCTCCTAGATTGGTTAGGTGTCACTTGGGAGCCTCCGACGAGATTGTGGAGTTGAACCAAGGAGTTTGTAAGAGCTAGGATATCGCCTACTTCGTGAAGATCTAACCCTAGTGTGGCAAGTCCTTCGTGGGCGATGGCCATGGTGGGATAGACAAGGTTGCTTCTTCGTGGACCCTTCGTGGGTGGAGCCCTCTGTGGACTCGCGCAACTGTTACCCTTCGTGGGTTGAAGTCTCCATTAACTTGGATGTACGATAGCACCACCTATCGGAACCAAGAAAAAAAACATCCCTATCTTCACTTGTGTTTGCTCCCTCCAAACTCATCCCTTTACCTTCATATGCAATTGTTTTACATTCCGCTCCTATACTCTTAGCATTGCAAGTCTAGGTTGATTGCTTGACTTGTCCTAAGTTGCTAAAATCTGCCAAGAACTAAAATTGGGAAAAGGCTAGATTTTTATTTAGTCAAGTAGTCTAATCACCCCCTCTAGACATACTTTCGATCCTACACGTATAAGTTGATAGTCTTCAAGCGGGTCCATATATGGGTTGGGTGCATTATTTTTTGCTAAGTTCTTACAAGTCTCATTTTGAAACATTTGGCTCTTGAGTTGTAACACTTAAACTTGATGGTCGTCTGCTACATTCTCTGATGTTTCTTCTGCTTGGTTAAATATCTATCATATGCGCATGAAGTCATTCTGCAGACACCCATTTTCCATTATGCATAACATTATCTTCACCACATCTTTGTATGCATGATGAATTGTCTTCATGAGATTGAAGGAGATCTCCACAAAAGAAAAACCTGCCATGTGCCTCTGCATTCAAAAGCAAATTTCATATATGCACATCCTCAGGGGGAGCCCTCTCAATCTCGTGAAGATAATGACCATGTTATCTACAGTTTCACATATTTTATCCTCGTTGAAAACTTCAACCTGTTTGTCATCAATCACCAAAAAGGGAGAGATTGTAAGTGCATCTAGTGCCCCCTAGTTAGTTTTGGAGTATTGACGACAAACGTGGTTGAGGGACTAACGTGTTTCTGAGAATTGCAGGATAACGCAGGTAATAGTACCTCACTGATTCAGTTTAACTTCCAGAGATGACCCCTAAAAATGTGTGAAGACATTGAAAACAGTGGTGGCGCGTGAAGACATTCACGTGAAGATAATGACCTATGAAGATATTCTTGGAAGACTATAGAATGCAAAGACATAGTTTCTTTCGTAGTTCTTTTTATTCTTTCTTGAGTCATAGGAATCACCGTACTGTTAAGTGGGGTCCAAGTGAACATAGTCAAATGACTGAAGTGATGCTCAACCAAAACACCTACGTCTTCGAGCAAAGACAAAAGAGAGCAAATCTTATCCAGAGCTGGATAAGTCAGCTTTACTTGGAGCTCAAGCAAAGTTGTCGCGTGTGTTTATAATCCGACCATTGGACACGTGTCAGTTCCATAGTGACCAAGGGTCATTTCGGACATATCATGTCAGGTTGCCTCATGGCTATAAATAGCCCACCCCTAGACCATAAATTGGTGGCTGCTCAGAGTTAGTGCACGGCTTTTGTCATTTGTGAGCAACCCACCTCCAAAGCATTTGAGAGAAAAGATCCTTGCGAGGACAAAGCCCAAAACACTCAGAGCCAAAGAGTGTTAGGCATCACTGAAGTCTTTCTGTCTGTGTGACCTAAAGACTTGTTACACTTGATGACTGTGTATCCTCCAGCCGGTTAGGCGTTACATTATGAGCGTCCAAGAGTGATTGTGGATCGCCGGTGAACGAAGCCTGTGAAGGTTCGGAAGTCTACCTTGAAGACTTACCAGAGTGATTGGGTGAGGACTGGGTGTCCTAGCTCATGGGGAATAAGGTGAAGACACGGCCTTCAGATTTCAATCTCAGCCTCCGTAACCAGATGTACAGTTGTCACAGCAACTGGAAGTGGTCTACCAAATCCCCTGCATCTGCAAACAACTGGTTCTATCTTCCATCTCATTTACATTCCAGTCTGTCTTCGTGAAGTCATTGCTTGATTGTTTGATCAGTTTGACTTCACTGTGTGAAGACTGTTCCCTGTTTAGCTTCGTTTATATCTTCCATCTCGATCCGTGTTACCTTGCTATCAATAGTATTCCTGTTATCTTAATGATGCTTACTTGACTAGTGTGTGCCTGGAAACATTTATCATCCGCTGCTAATCATATAGGTTCATTACATATGTCTGTCTTCAAAAAGAAATCGTGTTTTGAAGACTTTCGTAAAAATTGCCTATTCACCCCCCTCTATTCGATAACTTGAACTTACAAGCGCCCTCAATAATTATGAAAATAAAACCTTGTGATTTATGCATGCATCTTTGGGAAGCAGTTAATTCGTGTATTAATGTTGTTGTTTTGTTTTTAATTACCATTCGTGTGGTGCATGTCAGATTCAGGGCTCCGCAAAACCCGTTAAGTTCGAACACAGGGGCGTGAATGGAGATCTCTCCCACTCACGTCTACCTAGCGCCTTGCTCTTGCCTCGGTGGAAGGATTCAAGCGAGCAACAAACAAGCACACAAGAGTTTATCCAGGTTCGGGCCATCGTGTGGTGTAAGACCCTACTTCCTGCTTTGGTGGATTGGCTTCGGGTGAGCTAGAATATGAGCTAGTACAAGGGCTCCTGGGCTCAGGATGCGAGCTCAGGAGGGTCAGTAGGCTAGTGTTCTTGCTCCTTGTGCCACGGCAAAGTGTGTTCATCCATCCCCTTTGCAGTGGGAGTTCTAGCTACTTATATAGGCGGCCACGGTCCTCTTCCCCTGAAATGTTTAGGCGGCAAGGGATCCCACAACGGCCATTTTTGAGCGGGAACACAAGGACGTCCCTGCCCTGACAAAAGCGGTCTTCGCCTGCAAAGGGATCAGGCGGTGACACGGTGGTGGGCTCGACGGTGACATCCTCCTTATCGTCCTTGCGGTCTTTGGTCTCGTTGCACCCAAGAGGAAACGTTTGCCCCGCTCCTTGGGAACCAACGGCTGCGCTGTCCCCTTTGCACCGAGATGGCAACAGCACCGCTGGCGGACGCTGGCACCCGCTGGCGCGATGCGTCACTGCTGACATCACTGCCTCCTCCTGACGCAGGCTTGGCCTTGGATTCTCCGCCCCTCCAGAACGCCTTGCCGAGGCCGCTCCCGAGGAGGTCTTGACGTCGTTCTCCTCACGAGGCCTGGCCCCTCGCGAGGGTCTTGAGCAGCTGGTCGAGCACCTAGGCCTTACCAGGCCGCTTGTAGGAGCGCGTCGCAGCCCGCAGACAGGCATGTCTTGGTACCCTGGTTCCCAGGACGCCGACAGTAGCCCTCGGGCCCAAGGCGCGCGCGGAGTTGGCTTCGGGGCGAAGCCTTAGTCGAGGAGGAAGCGACGTGGGCCCTAAAAGGTTGCGGGCCAGGCCGGCGCGCGATTGTTGGATGGGACGTGGCGGCTCCGCTTCCCACGCAGCCTTGGTGATCGTGCGACTTGACAACTCCTTGGTGCGGATGACAAGGGACTAATGGCCGCGACACCATTGGCTGGCGGTTGGGCTCCTCCGCCCTATAAATGGGGCTAGGGGGGAGCCCCCAGGCCATTTTCAAACCAACACCGTATTCTCCTTGCTTGTCCTTCATTCTCCCTCCCGTCGCAAGACCTTCGTAGCGCCGCCGAGGAAGCCATCAACCACAGAGAAGGGGAAGACCCTGAAGAATATAGTCCCACTACCGTTGAAGAGGGGTCGCGGTCGTCCCCGCAAGCATGCCGCTGCGCTCGCAGCGTCCTCTCGGGGAGGCGGGCGCGGCCCTTTGAGCTCTGCCACGGCCGCCAGTGGACGGCACGGGGCGTCCTCCCGTGGCGAAGGTGGTCGCGGCCGCGGAGGAAGAGGGGGCGCGCAAAGGTGCCTGCTCGTTGCGCGCCCTCCGCGCCCACAGTTCCATTCCTTCGATGTCTCGTCGGAGTTCATGGTGTGGGCGGAGAAGCCCGGTGGCCCGTGGCTCAGGCTGCCCCGCTCATTGGCGACGTGCTCCCGACCGGAGGCCTTGGAGGCATATGACTGCAGGCCGATGGTTGCTGCAACGGTGCATCCTAGGTGGAGGTCGAGGTGGCTCCCTCGGGCGATGTGTTCTTGGAGCATGGCTGGCAGTCGTTTCCCACGTGCGCCGGCTGCAGGGGAGGTGTGCGCTCCACTTCAGGTACGATGGCGTCTCCATGCTGTTTGTTAGAGTCTTCTTAGAGGAAGGGAGGCACCTTGGGTGCTGTCCTGAGGCTGACGACGAGGAGGGCGAAGACGTCCAGAGGAGCGGTTCCTCCTCCGGAGATGGCCTCAGTCCTAGGGGCGCCGTGGGCCCCCCTCTGTGGCAGCAGCAGCTCCTCCAACAGTGGCGGCTGTGATGAGCCACCACGCCGCCGAGCTCGGTACGGCGTGGGGAGGGGATCGTCGCGCCGCTGCGGCTCGGTGAAGCCGGAGGATTCTGACTGAGCGGGTGCGGCTTCTGCTTCTTCTCCTTTCTTTTCCTTCATGTCTTTTCTGCATCAAAGTTTCAAGTTTCCTTGAGGAGGCGTGTAATGGGTTGTGATGTATGTAAGAAGCGAGAACTCGCCGTCATGCTATGGTTGCTTGAATGAAGTCACTTAGCTTTTATGCGTCCTGTCGTCCTGAAGCAGAGTCCTCCTGACTCTGGCATCATGAGCCCCTTCGGGTCGTGAGGAGGTGGCCGGGTCCGATGGGCTCGTACAGCGCCCAAGCGGGGGCCAATCGATGAGATCTGATGAGAGTGCTGAGCGCGGGTTAGAGCACCAAAGCCTGAGTGGCTCGGTAGATAGGTTGCATGGACTGAGCAGCCCGGCGTCAGAGCCTGAGCAGGCTTGGGCAGGCTAGGTCACGGGGCCACGACGGACGAGGGCCGGTGACCGATCGTGCCACAGCCCCCACGCGCGAGGCGCGTGAAGGAGAGCGAGTGGCATAGCTGAACTTAAAGCCGGCGAGAAAGATCCAAGCACAAAACTCTCAACGAAACACAAGAAGCGTGAGAAACACGAGAACTTCATAGCATGGGGTAGAGGAAGGGCTGATAGCCAAGGAAATAAAAAAGGCTGACAGCCAAAGACCAAGCAAAAAAGGAAAAAGGTCGCGTCCGACCACTACACTACGTCTTCTTCCCAGCGCGGAGCTAAGGACTACCCCTAGGCGTGGGTGAGAGCCCTGTCTGAGGGCCTGTAAGCAATGCACAGGAGACTCCGAGGCGTGTACAACCCCAACTCATTATTACATGAGAGTGTCACGGGCGGAGTCCTTCACGGGCATGGAGCCTTGATTATGGATAGAACCTCATGAGGTGCTCAATGTTCCAGGAATTCTGGATAGGTATCCCATCCTGCGTCTCCAGGCGCACAGCACCAGGCCTAGAGACACATGCGATTCTGAACGGGCCCTCCCACATGGGCGAGAGCTTGTGTAGCCCCTCACGGGAGAGGACCCGCCTCAGGACCAAGTCACCAATTTCAAGTGTTCTTGTGCGGACACTGCGACAGTGGTACCGCCGCAGCGCCTGCTGGTAATGCGCCGCCCTGAGGGCAGCCCGGCGGCGGCCCTCCTCGCCGAGCACGAGGTCCATCCGCCAGGCGGCGTCCTTGCATTCCTCATCGAAGGTTAAGACCCATGAGGAGCGATGCTTGACCTCATGAGGGAGGACCGTCTGCCCCATAAACGAGAAAGAAGGGAGTCTCCCCCATATGCTTGGTGGCAGTGGTTCGGATTGACCACAGCACGGACTGGAGTTCGTCGATCCAGCCAAAGCTGCGTGTCTTGAGGCCACGCAACACTTCCGCGTTGGCACGCTCGGCTTGGCCATTGCTCCTGGGGTGGGCCACCGAAGCGTAGCAGATCTGTGTTCCAAGGTTAGCACAATATGACCTGAAGAGATTGCTTGTGAACTGCGGACCGCTATCCGTGATGATGCGGTTGGGGACCCCGAATCGCCTCACGAGGCCCTGGATGAACTTGACAGGTGACCCTGCTGGGATTGTGCGAACAGGCTCTACTTCTACCCACTTGGTAAATTTGTCGATGGCGACGTACATGAAGCGGTAGCCCCCTACGGCCCGAGGGAAAGGGCCTAGGATGTCCAATCCCCAGACTGCAAAGGGTCAGGAGAGCGGAATCGTCTGGAGGCCTTGCGCCGGCTGGTGGATCTGCTTCGCGTGAAACTGGCATGCCTCGCAGGCTCGCACGAGCTTTGTGGCGTCGTTGAGCGCAGTGGGCCAATAGAAGCCGCTGCGGAAGGCCTTGCCCATGAGGGTGCGGGACGATGAGTGATGACCACAGTCCCCATCGTGGATATCAGCTAGCAGCTCGCGCCCTTGCTTTCTTGAGATGCACCTTAGCGAGACGTTGTTGGGGCGCCTCTTGTAGAGTTCGCCGTCTTGGATGCAGTAAGCTGAGGCCTGTCGGACCACGCGCTTTGCGTCTTCTTCCTTGTGTGGTAGGGCATCGTGTTGTAGGTACATCTTGAGTTCTCGGGTCCAGCACCCCTCCTCGGGCTCCACGGCGAGCAACAGGCGGGGCACCGTCCGGGGGCGCTGTTGGTAACCCCGGCCGAGGGAAGGCCGGCTCGGGTACTGATGGTGCTGCTGACGGCTTGAGTAGTCGCTCCTCGAAGACGCCTGGCCTTTGGGGCTCCCACCTGGAGGCTCACTTGGCAATGTCGTCCGCTTCTTTGTTGGTGCCTCTCGGCACGTGCTGCACCTCCAGCCCTTGGAATCTCTTATCCATCCTGCGCACCTCCTCCTGGTATGACCCCATGTGCTCATCCTTGGGCTTGTACTTCTTGTTGGAGAAGTCCACGAGGAGTTGCGAATCGCCCCTGATGGTGAGACGCTTGACCCCCAGCGCAGCGGCTGCCTTGAGCCCGGCCATCAGGACTTCGTACTCGGCAATGTTGTTGGAGACCTTCTCGCCCTGCTGGAAGCAGAGCTGCACATCATAATATAACTTATCCTGAGTGGGAGATACCATCACGGAGCCAGCCCCCGCGCCGAGGCGTGAGAAGGAGCCGTCGAAGTACACCACCCATCCGTGTGGGGATTCACCGCCGGGGGCCAGCGAACGGTCTTCGTTGGCCCCCCGCTCGGGCGCATCCGTCCATTCCGTCATGAAGTCTGCCAGAGCTGCTCCCTTGATCACCCGCGTGGTGCTGAATCCTAGCTGGAACGCTTGAAGCTCGATGTTCCACTCGGCGACCCTCTCGACGACATTCGGGCCCCGTAACATCTTATCGAGGGGATGCAACGAGACGACCTTGATGGGGTGGCCTTGGAAGTAGTGGCGCAACTTCCTGGAGGCGACGAGGAGCGCCAGAAGCAGCTTCTGGGGCATCGGGTAGTGCGAATGCGCATCGCGCAGTACTATGCTGATGAAGTACACCGGGTGCTCCACGAGGGTCGGCGCAGCAGGGTCCGCTGGTGCCTCAGGAGCCTCTTGCCGAGCGGCGGGGCCGTCGGTGCCCGTGGTCGAGTCCGCCTCTGAGGCCATGTCAGGGGGCGGTACGGGCCCTGAGGGTGCCGATCCGCCCGGTGGCCTTGGGATCCGGAGCTTTTCCTCGCGCTCCACGACCTACGCTGCGCTGGCGGAATGAGGCGTTGCGGTGAGGTAGAGCGTCATGGGCTCCTGGGGACGTGGTGCTACCATGACCTGCGAGCTGGTGAGGTACTTCTTGAGGTCCTAGAAAGCGGCGTCGGCTTCCGGAGTCCACTCAAAGGGCCTCTTCTTCTTCATGAGCTTGAAGAACGGCAGGGTGCGTTCCCCGAGCTTAGAGATGAGGCGCCCCAGGGATGTCACACACCCGGCGAGCTTCTGCATTTCCTTCAGGTTTGTGGGCGGCCTCATCTTCTTGATGGCCTTGATCTTCTCCGGGTTGGCCTCAATGCCTCGGTGCGAAACCAGGAACCCTAGCAACTTGCCGGAGGGTATGCCGAACACACACTTCTCCGGGTTGAGGCACAGCTTCACCTTGCGCAAGTTGGCGAATGTTTCTTCAAAGTCCTGGATGAGGGTCGCGACCTCTTTGGTCATCACCACTATGTCATCGACGTAGGCCTCAACATTCCTCCCGAGCTGAGGGCCGAGGGTGATGTACATCAGGCGCTGGAAGGTAGCGCCCGCGTTCCTTAGCCCAAAAGGCATGCTGGTGTAGCAGTAGACCCCGCATGGGGTCAGGAACGCCATCTTCTCCATGTCTTCCACCGACATCTTGAGTTGGTGGTATCCCGAGAATGCATCAAGGAAGCAGAGCAGGTCGCACTCAGTCGTCGAATACACGATTTGGTCAATGCACGGAAGAGGGAAGGGATCCTGAGGGCAGAACTTGTTGAGGCTCGTGAAGTCGACGCACATGCGTTCTTTGCCTCCTTTCTTAGGGACGATGACGGGGTTGGCCAGCCACTCCGGGTGCTGT
This sequence comes from Secale cereale, assembly GCA_902687465.1. Taxonomy (NCBI): domain Eukaryota; kingdom Viridiplantae; phylum Streptophyta; class Magnoliopsida; order Poales; family Poaceae; genus Secale; species Secale cereale. Next base: position 386,380,687 of record LR738711.1, on the reverse strand, counting down.
ACCTCCCGTACGACACCAGCTTCCTCCAACTTCCTAACCTCCTGGACAATGAAGGCCTGCTTCTCCGGGGCTTGTCTATGCGCCTTCTGCTTGATAGGGCGCGCATTGGGGCACACCGTGAGGTGATGCTCAATGACATGCCTTGGCACCCCGACCAAATCTGCGGCCTTCTAGGCGAACACGTCCTTGTTGGCTCTAAGGAAGCTGACCAGCACCGCCTCTTGCGCTGGATCCATGCCCGTGCCGATGGTGAAGGTGGCTCCTGAACCTTCTTCGTCGGTGGTCACTTGCTTCGTCTAGGCGGGGTCCTGAGAAAAGAGCTGCTTCTTCTTGGTAGGCGCGGCCTTCGAAGGCTCCGGAGCCCCCTTCGCCCTTGGGTGAGCTACGGCAGCGGCGGCCTTGTACGCGTGCCCAAGGACCTGAAGGGCGGCCTTGGGGTCCCCTTTTACGGTGATGACGCCGCTGCTCCCGGGCATCTTGATGGCGTTGTAGCCAGGGTGAGTTGCCGCCATGAACATTGCTAGGGCTGGGAAGCCGAGGACGGTGTTGTACGGTAGGCAGATGGGCACAACGTCAAAATCTATGAGCTTAGTCCCGTAGTTAGCCGGTGTACCGAAGGTGACCGGGAGGCGGATCTAGCCGAGCGGGACGGCCGAGCCCGCGACCCTCGAGAAGGGCTTGGTGGGAAGGAGCTGCCTGTAGGACAGAGGCAGGTGACCGAAGGCTTCGGGAGAGAGGATGTTGAGGACGGCGCCGCCGTCGATGAGGGTTCTTGTCATGTCCACCCCGCAGATGGTAGGTGTGCATATCGTGGGGAGAGCGCCAGTGCCGGCCGCTTCGGAGGCGAGGTCACCGGGGCCAAAGGTGATGGCGGTGAGACGCAGTTGACGCCCCACAGCTCGCAGCTGCGGGCCGTCCGCGTGGTGCGGGTCTCGGCGGGTGGGCGGTACTGGGCCCACCGCCGCCTCACCAAGAGCCCGACCGGCGAGGCCACAAGAAGCGGGAGTGGTGGTGCAGGCCGTCCTCCAGTGGCCTAGCCGGTAGAAGCGTCGAAGAAGAAGGAGGAGGGGCGCACATGAGTGGCGCGGTCCGCTGATGCTGCTTGGTCAACGGGGAAAAAGCCAGCCCCCGCACGGCTGTGGCTGGCCGCAGCCATCATAGAGGCGCCGAACCGGAGAGGGGAAGCGGGGTTGTCGGAGAGGCGAGATTTCGACATGCCCCCTACCTGGCGCGCCAAATGTCGGATTCAGGGCTCCGCAAAAACCGTTAAGTTCGAACACAGGGGCGTGAACGAAGATCTCTCCCACTCACGTCTACCTAGCGCCTCGCTCTCGTCTCGATGGAAGGATTCAAGCAAACAATGAACAAGCACACAAGAGTTTATCCAGGTTCGGGCACCGTGTGGTGTAAGACCCTACTTCCTGCTTTGGTGGATTGGCTCCGCGCGAGCTAGAATATTAGCTAGTACAAGGGTTCCTGGGCTCAGGAGGCGAGCTCAGGAGGGTCAGGAGGCTAGTGTTCTTGCTCCTTGTGCCACGGCAAAGTGTGTTCGTCCGTCCCCTTTGCAGAGGGAGTTATAGCTACTTACATAGGCGGCCACAGTCCTCTTCCCCTAAAATGTTTAGGTGGGAAGGGATCCCACAACGACAAATTTTGAGCAGGAATACAAGGACGTTCCTGCCCTGACAAAAGCGGTCTTCGCCTGCAAAGGGATCAGGCGGTGACACGATGGTAGGCTTGACGGTGACATCCTCCTTACCGTCCTTGCAGTCTTGGGTCTTGTTGCACCAAAGAGGAAACCTTTGCCCCGCTCCTTGGGAACCAACGACTGCACTCTCCCCTTTCCACCGAAATAGCAACTGCGCCGCTGGCGGACACTAGCACCCACTGTCGCGGTGCGTCACTGCTGACATCACTGCCTCCTCCTGAGGCAGGCTTGGCCTTGGATTCTCCGCCCCTCTGGAACGCCTTGCCGAGGCTGCTCCCGAGGAGGTTTTGACGTCGTTCTCCTCACGAGGCCTGGCTCTCGCTAGGGTCTTGAGCAGCTGGTCGATCAGTTGGGCCGTACCAGGCCGCTTGTAGGAGCGTGTCGCGGCCCGCGGACAGGCAAGTCTGGGTACCCTGGTTCCCAGGACGCCGACAGTGCATATGGACCGATCTCGATCGATGAAGAATCGAAAAACCACAGATTATAACAGTGGCGTGACAGAGTTCATGAATTAGGCTGAAAGTACAAAGAGGACAATTGGTGATGTGGATTACATCATGTGTCCATGTACTGATTGTTCCAATACGGAGTCACATGAAGTTGCAGATGTCCAGTGGCACTTAGTCTCTCGGGGATTCATCGATGGATATACAGGTTGGACCAGACACGGTGAAGAGGAGGTCATGGATGAAGGTACCCATGGTTGCGAGATACCAAACTCCAATCAGTGTCACATGGATGTTGAATCTAACATCAGCGCAGAGGCTTCAAGTTACCAATGGAACACCGGAAAGCCGAAACGCAGACTGCAAAACCAAGACATCGACGCAAATGACGACGATCTTGATATGCCAGATTTTTCTGCTATGATTGCAGATTTCGAGTGCCCAAAAAAGGATATGATTGGGTACGAGGATCTACCAACCATTGATGCGGACTCCAAGAAAGAATTGTATCTAGGTTGAAAAAAGAAATATGCCAATTTGAGTGCCACCCTGGCACTTCTCAGATTTAGAGCAGCAAACGGTCTATCAAACAAGGGCTTCACAGAGATGTTAGGTCTTTTCAAAAAAATTCTTCGAGAAGATAATGTGCTCCCCAGAAGCACGAATGAAGTGAAGAAAATTGTTTGCGCATTGGAACTTGAAGTACATAAGATACATACTTGTGTGAATGATTGTATATTGTACCGTGGTGACTATAAAGATTTGCTTGCATGTCCCACATGCAAGCATGCACGATACAAGCACATGAGAACAAATGATAAGTACAAATTTGGAGGACGAGATCAAGATAGGAATCCCGTTCAAGGTTGTTTGGTACTTGCCTTTAATTCCAAGGTTGAGGCGTTTGTTTACAAACCCTGGAGAGTCAAAGAGGTTGCGGTGGCATCATGATGAGCAAATTGCGGATACGTAAATGAGGCACCCCGAAAGATGGGGCTCAGTGGGAATTAATCGACAACAAGTTTCAAGACTTGGCCACGGATCCTAGAAGTATACGGCTCAGGGAGTGTACTCACAGGATGAATCCTTTTGGCGGTATGAGCACCAATCACAGCACATGGCCGGTACTTCTGTGCATATATAACCTAGCTCCTTTGTTGTGTATGAAGAAAAAACACATTATGATGTCAATGATTATCCAAGGGCCGAAGCAACCTAGCAATGACATCGACATTTACTTTCAACAACTGGTAGAAGAACTGCTGACAGTGTGGATAGATGCACCTGCTGTAAAATATTATGATGCTTACAGAAAGGAGATTTTTGATCTACATGCTATGAGTGTGCACACCATTCAAGACATGCAGGCATTAGGCAACACATTGGGGAAGAAAAAAAAGGGAGATGTAGGGTGTGTCACATGCATGGATAGGACAGCTAGCAGAAGACTTCCCAGCTCGCGCAAAACCGTGTATTTGCGTCATCGTAAGTTCTTACGGATAAATCACCCATACTGAAAGATGAAAGCTGAATTTGATGGTACGACAGAGGTAGGTGTGGGCACAAGACCCTACGATGGGGAGGTGGTCCACAACATGGCTAAACAAATTAATGTTGTGCATGGCATGAAGGATGCTTTGACGGTGAAACAAACACCCAAGGGTCAAGTGCTTGAGAAGAAATCGGTGTTCTGGAAATTAACCTTACTGGTAGATTCTACGTGTACGTCACTGCATCGATGTCATGCACATAGAGAAGAATGTATGTGAAAGTATCCTTGGTACTCTGGTCAAGATTAAAGGTAAAAGAAAGGATGGTGACGGTTCATGGCTCGATATGCTTGCTGATCACTCAAAACGCAAGAGTGAAGCAGAAGATGATGACAAATTCATCAAAGCTCACTATAGTTACAATTTTAGTACAAAATAAGCAACACAGTTCTTCACGTATTTGTTGTCAGTTAAGACACCCTCTTCCTACTCCGCAAATATCAGAAGTCTCGTGGATGTGATCTCAAGTAAAATAAAGTTGGGACACAGGAAGTGACATGATTGCCACATAATGTTGACACAAATCCTCCCAGTGGCCATCAGGAATGTAGTGGACAAAGATATAAGAAACACACACATTGAGCTATGTGATTTCTTCAACCAACTATGATAGAAAGTTGTAGATCCTGATGAGTTGGATCATATGCAAGATGATATTGCAAGAATATTGTCCAACCTAGAGATGTTTTTCCCACTGTCATTCTTTGATGTCATGGTCCATCTCATTGTGCACCTTGTCGATGAGATAAAGTATTGTGGTCCTGTGTTTCATCGCAACATGTATCCCTTTGAGCAATTCATGGGAATACCGAAGCGCTTTTGTCGGAACCGAAACCATCCAGAGGAAAGCACCCTACAAGGTTCTACCGCGGAGGAGGTGGTTGAGTTTTGCATGGAATACATGAAAAAGATCTATAGGTTTGCCCCTCTCTCGCCACGAGGGAAGGCTGAAAGGTAAGCCGGTCCTTGCTAGCACGCAAATGGCTGCACCCGGAGAATTGGTAGATAAAGCCCATTTGATGGTACTGCTTAACAACTCAGTTCTCATCGCTTACACCAAAGAACACTTGGCGGGGATACGCCAAAGCTTCTTACCAATGGTGCCTTCATCAGATGTGTAGATGAAGGAGCACACTAAGAACTACGCCGAATGGTTGAAGAATCATTTGGCACAAGGATCCATCGATGACATTGCTACGTGGTGGGCACAAAAGCCATCACCTACGGTGTTGATGTAGCATGCATATGACATAAATTGATACACATTCTACACTGAGGAACGTAATGAGCAGACCTCATATCAGAACAGCTTTGTTCGAATAGAATGCATGAATGTAGATGAAGCTGATAAACGGGTATACTATGGAACCATCAAAGAGATTTGGGAGCTCGACTATGTGAACGTTAAGGTGGCATTATTCAGGTGCACATGGATCCCTATTGGTCATGTAAAGGTTGATGATTACAGGAAGACCTATGTTAACAGGACAACAATGGGATATCGCACGGACCCGTTCGTTCTTGCCAGCGATGCTACCCAGATTTTCTTTGTCGAAGACCCCTTGCATAAGAACTGCCATGTAGTGATGCATGGGAAAAGGAGGGTACTGGGTGTCGACGAAGTTGTCGATGAGGATGAGTACGATGAATTTGATGAGTTGTCAGCCAAGGGATCATGCACCCATTTAACAGAGAAGCATAAAATCATCAGATAACCCAAGTTCATTTGGGGTGAACGTAATGATCCCAGTTCCCCCATGTACATGGGAATTAAGCCGTAAGACTAGTCTTTATGCCTACACTGCAACTTAATTCGTTCAATTTAGAACTCTCATGTGTACTGAATTTGTGAGTTATGCCCGGTTTTCTATTGATGTAACAGCAGTTAATATGTTGACCATGATATGCTGTTAGCTCAGGCAATGAATATGAACTGTTTTTTCTTATTATTATTATTACATCATAGAGGTACCACACTCAATTGATCTCACTACAGTAAGTGTGAACAAAAATATGCAATCTGGTTTGCGAATAGCACACGGTTCGTTGATGAAAGTTGTGTGCCAACCAAACCCCGCCCGCGATCTGAGTCGTGCTTTTTGATTGGCCAGAACCCAAACCCCACGGATCGTACGTCTACACCATTGAATACTCCCAGATCGAACGGCAATCATCATCCCTTTCGACAACACATGCATTTCCGGTTGTAATTTTATTTTTATGCACAAAATGCACATTAAACTCAAAAAATGTCTTAAATATAGCTAATGATACGTGAAATGCGCCAGAAAATCAAACATGTGGTATAATGGTGATTGCATACCATGGAAATTTTTATGAGGCCAAACGATGAAGTCACCAACCACTAGGGTTTGAATTGACACGTCTCCTTTTGGAAACCATGATCCTTCATGTGAGATGCTCCGGTTTGGAAGGAGCGATCATCAAAACTTGTGCCAAACTTTACCAAAGAAATTCCAAGGGGTTGTGAGAGCACACCACGGGCACACATCGATTTTGATGATGTCCAGATTCCATCTAAATTTCCCGTAATTAAAATACCAACTGGGCCTTCGCTAGTGGCCGCACCTTGCGGCCCAAACGTTTGAAACTTCTCCCCGCTTCTCGAATAAATGGTTGAAAACTTGCAAAGCGACGCACAAATGATTTGTACACCTTCTTTGCTACGTTGATCGTATGGGAGAGTATCATAGCTAGTATCGTGCATGCCAACTAGGCAATTTTTATGAACTATCATAGAATTCAATGAAGAAAGAGAGGGATATGTATAATATCATGATACCATATCATAATAAATGCTATGCTACTACGTACAATAAAGAAAATACTACATGGTATCAACTTATGATACTATGCGGGCATTAAGGAGGTAGCTAGTATCATATACTAGTATCATATGCCTGATACTAGTATATGATAAGGCATAGTATCATACGTTTGTATCTTAGGTTGCCTTTTTAATTGCCATGCATGACACAAAGTAGTACATCATTTAATATGATACATTATCCTGATATGATACCACACCCTCTCTTTCCTTATTTAACTGTGTGCCACATCATCCAAAAAGTCTAGTTGGCATGCATGATACCGCTTATGACACTCCCATTACGACCAGCCTTAGGGTGGCCATAGTGGGGGTATCATAGCCGGTATCATGCACTCGGGAGTAGAAAATATGATGATGTGGCAAATAAGTAACACATGTAGATAGCGAATAAATATGCTATACTACTTTGTGTCATGCATGACCATAAAATACGGTCATCTATGATAGTACTCTATGATACTATATATGCACTATGAAGGTACATACATACTATCATACACTAGTATCATATGCATGATACTATAGTATATGATACACCCCACTATAAGGCTGGCCATAGTGGTGGTATCATAGTAGATATCATGCACTCGAAAATAGCAAGTATGCTGATGTGGCAAAGAATTAAAGAAGATAGAGAGGGTTAGAGTAACATATAGGGAGATGTCGTATCATGTCAAATGTGTGATGCTAATTTGCGTCATGCATGGCAATAAATATGATCATCTATGATACTACTCTATTATACTATGCACTATAATTAAAGGTAGTATCACATATATATGCATGATGCTACGATATGACACACTCCACTATGAGTAGCCTAAGTATAGCCTAACTAAAACACCAACATGTAGTTGTAGTAGGGTTTTTGACTTTATATGCACTAAAATGCAAGGTAAGTGCAAAAAATGACTTCAACATAGCAGACGAGACCTGAAATGGACGGAAAATCAAACCAAGGATATATCCGCGACTGTTTACCATGATTTTTTTTCGAGGCGGAATGATGTAGTAACTGACGATTTGGAGTCCAAAGTGTCGCGTCTCCTTTTGGAAACTATGATCCTTCTTGTGAGATACTCCGGTGTGGAAGGTGTGAGCACCAAAACTTGTGCCAAACTTTACGCATTTTTTCCATGCGATCGTGAGAGCACGCCACAGTGATACAATGATTTTCGTTATTTACCACACTCTATATGCATTTCCTGAAATTAAAATACCAACAAGGCCTACGCCTCTGGCCGCACCCTGCGGCCGAACTGTTTGAAGTTTTTTCTCGTTTTTCGGATAATGAATGAAAACTCGCAAAGCGACATACAAATGATCTTGCTAACAACCACGTGTAGTTGCGACTATATATATATATATATATATATATATATATATATATATATATATATATATATATATATATATATATATATATATATATATATATATATATATATATATATATATATATATATATATATATATATATATATATATATATATATATATA
>LR738711.1:386354512-386369311 GCA_902687465.1 Secale cereale | reverse complement strand
ATATATATATATATATATATATATATATATATATATATATATATACGAGATCTCTTTTTTGCATATTCAAAGTTTGAGAATGCTAGCCAGGCTTGCCACCTGGTAAAATGTACCAGAAAATTGAACCATAGGGTATAATCGTGATTTCTTATCGTGGAAAAAAAATTGGAGGCAAAACAATGAACTCATGTTTTCATTGAAACAAAAATATCCTGTTAGTTAATGTAAATGGTTTCAAATAGCACATGGTTCACTCAAGAAAGCCGTGTGTCCACTAAATCATGGTCGATGCCCCCCTGCCACGCGCGCGATCTGAGTCATGCATTCTGATTTGTCAGAACCCAAACCACACGAATCATACGTCTGCACCATTGGATTCTCCTTGATCGAACGACGATCCTCATCCCTTTCGACAACACATGATGTTCCGGTTGATATTTCATTTATATCCACAAATTGCACGTTAAATTCAAAAAATATCCTAAATATAGCAAAAAATACATGAAATGCGGTAGAAAATTAAACCCATGGTATAATGGTGATTGCCTACCGTGAAAGTTTTTATGAGGCCAAACGATGAAGTCGCCGACCACTGGAGTTTGAATTGACACGTCTCCTTTTGGAAACCATGGCCCTCCATGTGAGATGCTCCGGTTCGGAAGGAGCTATCATCAAAACTTGTGCCAAACTTTACTAGAATTTTTCCCGGGGTCATGAGAGCACGCCACAGACACACACCAATTTTGATGATATCTAGACTCCATCCGAATTCCCAGTAATTAAAATACCAACTAGGCCTACGCCGGTGGTCGCACCTCGCGACCGAAATGTTTGAAACTTCTCCCCGTTTCTCAGACAATGGATGAAAACTCGCAAAGCGACACACAAATGATGTGTACACCTTCTTTGCTAACTAACACCTAGATGTAGTAGTTGTAGAATGGTTTTGAATTTAATTATATGCACTTCATGCAAGGTAAGTGCAAAACAATGACTTAAATATAGCAACGAGACCTGAAATGGGCCAGAAAATGAAACTTAGGGTATATACGTGATTGTTTACCATGAAAAAAATTCGAGGCAGAATGATGTAGTCACTGACGATTGGAGTCCGAAGTGTCGTGTCTCCTTTTGGAAACTATTATCCCTCTTGTGAGATGCTCCGATTTGGAAGTTGTGAGCATCAAAACTTGTGCCATATTTACCAACAAAATTCCATGTGATCCTAAGAGCACGCCACGGTGACACACCGATTTTCGTTATTTCCGGACTCTATATGCATTTCATGTAATTAGAATAACAACAAGGCATACGCCTCTGCCGCACCCTGCGGCCAAACTATTTGATTTTTTTCCGTTTCTTGAACAATGAATGAAAACTGCCAAAGCGACACACGAATGATCTTGCTAACTAGCACCCACGTGTAGTTGCAACTATAGCAAACGACTCAAATATAGCAAACGATACTTCATATGCATGAGAAAATTGAACCATGGGGTACAATGATGATTTCTTACCGTGGAAAACAATTTGGAGGCGAAACGATGAACTCTTGTTTTCATTGAAACGAAAATATATTGTTACTTCATGTAATTGCTTTCAAATAGCACACGGTTCACTCACTAAAGCCGTGTGCCTACCAAACCGTGGCCGATGCCCCCCTTGCTGCGTGCGCGATCTGAGTCGTGCATTCTGACTGGCCAGAACCCAAACCCCACGGATCATACGTCTGCACCATTGGATGCTCCCAGATTGAACGACAATCCTCATCCCTTTCGACAGGAAATACAGTGTGGCTAGGATTTGATTTATATGACAAAATGCATGGTAAATGCCAAAAAAATGTCTTAAATATAGCACACAAGACCTGAAATGCGCGAGCAAAGCAAACCCGTGGTATAATGGTGATTGCTTAATGTGGGAAAAATTTAGAGGCGAGGCGATGAACTCATGTCTTCATTTGATAATTAGTATGTCTTCATTTCAAATGAAATTATTATATTTGTGCACACGAGCACTTAGAGGCAACCGTTTGCATAGCCCTTTCCGCGCGGCGACCGGGGATATTTTTCACACTTTTCACCTAGGCCACCAACACCCGCCACAGCCTGCCCGTGTTTCACTCAACTAGTCCACCCAATCTCCATTGCCAGCTCCCCCTCATCCAGATCCACAGCAGAACCCTCTCCGGCGCCGGCGTGCTCACCCCGGCCGTGTACCCGCTCTTCGGCATCAATTCTACCTCCACTGCCGTTCCCAACACGCGGCTGCCCGCGCCTCACTGTCTTCGTTTGCTCGCCAGCCACCCTCGAGCATATCGATGTTGTAATCCTCGCCTCTCCTGTGGTCTGGCCGGATTTGCACTAAGAAGCCTGTTAGTTACCGCTCTCCATCGCGGTGAGGTATATTTCCTCGCAATCCCTCTTCCTATTTCATTCCGTATGTTCCCAAATTGGCTATAAAATAACGGAGAGGGTATATATGTTCATTATGTACCTTCCTAAGTACTCCCTCCATCTGAAAATATTTGTAATCAAAATGGACGAAAAGGGATGTATCTAGAACTAAAATAAATCTAGATACATCTCCTTTAATTCATTTTGATGACAAGTATTTCTGAACGGAGGGAGTAGTATATATAAGTTGTATTTGTTCCAATAAGTTACCACCGATTTTGATCAGGGGCGCCCAAGTCACACAAACTTAACAAATGAGCCATACATTTTCTAAATTATTGCATGACATGTTTAGATAGCTTGATACCAAGTTGTTAGTTTTATGCTTATCCTTCTTTCCTGAGTTTCGCATGTGCTCTCTGTAGATGCCAATTAGCAGCGACATCACTCATGATTCATGCGATGTTTCTTCATCTGATTCTGACAACCCTAGGTATTCAGCAGATGGTAAGGGATCAAGTAATCTTGAACGGGATAGAGCTGCAACAATTACCCTTCCGGTCAGGACACGAAGGAACGCTCCAAGGAAGCCCACACACCAGTCTAAAGGTGTATATGAAGTAACCAAGATGGCTTTAAAGTCTTGGGCTCCAACTAAACCAGATAAAGCACGCACGAGGTTTTCGAGTTTTTGTGGATTTGTTGGCAGGGCAAGACTCAACATTAATCTACCGGGGTTTCGAAAGGCTGACATAGAAACACGATGAAGGATAGTCCAGGAGATCATGGATCACTTCAATGTTCTAGAGTAGTGGAGAATGCAGGTGGAACACGCTGCACTGAAGAAGGCTAGGGTTGCTTGGAGAAAGCTGGAAGCACATGATGTACAAGAAGGCTAGGGTTGCTTGGAGAAAGAAGGGAGTCTCCCCCATATGCTTGGTGGCAGTGGTTCGGATTGACCACAGCACGGACTGGAGTTCGTCGATCCAGCCCCTGCCGCAAGCGTCGAGCTTCTTCTTGAAGCTGCGTGTCTTGAGGCCACGCAACACTTCCGCGTTGGCACGCTCGGCTTGGCCATTGCTCCTGGGGTGGGCCACCGAAGCGTAGCAGATCTGTGTTCCAAGGTTAGCACAATATGACCTGAAGAGATTGCTTGTGAACTGCGGACCGTTATCCATGATGATGCGGTTGGGGACCCCGAATCGCCTCACGAGGCCCTGGATGAACTTGACAGCTGACCCTGCTGGGATTGTGCGAACAGGCTCTACTTCTACCCACTTGGTAAATTTGTCGATGGCGACGTACATGAAGCGGTAGCCCCCTACGGCACGAGGGAAAGAACCTAGGATGTCCAATCCCCAGACTGCAAAGGGTCAAGAGAGCGGAATCGTCTGGAGGCCTTGCGCCGGCTGGTGGATCTGCTTCGCGTGAAACTGGCATGCCTCGCAGGCTCGCACGAGCTTTGTGGCATCGTTGAGCGCCGTGGGCCAATAAAAGCCGCTGCAGAAGCCCTTGCCCATGAGGGTGCGGGACGATGAGTGATGACCACAGTCCCCATCGTGGATATCAGCTAGCAGCTCGCGCCCTTGCTTTCTTGAGATGCACCTTAGCGAGACGTTGTTGGGGCGCCTCTTGTAGAGTTCGCCGTCTTGGATGCAGTAAGCTGAGGCCTGTCGGACCACGCGCTTTGCGTCTTCTTCCTTGTCTGGTAGGGCATCGTGTTGTAGGTACATCTTGAGTTCTCGGGTCCAGCACCCCTCCTCAGGCTCCACAGCGAGCAACAGGCGGGGCACCGTCCGGGGGCGCTGTTGGCTTGAGTAGTCGCTCCTCTGCGGGTCCAGCACCCCGGCCGAGGGAAGGCCGGCTCGGGTACTGATGGTGCTGCTGACGGCTTGAGTAGTCGCTCCTCGAAGACGCCTGGCCTTTGGGGCTCCCACCTGGAGGCTCACTTGGCAATGTCGTCCGCTTCTTTGTTGGTGCCTCTCGGCACGTGCTGCACCTCCAGCCCTTGGAATCGCTTATCCATCCTGCGCACCTCCTCCTGGTATGCCCCCATGTGCTCATCCTTGGGCTTGTACTTCTTGTTGGAGAAGTCCACGAGGAGTTGCGAATCGCCCCTGATGGTGAGACGCTTGACCCCCAGCGCAGCGGCTGCCTTCAGCCCGGCCATCAGGCCTTCGTACTCGGCAATGTTGTTGGAGACCTTCTCGCCCTGCTGGAAGTAGAGCTGCACATCGTAATATAACTTATCCTGAGTGGGAGATACCATCACGGAGCCAGCCCCCGCGCCGAGGCGTGAGAAGGAGCCGTCGAAGTACACCACCCATCCGTGTGGGGATTCACCGCCGGGGGCCAGCGAACGGTCTTCGTTGGCCCCCCGCTCGGGCGCATCCGTCCATTCCGTCATGAAGTCTGCCAGAGCTGCTCCCTTGATCACCCGCGTGGTGCTGAATCCTAGCTGGAACGCTTGAAGCTCGATGTTCCACTCGGCGACCCTCTCGACGACATTCGGGCCCCGTGACATCTTATCGAGGGGATACGACGAGACGACCTTGATGGGGTGGCCTTGGAAGTAGTGGCGCAACTTCCTGGAGGCGACGAGGAGCGCCAGAAGCAGCTTCTGGGGCATCGGGTAGTGCGAATGCGCATCGCGCAGTACTGTGCTGATGAAGTACACCGGGTGCTCCACGAGGGTCAGCGCAGCAGGGTCCGCTGGCGCCTCAGGAGCCTCTTGCCGAGCGGCGGGGCCGTCGGTGCCCGTGGTCGAGTCCGCCTCTGAGGCCATGTCAGGGGGCGGTGCGGGCCCTGAGGGTGCCGATCCGCCCGGTGGCCTTGGGATCCGGAGCTTTTCCTCGCGCTCCACGACCTGCGCTGCATTGGCGGAATGAGGCGTTGCGGCGAGGTAGAGCGTCATGGGCTCCTGGGGACGTGGTGCTACCATGACCTGCGAGCTGGTGAGGTACTTCTTGAGGTCCTAGAAAGCGGCGTCGGCTTCCGGAGTCCACTCAAAGGGCCTCTTCTTCTTCATGAGCTTGAAGAACGGGAGGGCGCGTTCCCCGAGCTTAGAGATGAGGCGCCCCAGGGATGTCACACACCCGGCGAGCTTCTGCATTTCCTTCAGGTTTGTGGGCGGCCTCATCTTCTTGATGGCCTTGATCTTCTCCGGGTTGGCCTCAATGCCTCGGTGCGAAACCAGGAACCCTAGCAACTTGCCGGAGGGAATGCCGAACACGCACTTCTCCGGGTTGAGGCACAGCTTCACCTTGCGCAAGTTGGCGAATGTTTCTTCAAAGTCCTGGATGAGGGTCGCGACCTTTTTGGTCTTCACCACTATGTCATCGACGTAGGCCTCTACATTCCTCCCAAGCTGAGGGCCGAGGGTGATGTACATCAGGCGCTGGAAGGTAGCGCCCGCGTTCCTTAGCCCAAAAGGCATGCTGGTGTAGCAGTAGACCCCGCATGGGGTCAGGAACGCCGTCTTCTCCATGTCTTCCACCGACATCTTGAGTTGGTGGTATCCCGAGAATGCATCAAGGAAGCAGGGCAGGTCGCACTCAGTCGTCGAATACACGATTTGGTCAATGCGCGGAAGAGGGAAGGGATCCTAAGGGCAGAACTTGTTGAGGCTCGTGAAGTCGACGCACATGCGTTCTTTGCCTCCTTTCTTAGGGACGATGACGGGGTTGGCCAGCCACTCCGGGTGCTGTACCTCCCGTACGACACCAGCTTCCTCCAACTTCCTAACCTCCTGGACAATGAAGGTCTGCTTCTCCGGGGCTTGTCTACGCGCCTTCTGCTTGATAGGGCGCGCATTGGGGCACACCGTGAGGTGATGCTCAATGACATGCCTTGGCACCCCGACCAAATCTGCGGCCTTCCAGGCGAACACGTCCTTGTTGGCTCTGAGGAAGCTGACCAGCACCGCCTCTTGCGCTAGATCCATGCCCGTGCCGATGGTGAAGGTGGCTCCTGAACCTTCTTCGTCGGTGGTCACTTGCTTCGTCTAGGCGGGGTCCTGAGAAAAGAGCTGCTTCTTCTTGGTAGGCGCGGCCTCCGAAGGCTCCGGAGCCCCCTTCGCCCTTGGGTGAGCTACGGCAGCGGCGGCCTTGTACGCGCGCCCAAGGACCTGAAGGGCGGCCTTGGGGTCCCCTTTTACGGTGATGACGCCGCTGCTCCCGGGCATCTTGATGGCGTTGTAGCCAGGGTGAGTTGCCGCCATGAACATTGCTAGGGCTGGGAAGCCGAGGACGGTGTTGTACGGTAGGCAGATGGGCACAACGTCAAAATCTATGAGCTTAGTCCGGTAGTTAGCCGGTGTACCGAAGGTGACCGGGAGGCGGATCTAGCCGAGCGGGACGGCCGAGCCCGCGACCCTCGAGAAGGGCTTGGTGGGAAGGAGCTGCCTGTAGGACAGAGGCAGGTGACCGAAGGCTTCGGGAGAGAGGATGTTGAGGACGCCGCCGCCGTCGATGAGGGTTCTTGTCACGTCCACCCCGCAGATGGTAGGTGTGTATATCGTGGGGAGAGCGCCAGTGCCGGCCGCTTCGGAGGCGAGGTCACCGGGGCCAAAGGTGATGGCGGGCCCCGGCCCGTTCCGCGCCCGCAAGGCCTCTCACGGCTGGGCGGTAGCTCCAACCTGCCGAAAGTGCGACTTGGCGTGCCGAGCAGACGCTGGTGCTTGGGACCCACCAAGGATGCAGGCGACCCCGCGGCAAGGCCGCACCCCACAGCTCACAGCTGTGGGCCGTCCGCGTGGTGCGTGTCTCGGCGGGTGGGCGGTACTGGGCCCACCGCCGCCTCACCAAGAGCCCGACCGGCGAGGCCACAAGAAGCGGGAGTGGTGGTGCAGGCCGTCCTCCAGTGGCCTAGCCGGTAGAAGCGTCGAAGAAGAAGGAGGAGGGGCGCACATGAGTGGCGCGGTCCGCTGATGCTGCTTGGTCAACGGGGAAAAAGCCAGCCCCCGCACGGCTGTGGCTGGCCGCAGCCATCGTAGAGGCGCCGAACCGGAGAGGGGAAGCGAGGTTGTCGGAGAGGCGAGATTTCGACACGCCCCCTACCTGGCGCGCCAAATGTCGGATTCAGGGCTCCGCAAAAACCGTTAAGTTCGAACACAGGGGCGTGAACGAAGATCTCTCCCACTCACATCTACCTAGCGCCTCGCTCTCGTCTCGATGGAAGGATTCAAGCAAACAATGAACAACCACACAAGAGTTTATCCAGGTTCGGGCACCGTGTGGTGTAAGACCCTACTTCCTGCTTTGGTGGATTGGCTCCGGGCGAGCTAGAATATTAGCTAGTACAAGGGTTCCTGGGCTCAGGAGGCGAGCTCAGGAGGGTCAGGAGGCTAGTGTTCTTGCTCCTTGTGCCACGGCAAAGTGTGTTCGTCTGTCCCCTTTGCAGAGGGAGTTATAGCTACTTATATAGGCGGCCACGGTCCTCTTCCCCTGAAATGTTTAGGTGGGAAGGGATCCCACAACGACAAATTTTGAGCAGGAACACAAGGACGTTCCTGCCCTGACAAAAGCGGTCTTCGCCTGCAAAGGGATCAGGCGGTGACACGATGGTAGGCTTGACGGTGACATCCTCCTTACCGTCCTTGCAGTCCTGGGTCTCGTTGCACCAAAGAGGAAACCTTTTCCCCGCTCCTTGGGAACCAACGACTGCACTCTCCCCTTTCCACCGAAATAGCAACTGCGCTGCTGGCGGACACTAGCACCCACTGGCGCGGTGCGTCACTGCTGACATCACTGCCTCCTCCTGAGGCAGGCTTGGCCTTGGATTCTCCGCCCCTCTGGAACGCCTTGCCGAGGCCGCTCCCGAGGAGGTCTTGACGTCGTTCTCCTCACGAGGCCTGGCTCTCGCTAGGGTCTTGAGCAGCTGGTCGATCAGTTGGGCCGTACCAGGCCGCTTGTAGGAGCGCGTCGTGGCCCGTGGACAGGCAAGTCTGGGTACCCTGGTTCCCAGGACGCCGACAGTGCTCTCGATCGATGAAGAATCGAAAAACCACAGATTTTAACAGTGGCGTGACAGAGTTCATGAATTTGGCTGAAAGTACAAAGAGGACAATTGGTGATGTGGATTACATCATGTGTCCATGTACTTATTGTTCCAATACAGAGTCACATGAAGTTGCAGATGTCTAGTGGCACTTAGTCTCTCAGGGATTCATCGATGGATATACACGTTGGACCAGACACGGTGAAGAGGAGGTCATGGATGAAGGTACCCATGGCTGCGAGATACCGAACCCCAAACAGTGTCACATGGATGTTGAATCTAACATCAGCCCAGAGGCTTCAAGCTACCAATGGAACACCGGAAAGCCGAAACGCAGACTGCAAAACCAAGACATCGACGCAAATGACGACGATCTTGATATGCCAGATTTTTCTGCTATGATTGCAGATTTCGAGTGCCCAAAAAAGGATATGATTGGGTACGAGGATCTACCAACCATTGATGCGGACTCCAAGAAAGAATTGTATCTAGGTTGAAAAAAGAAATATGCCAATTTGAGTGCCACCCTGGCGCTTCTCAGATTTAGAGCAGCAAACGGTCTATCAAACAAGGGCTTCACAGAGATGTTAGGTCTTTTCAAAAAAATTCTTCGAGAAGATAATGTGCTCCCCAGAAGCACGAATGAAGTGAAGAAAATTGTTTGCGCATTGGAACTTGAAGTACATAAGATACATACTTGTGTGAATGATTGTATATTGTACCGTGGTGACTATAAAGATTTGCTTGCATGTCCCACATGCAAGCATGCACGATACAAGCACATGAGAACAAATGATAAGTACAAATTTGGAGGACGAGATCAAGATAGGAATCCCGTTCAAGGTTGTTTGGTACTTGCCTTTAATTCCAAGGTTGAGGCGTTTGTTTACAAACCCTGGAGAGTCAAAGAGGTTGCGGTGGCATCATGATGAGCAAATTGCGGATACGTAAATGAGGCACCCGAAAGATGGGGCTCAGTGGGAATTAATCGACAACAAGTTTCAAGACTTGGCCATGGATCCTAGAAGTATACGGCTCAGGGAGTGTACTCACAGGATGAATCCTTTTGGCGGTATGAGCACCAATCACAGCACATGGCCGGTACTTCTGTGCATATATAACCAAGCTCCTTTGTTGTGTATGAAGAAAAAACACATTATGATGTCAATGATTATCCAAGGCCCGAAGCAACCTAGCAATGACATCGAAATTTACTTTCAACAACTGGTAGAAGAACTGCTGACAGTGTGGATAGATGCACCTGCTGTAAAATATTATGATGCTTACAGAAAGGAGATTTTTGATCTACATGCTATGATTGTGCACACCATTCAAGACATGCAAGCATTAGCCAACACATTGGGGGAGAAAAAAAAGGGAGATGTAGGGTGTGTCACATGCATGGATAGGACAGCTAGCAGAAGACTTCCCAGCTCGCGCAAAACCGTGTATTTGCGTCATCGTAAGTTCTTACGGAAAAATCACCCATACTGAAAGATGAAAGCTGAATTTGATGGTACAACAGAGGTAGGTGTGGGCACAAGACCCTACGATGGGGAGGTGGTCCACAACATGGCTAAACAAATTAATGTTGTGCATGGCATGAAGGATGCTTTGACGGTGAAACAAACACCCAAGGGTCAAGTGCTTGAGAAGAAATCGGTGTTCTGGAAATTAACCTTACTGGGAGATTCTACGTGTACGTCACTGCATCGATGTCATGCACATAGAGAAGAATGTATGTGAAAGTATCCTTGGTACTCTGGTCAAGATTAAAGGTAAAAGAAAGGATGGTGACGGTTCATGGCTCGATATGCTTGCTGATCACTCAAAACGCAAGAGTGAAGCAGAAGATGATGACAAATTCATCAAAGCTCACTATAGTTACAATTTTAGTACAAAATAAGCAACACAGTTCTTCACGTATTTGTTGTCAGTTAAGACACCCTCTTCCTACTCCGCAAATATCAGAAGTCTCGTGGATGTGATCTCAGGTAAAATAAAGTTGGGACACAGGAAGTGACATGATTGCCACATAATGTTGACACAAATCCTCCCAGTGGCCATCAGGAATGTAGTGGACAAAGATATAAGAAACACACACATTGAGCTATGTGATTTCTTCAACCAACTATGATAGAAAGTTGTAGATCCTGATGAGTTGGATCATATGCAAGATGACATTGCAAGAATATTGTCCAACCTAGAGATGTTTTTCCCACTATCATGCTTTGATGTCATGGTCCATCTCATTGTGCACCTTGTCGATGAGATAAAGTATTGTGGTCCTGTGTTTCATCGCAACATGTATCCCTTTGAGCAATTCATGGGAATACCGAAGCGCTTTTGTCGGAACCGAAACCATCCAGAGGAAAGCACCCTACAAGGTTCTACCGCGGAGGAGGTGGTTGAGTTTTGCATGGAATACATGAAAAAGACCTATAGGTTTGCCCCTCTCTCGCCACGAGGGAAGGCTGAAAGGTAAGTCGGTCCTTGCTAGCACGCAAATGGCTGCACCCGGAGAATTGGTAGAGAAAGCCCATTTGACGGTACTGCTTAACAACTCAGTTCTCATCACTTACGCCAAAGAACACTTGGCGGGGATACGCCAAAGCTTCTTACCAATGGTGCCTTCATCAGATGTGTAGATGAAGGAGCACACTAAGAACTACGCCGAATGGTTGAAGAATCGTTTGGCACAAGGATCCATCGATGACATTGCTACGTGGTGGGCACAAAAGCCATCACCTACGGTGTTGATGTAGCATGCATATGACATAAATTGATACACATTCTACACTGAGGAACGTAATGAGAAGACCTCATATCAGAACAGCTTTGTTCGAATCGAATGCATGAATGTAGATGAAGCTGATAAACGGGTATACTATGGAACCATCAAAGAGATTTGGGAGCTCGACTATGTGAACGTTAAGGTGGCATTATTCAGGTGCACATGGATCCCTATTGGTCATGTAAAGGTTGATGATTACAGGAAGACCTATGTTAACAGGACAACAATGGGATATCACACGGACCCATTCGTTCTTGCCAGCGATGCTACCCAGATTTTCTTTGTCGAAGACCCCTTGCATAAGAACTGCCATGTAGTGATGCATGGGAAAAGGAGGGTACTGGGTGTCGACGAAGTTGTCGATGAGGATGAGTACGATGTATTTGATGAGTTGTCAGCCAAGGGATCACGCACCCATTTAACAGAGAAGCATAAAATCATCAGAAAACCCAAGTTCATTTGGGGTGAACGTAATGATCCCAGTTCCCCCATGTACATGGGAATTAAGCCGTAAGACTAGTCTTTATGCCTACACTGCAACTTAATTCCTTCAATTTAGAAATCTCATGTGTACTGAATTTGTGAGTTATGCCCGGTTTTCTATTGATGTAACAGCAGTTAATATGTTGACCATGATATGCTGTTAGCTCAGGCAATGAATATGAACTGTTTTTTCTTCTTATTATTATTACATCATAGAGGTACCACACTCAATTGATCTCACTACAGTATGTGTGAACAAAAATATGCAATCTGGTTTGCGAATAGCACACGGTTCGTTGATGAAAGTTGTGTGCCAACCAAACCCCGCCCGCGATCTGAGTCGTGCTTTTTGATTGGCCAGAACCCAAACCCCACGGATCGTACGTCTACACCATTGAATACTCCCAGATCGAACGGCAATCATCATCCCTTTTGACAACACATGCATTTCCGGTTGTAATTTTATTTTTATGCACAAAATGCACATTAAACTCAAAAAATGTCTTAAATATAGCTAATGATACGTGAAATGCGCCAGAAAATCAAACATGTGGTATAATGGTGATTGCGTACCATGGAAATTTTTATGAGGCCAAACGATGAAGTCACCGACCACTAGGGTTTGAATTGACACGTCTCCTTTTGGAAACCATGATCCTTCATGTGAGATGCTCCGGTTTGGAAGGAGCGATCATCAAAACTTGTGCCAAACTTTACCAAAGAAATTCCAAGGGGTTGTGAGAGCACACCACGGGCACACATCGATTTTGATGATGTCCAGATTCCATCTAAATTTCCCGTAATTAAAATATCAACTGGGCCTTCGCTAGTGGCCGCACCTTGCGGCCCAAACGTTTGAAACTTCTCCCCGCTTCTCGAATAAATGGATGAAAACTTGCAAAGCGACGCACAAATGATTTGTACACCTTCTTTGCTACGTTGATCGTATGGGAGAGTATCATAGCTAGTATCGTGCATGCCAACTAGGCAATTTTTATGAACTATCATAGAATTCAATGAAGAAAGAGAGGGATATGTATAATATCATGATACCATATCATAATAAATGCTATGCTACTACGTACAATAAATAAAATACTACATGCTATCAACTTATGATACTATGCGGGCATTAAGGAGGTAGCTAGTATCATATACTAGTATCATATGCCTGATACTAGTATATGATAAGGCATAGTATCATACGTTTGTATCTTAGGTTGCCTTTTTAATTGCCATGCATGACACAAAGTAGTACATCATTTAATATGATACATTATCCTGATATGATACCACACCCTCTCTTTCCTTATTTAACTGTGTGCCACATCATCCAAAAAGTCTAGTTGGCATGCATGATACCGCTTATGACACTCCCATTACGACCAGCCTTAGGGTGGCCATAGTGGGGGTATCATAGCCGGTATCATGCACTCGGGAGTAGAAAATATGTTGATGTGGCAAATAAGTAACACATGTAGATAGCGAATAAATATGCTATACTACTTTGTGTCATGCATGACCATAAAATACGGTCATCTATGATAGTACTCTATGATACTATATATGCACTATGAAGGTACATACATACTATCATACACTAGTATCATATGCATGATACTATAGTATATGATACACCCCACTATAAGGCTGGCCATAGTGGTGGTATCATAGTAGATATCATGCACTCGAAAATAGCAAGTATGCTGATGTGGCAAAGAATTAAAGAAGATAGAGAGGGTTAGAGTAACATATAGGGAGATGTCGTATCATGTCAAATGTGTGATGCTAATTTGTGTCATGCATGGCAATAAATATGATCATCTATGATACTACTCTATTATACTATGCACTATAATTAAAGGTAGTATCACATATATATGCATGATGCTACGATATGACACACTCCACTATGAGTAGCCTAAGTATAGCCTAACTAAAACACCAACATGTAGTTGTAGTAGGGTTTTTGACTTTATATGCACTAAAATGCAAGGTAAGTGCAAAGAATGACTTCAACATAGCAGACGAGACCTGAAATGGACGGAAAATCAAACCAAGGATATATCCGCGACTGTTTACCATGATTTTTTTTCGAGGCGGAATGATGTAGTAACTGACGATTTGGAGTCCAAAGTGCCGCGTCTCCTTTTGGAAACTATGATCCTTCTTGTGAGATACTCCGGTGTGGAAGGTGTGAGCACCAAAACTTGTGCCATACTTTACGCATTTTTCCATGCGATCGTGAGAGCACGCCACAGTGATACAATGATTTTCGTTATTTTCCACACTCTATATGCATTTCCTGAAATTAAAATACCAACAAGGCCTACGCCTCTGGCCGCACCCTGCGGCCGAACTGTTTGAAGTTTTTTCTCGTTTCTCGGATAATGAATGAAAACTTGCAAAGCGACATACAAATGATCTTGCTAACAACCACGTGTAGTTGCGACATACAAAAGCTATGGAGTAGACGCATCTTCGCCATGTTGAACACTTTTCCAAATTCATCATAGTTTAAGAGCAGTTTCGAAAATCGTGCGGCTCACAACGAATAGCAGCGAGCGTTTTTTGGCGTTTTTTTCCAAACCGCTCGTCGGAACGAAACATATGATACACCGTTGGAAAGGTATAGTTGCCACACATCTTTTTTGTATCTATTATTTTTTCTAATTCGCTACGGTTTAAGAGCAGTTTTGAATTTACTAAATCGCGGAATTGTGTTTTTCGATTTTTTTCAAATTTTCGGTACTGTTTTCACTCTAGTTTTTTAACCGTTTGTCGGAACAAGGCGTGTAATATACCGTTGGAAAGCTACGAACGAGCCGCAACTTTCATATGTTGAAATGTTTTTGAGATTCCTTACGGTTTTTAGTTAAATTTGAAAGTCGTGCGGCTGGCTACGAACTGCAGCGCGTTGAGAAGTTATTGAGAAGTGAGCTGCTTTCCGATGTGTGTTTTCTTTTTTGATCACGAAGTGAACCGCATTACTCTTTTTTTGTTGTTTTTTGCGCTAGTTGAGAAGTGTTTTGTGAAGTGAGCTGCTTTCCGATGTGTGTTTTGTTTTTTTATCACGAAGTGAACCGCATTACTCTTTTTGTGTTGTTTCGGTAACAATTTTTTTTTGAG
>LR738711.1:386206382-386352000 GCA_902687465.1 Secale cereale | reverse complement strand
ATATATATATATATATATATATATATATATATATATATATATATACGAGATCTCTTTTTTGCATATTCAAAGTTTGAGAATGCTAGCCAGGCTTGCCACCTGGTAAAATGTACCAGAAAATTGAACCATAGGGTATAATCGTGATTTCTTATCGTGGAAAAAAAATTGGAGGCAAAACAATGAACTCATGTTTTCATTGAAACAAAAATATCCTGTTAGTTAATGTAAATGGTTTCAAATAGCACATGGTTCACTCAAGAAAGCCGTGTGTCCACTAAATCATGGTCGATGCCCCCCTGCCACGCGCACGATCTGAGACATGCATTCTGACTTGTCAGAACCCAAACCACACGAATCATACGTCTGCACCATTGGATTCTCCTTGATCGAACGACGATCCTCATCCCTTTCGACAACACATGATGTTCCGGTTGATATTTCATTTATATCCACAAAGTGCACGTTAAATTCAAAAAATATCCTAAATATAGCAAAAAATACATGAAATGCGGTAGAAAATTAAACCCATGGTATAATGGTGATTGCCTACCGTGAAATTTTTTATGAGGCCAAATGATGAAGTCACCGACCACTGGAGTTTGAATTGACACGTCTCCTTTCGGAAACCATGGCCCTCCATGTGAGATGCTCCGGTTTGGAAGGAGCTATCATCAAAACTTGTGCCAAACTTTACTAGAATTTTTCCCGGGGTCATGAGAGCACGCCACAGACACACACCAATTTTGATGATATCTAGACTCCATCCGAATTCCCAGTAATTAAAATACCAACTAGGCCTACGCCGGTGGTCGCACCTCGCGACCGAAATGTTTGAAACTTCTCCCCGTTTCTCAGACAATGGATGAAAACTCGCAAAGCGACACACAAATGATTTGTACACCTTCTTTGCTAACTAACACCTAGATGTAGTAGTTGTAGAATGGTTTTGAATTTAATTATATGCACTTCATGCAAGGTAAGTGCAAAACAATGACTTAAATATAGCAACGAGACCTGAAATGGGCCAGAAAATGAAACTTAGGGTCTATACGTGATTGTTTACCATGAAAAAAATTCGAGGCAGAATGATGTAGTCTCTGACGATTGGAGTCCGAAGTGTCGTGTCTCCTTTTGGAAACTATTATCCCTCTTGTGGGATGCTCCGATTTGGAAGTTTTGAGCATCAAAACTTGTGCCATATTTACCAACAAAATTCCATGTGATCCTAAGAGCACGCCACGGTGACACACCGATTTTCGTTATTTCCGGACTCTATATGCATTTCATGTAATTAGAATAACAACAAGGCATACGCCTCTGCCGCACCCTGCGGCCAAACTATTTGAGTTTTTCCGTTTCTTGAACAATGAATGAAAACTGCCAAAGCGACACACGAATGATCTTGCTAACTAGCACCCACGTGTAGTTGCAACTAGAGCAAACGACTCAAATATAGCAAACGATACTTCATATGCATGAGAAAATTGAACCATGGGGTACAATGATGATTTCTTACCGTGGAAAACAATTTGGAGGCGAAACGATGAACTCTTGTTTTCATTGAAACGAAAATATATTGTTACTTCATGTAATTGCTTTCAAATAGCACACGGTTCACTCACTAAAGCCGTGTGCCTACCAAACCGTGGCCGATGCCCCCCTTGCTGCGTGCGCGATCTGAGTCGTGCATTCTGACTGGCCAGAACCCAAACCCCACGGATCATACGTCTGCACCATTGGATGCTCCCAGATTGAACGACAATCCTCATCCCTTTCGACAGGAAATACAGTGTGGCTAGGATTTGATTTATATGACAAAATGCATGGTAAATGCCAAAAAATGTCTTAAATATAGCACACAAGACCTGAAATGCGCGAGCAAAGTAAACCCGTGGTATAATGGTGATTGCTTAACGTGGGAAAAATTTAGAGGCGAGGTGATGAACTCATGTCTTCATTTGAAAATTAGTATGTCTTCATTTCAAATGAAATTATTATATTTGTGCACACGAGCACTTAGAGGCAACCGTTTGCATAGCCCTTTCCGCGCGGCGACCGGGGATATTTTTCACACTTTTCACCTAGGCCACCAACACCCCCCACAGCCTGCCCGTGTTTCACTCAACTAGTCCACCCAATCTCCATTGCCAGCTCCCCCTCATCCAGATCCACAGCAGAACCCTCTCCGGCGCCGGCGTGCTCACCCCGGCCGTGTACCCGCTCTTCGGCGTCAATTCTACCTCCACTGCCGTTCCCAACACGCGGCTGCCCGCGCCTCACTGTCTTCGTTTGCTCGCCAGCCACCCTCGAGCATATCGATGTTGTAATCCTCGCCTCTCCTGTGGTCTGGCCGGATTTGCACTAAGAAGCCTATTAGTTACTGCTCTCCATCGCGGTGAGGTATATTTCCTCGCAATCCCTCTTCCTATTTCATTCCGTATGTTCCCAAATTGGCTATAAAATAACGGAGAGGGTATATATGTTCATTATGTACCTTCCTAAGTACTCCCTCCATCTGAAAATATTTGTAATCAAAATGGACGAAAAGGGATGTATCTAGAACTAAAATAAATCTAGATACATCTCCTTTAATTCATTTTGATGACAAGTATTTCTGAACGGAGGGTGTAGTATATATAAGTTGTATTTGTTCCAATAAGTGTCCACCGATTTTGATCAGGGGCGCCCAAGTCACACAAACTTAACATATGAGCCATACATTTTCTAAATTATTGCATGACATGTTTAGATAGCTTGATACCAAGTTGTTAGTTTTATGCTTATCCTTCTTTCCTGAGTTTCGCATGTGCTCTCTGTTGATGCCAATTAGCAGCGACATCACTCATGATTCATGCGATGTTTCTTCATCTGATTCTGACAACCCTAGGTATTCAGCAGATGGTAAGGGATCAAGTAATCTTGAACAGGATAGAGCTGCAACAATTACCCTTCCGGTCAGGACACGAAGGAACGCTCCAAGGAAGCCCACACACCAGTCTAAAGGTGTATATGAAGTAACCAAGATGGCTTTAAAGTCTTGGGCTCCAACTAAACCAGATAAAGCACGCACGAGGTTTTCGAGTTTTTGTGGATTTGTTGGCAGGGCAAGACTCAACATTAATCTGCCGGGGTTTCGAATGGCTGACATAGAAACACGATGAAGGATAGTCCAGGAGATCATGGATCACTTCAATGTTCCAGAGTAGTGGAGAATGAAGGTGGAACACGCTGCACTGAAGAAGGCTAGGGTTGCTTGGAGAAAGCTGGAAGCACATGATGTACAAGAAGTATTTGAGTGAAGGCAAGGACCCAATCCCTGCATACCCCCAAATTACAAAGGCAGACTGGGCTGAATTCAAAAGGGTCAGAGAAACTAAGGAGTTTGCTGAGAAGAGTGCCAAGCAATCGAAAGTTTAGAGGAAGAACATACACCCCAACAATATGAGTGCGGAAGGATACTATGACATGAAACCGATATGGGACTAGGAGGACAAAGAAGCAGTAGCAGCGGGTGGGAAACCGACCTCTATTGAAATCAGGGGCGAATGCGCCAGAGACTACTTGCGGGCACATGCAAGGAGGCATGATGACATAACTTATTACTTTGAAAACTCACGTGATGAAGAACTGTATCGAGTGATGTTAGGGGGTTCCAAGATCCCTGGAAGGTTCTACAGGAACTCAGGGCCATGTGACATTATGTCCGATGCTCTGGAAACAAGAGAGCCCCATGGCCGCACAACGGGTATATGTGTTCATGTCCCGCATAAGAGGGCTTTCACACTCAGCAAAGAAGAGAGGCTCAGCATGAAAAAAACGATGAGTGAAATGAAGCAGAATGAATTGTATGAAAGGTTGAGGAAGGACATGTATTCAGCTATTTGAAAGGATATTGAGGGGTCAATGATGATGCATAAGACTCTAACAATGACAGATAGCTAGCAGATGGAAGGGGAGGCGGGCATGGAGGATGCTGCTTCTTGCACAACAACACCGCACAAGAGTAGTTGTGCATCAGCTGACCCGAGCGACACTGAGACTGTAGCTGCTCATGATGATGTTGTATCTGATCTATCTGGAATGAAAGACAGACTAAAGAGCGTGCTTACAAATTATGAAGGTACATTCAAATGCGCAACAGCCTGGGTTTGCCCACCCTTCTTGGAAGAGGGCTTCTTGTTGGGCAATGTGCCATTGAAGACGGGCTGTGTGAAGTGCTACGTGACTAAAGTAAAGCCTGGATTCAATGAATTTGCCCGGAAGAATGTCCTTGGATAATTTGATGAGCAAAGGACCTTGGGAGAAACACTCTTACATCACATCTAGTGGCCACAAAAGGAAATAGAGTTCATCGATGAGATCCCTGAAACCCCGCCAAGAGCAACCAATGTCGCCCCTCAACCGGTGACGCTCTCCTTGCCATAGCAGGTCTCGCGTGCTTCCCTCAAAGAACCTAATACTCGTAATCCGATGTCTGATGTATAAACCTATGATCAGCTGGCCCGACTTTGTGTCGTACATGCCATGTAATCCTCCGCCCCAGAGTAGCCAATGGCAAGGCCTACAATTGCTCAAGACGCACCATCGGTTCAGATGTTGGCCGCTCAAGCAGCGAGGGGAGACCCAGCTGCAGCACATACTCAACATACCAACCTGGTGGAACTGCCTGCTAAGCAGTCTGATGCTTCGAAACTGCCTGCTAAGTAGTCTGTAGGTCTAGAACTAACTGCTCATCATTCCGTCGGTCTGCAGTAGCGTGATCAGCATACCAATGCGTCAGCACTTCCGGCTCAGCAAACCAACGCGTTGGCATGGCCTCCTCAACACACCGACAAGTTGGCACCACCTGCGCAGATACCCGAAATAGCTTCAGTGCATGGTCAGTAGTCCGATGCCTCTGCTCCTACAGCCAAGTAGTCTGTCATAGCAGCACCACCAGCTCAACGGTCCGGCATAGGTAAACCATCTGCTAAGTTTTCTGTCAAAGCTTCACCGTCTGCTCGGTAGTCTACCTTGCAGCCATCCAGACATTCTACTAGAAATTCTTCAAGTACCAAGATGGAAGCGGTCAAAAAGGCTGCACCCACGAGGAAGCGCGGCGGGAGAGCAAAGAGGAAAGGGAATGATTGCCTCTTACTTAAAGCAATCATCGCCCAGAACAAAATTAACAACAGGTTATTCGAATTGGGGAGTAATATTATTTCTGACGGCATGGATGATGAAGAAGTAGTTTCGTTGCTTGCTAAAAGTAAAGCAGGTGTAGTTGAAGCACACAATTACGTCCATGGCCAGCCATTTCTTGTTGGTAAATACTTTGATGATTGCATCTCTAATTGTCATGAGTAACATGAATATTGCATGGATCAAATGTCAGTAGGTCATCATGGTTTGCTAGTCCACTACAACAGAGATCATTTCCGACACGATGCTGGTTCCATCAATGTGAGTTTCGAGGACTTACATCTCTTCTTTAACTTCAACGAGCTCGATGCCACTCTTGTTAGCTGCCTGATTTTATAAGTACTTAACAAACTCTGATTAACTTCTCCATACAAGGCTGTAAATGATAAATAGCTAACTGCATTTTATTCCTCTCAGGGGATTGAACGCGTAGATAAGAAAAAAGGAGAGTTTGTATTTCATAGATCATGCATTAGCAAATGGCACAACATTACATGGTAAGGATTGGGCCATTAACACGATCGTCTGTATTTTTGAAAACACGTCCCATGAAGAATCATTTCTCTGGCCATATATGTCAGATATTGGGTTCCGGCAAAACCCTTAAGGTTCGAACTCTGGGGTGCGCACGAAGATCTCTCCCTCTGCCCTAGCTCGTCTACTCGACAGCCCTAGGCCTAGCTCGCCAGATCTGGTGAATAGGAGACACAAGATGTATACTAGTTCGGGCCACCGTTGTGGGGTAACACCCTAATCCAGTGTGTATGGTGGATCGCCTCATAGGCTTAGGAAGAACAAGTACAAGGATGAAATGCCTCCTGAGGGGAAGTGTTCTTGAGTGTGGGTGAGCTCGTGGTGTCTTTTAGGTCTCGATGATCCGATCCCCTGTATGATGGTGGCTAGGACCTATTTATAATGGTCAGGGTCCTCTTCCCAAATATTGAGCGGGAAGGAATCCCACAATGGCCAAATTTTAAGGGGGATAGCTAGTACAAGATATCCTGACAAAAGGTGGTCTTCGCCTACCAAAGGCTCTGGTGGTGACGCCGACGTGGGCTCCGTGATGGCCTCCGTCCTGCTGGTCCTGGCCTTGTTGCACCAATATGGAAACCTATGCCTGGCGCCTCGGGACTCCTCACCTGCACCTGCTCCTTTAGCACCGAAGAGGAAACTAGCACTCTGCGCCCGCTGGCGCCCACCTGGCCTTGTTCGTCACTGCTCACGTCACAAGGACCTCGCGAGGAGTCCGTCGCCTCGATATCTCCGATCCTCACGAGCCGGCCTTGAGGCCGCCCTAGGGGATGCCTTGGGTCATCCGCCTCGCGAGGCTTGGCCCCTCACGAGGGTCTTGAGTGGTCGATGAAGATGTTGGGCCGTATCAGGTGGCCTTGTGAGCCACGCCCTGGGCCGCAGGTAGGCAAGTATGGTTACCCCCGTTCCTAGGAAGCCGACAGTAGCCCCGGGCCCAAGGCGCGCTCGGGCTTGGCTTTGCGGCGAAGCCAAGGGCCAAGTGCGAAGCGCCGCGGGCCCCAAAGCCGACGGCCTTGTTCGACGCGTGGCACTTAATGGGACGTGGGCGTCTCCACTTCCCCACGCAGCCTCGGTGATTGTGCGACTCGTCACGTCTCTGTGTGCATTGCGGACCATCATTACCTGCATTTATGGGGCCGGCAGTTGGCCTTCCTATGGCTATAAATAGGGCGGCAGGCTGAGCCCTCGCCGCCCATCTTCTTCCTTCGTTCTCCTTTCTCTTTCGCTTGACCGAACCGCCCATGGCGTCGGCCAGGAAATACTCATCCGTGGAGAAGGGGAAGGCTCAGCAAGAGGGACTTGGCTCACCACCAGCTAAGCGAGGGTGAGGCCGTCCCCGTAAGTGTGCCGCGACCCCCACCGGGGCAGCGAGCGGGCGTGGGCGGACCCCCTTAGCGCATGTAGCTGCCCTTGGTAACCGCGGCGGCGGTCCCCTGAGTGGCGGGGGCCGTCGTGCCGTTGGCTATCCGGTGAACAGAGGGAGGCTCTCTGGGGTTGTTAGACCTCCCCAGCCGCATTCCCACCTGGCGGAGGCGTCACAGGAGTTCATCGTGTGGTCGGAGAGCCCGGCCGGCACCAGGCTCCAGCTCCCGTGCTCCTTGGCCAGAGAACTCCTTGATGTGATTTCCGGTGGCTTTTGGCTGCATGCGGATGGTTGTTGCAGCAGGGTGTCGTGGGTCGTGGTGGAGGTTTCTACCTCGGGTGTCATGGCTTTGGCACGAGGCTGGCAGACGTTCGCCCGCGCGGGCGGCTTGGGCGACCGATGCACCATTCACTTCAAGTCCAGCCACGACTCGACCCTCTTCGTGAGGGTGTTTGGAAAAGACAGGCGCCGCGCCGAGTGCTGCCCCGAGGACAATGGTGGCGGCGAGGTGCTTGGCCTGGGCGATGGCCGCAACTCATCCAGCTACGGCGGCTCCTCCTTCAGCGGCAGCTCCAGCAGCGGTGGCTATGACCAGCCGCCACGCTTCCGCGCCCGCCTGGAGGGCGGCGTCGGGTCATCTCGTCATCACGCTCGGGTGAAGCATGAAGAGGGCTCTACCTGAGCCCGGGGCGTAGGTCCTCGCAAGCTACTGTGCCCCGCGGGTCGCTGTCAGACGTCCCCAGTCTGTTTTCTTTTGTCCTGCATCGTTTGATCAAACAAGCATGGAGCCCTAGGGGGCATGTAACGAACTGTGGCTCCGTGACATTTAGCACCATGTATGGTGTTCCTGCTTATTACTGTGCGAGACATGTTTTACATGTCCTTAAGTTGAGGAGACTTATCTTGGTTCGTTCGTGATCGCTCTCATCCCGTGTCATTTGGTCCCTCGCGAGGCTGCAAAAACTCATTCGGTTATTATCCTTTACTGCTCGAGGCCTTTGACGTGGGTCCAGTGCGACCGGCCGCCCCTTGTCGCGGTACCCGTGGGGCACGGATGTAAGAATGGGGGGCGCGCCAGTTACGAGCCCCTGTTCGGGCGCCTCGTGAAGGCTAAACAGGAGGGCGCGCCAGGGAGAGCGCCATGCAATTGCCGCACTCCCTGGGCTAGCCCAAAAGCTGGGGGAAGAACCACAGGGAATCTGAGAGAAGAACCGCAGAAGGAGATCAAAGCCAAGCAATCGAGGAACACCAGAACCTTCAGTATCCATTAACGAAGAGAAGACAGGAACAATCCAACTCTAGAAAGCAAATGAACGGCCGTCTCCGGCACCTAGTATAGTCTTCTCACCAGCGCAGAGCTAAGTGCTGCCACTAGGACGTGGGAGGGAGCCCCCGAGGCCTGAGGGCGGCTCTTCGAAGACTCCGAGGCGTGTACAGGCCCACTCATTATTACGTGAGAGTGTCACGAGCGGAGATCTTCACAGGCCGGTTCCTTGCTTCACAAGCACCGGGCCTTGGCTTCTTAGGCGCGAGGGCCTTGTTACTCGCACGCACGGAGCCTAGTCTTCTGAACCGCAAGGGCCTTGTTCCTCGCAGGCACGGAGCCTAGTCTTCTCAGGCGCAAGGGCCTTGTTCCTCACAGGCACCGAGCCTAGTCTTCTCAGGCGCAAGGGCCTTGTTACTCGCAGGCACAAAGCCTAGTCTTCTCAGGCGCAAGGGCCTTGTTTCATGGGTAGAACCTGCGAAGGTGCCGGATATTCCATGCATTCAGGACGGGGATGCCATCTCCTGTTTCCAGGCGCACAGTGCCGGGTCTGGAGACGTGGGTGATCTTGAATGGCCCTTCCAACATGGGCGAGAGCTTGTGCAGTCCTTCTCTAGAGAGGACTCTCCTTAAAACGAGGTCACCTACCTCAAGCGTCCTGGGGCGAATGTTGCGGCAATGGTACCGCCGCAACGCCTGCTGGTATCTTGCTGCTCGGAGTGAAGCGTCGCGCCGACGCTCCTCCCCCAGCACGTGGTATATCCCCTGCATGGAGCCTTGTTGCGCCTCGTCAAATGCCAAGACCTGCGGCGACCAGTGCCTGACCTCGTGAGGGAGGACCGCCGCAGCTCCGTAGATGAGGAAGAATGGGGTCTCGCCCGTCTGCTTGGTGGCTGTGGTGCGGATGGACCACAACACAGATGGGAGCTTGTCGTGCCATCCTCTTCCGCAGGCTTCGAACTTCTTCTTGAAGGTCCTGGTCTTGAGGCCCCTTAGGACCTCCGCATTGGCGCGCTTGGCCTGGCCATTACTCCTGGGGTGCGCTACAGAGGCGTAGCAAGTCTGCGTTACAAGGTTAGCATAGTATGTCTTGAAGAGGTTACCGGTAAACTGTGAGCCATTGTCGGTGATGATGCGGTTAGGGACCCCAAAGCGGTTTACGAGGCTCTTGATGAACTTGACTACAGAGCCGGCCGGGATGGTCCCGACTTCTTCCACCTCCGTCCACTTGGTAAACTTGTCAACGGCGACGTAGAAGTACCGATAGCCCCCGGGCGCTCGGGGGAAGGGGCCCAAGATGTCCGGCCCCCAAACCATGAATGGCCACGAGAGCGGGATGGTTTGCAAGCCCTAGGCCGGTTGGTGGATTTGCTTGGCATGGAACTAGCAAGCCTCGCAAAACCTTACCAGCTCGGTGGCGTCGTTAAGTGTCGTGTGCCAGTAAAAACCACCGGGGAACGCCTTGACGACCAAGGTGCGCGATGATGAGTGATGCTCACAGTTCCCGGCGTGGATGTTGGCAAGCACCTCGCCTCCCTGCTTCTTGGAGATGCATTGCAAAGAAACGTCATTTGGTCGTCTCCTATAAAGATCACCATCCTGGATGCAATATGCCGTGGCCTGCCGGGCTACGTGCTCGGCATCTTCCTCCTTTCCCGGCAACACTCCTCGCACCAGGTATGACTTGAATTCTTCGGTCCAGCACCCTTCCTAAGGCTCGAGCGCCAGGAGCAAGCGACCTCCTAAGGCCAGGCCGCAGGCCGGGGCTACCGAGGTTGGCGGCTGGGGGAGTTCTTCCTAAGGCTTTGCTGGTCCTTCTCACGGGGACGACGCCGAGGGCCTGAGGAGCCTTTCCTCGAAGACGCCGGGTGCCTGGGGCAGTCGCCTGGACGCTTTCTTGGTGATGTCGTCGGCCTCCTTATTGGTGCCAAGGGACACGTGCTCTAGCTCTAGGCCCAAGAACTGCTTCTCCATCTTGCGTACTTCTGCGAGGTAAGCCTCTATATGCTCGTCCCCAGGCTCATACACCTTGTTGGAGAAGTTGATGAGGAGCTGGGAGTCACCCCTAGGGCTATCACTGCCTTGAGGCTGGCGATGAGGCCCTCGTATTTAGTGATGTTGTTGGAGACCTTATCACCTAGCTAAAAGCAGAGTTGCACGGCGTAGTAGAGTTTGTCTTGAGCGGGCGCAATGAGAACGAACCCTGCTCCAGTGCCCTGGAAGGTGAATGCGCCGTCAAAGTACATGACCCAGCCATCAGGTGCTTCGTTCCCTAGTGAGAGGGACTGGTTCAGGCTTGCTTCAGGT
This sequence comes from Secale cereale, assembly GCA_902687465.1. NCBI lineage: Eukaryota > Viridiplantae > Streptophyta > Magnoliopsida > Poales > Poaceae > Secale > Secale cereale. Next base: position 386,341,354 of record LR738711.1, on the reverse strand, counting down.
CCTGGGGCATCGGTCCATTCAGCCACGAAGTCAGCAAGCGCGCCCCCCTTGATGACTCTGGTGGTGCTGAACTCAAGCTGGAATGACTGCAACTCTATGTTCCATTCCGTGACCCTTCCTGTCGCGTTTGGGCTCCAGAGTACCCTTTCTAGGTGGTAAGCTGGGACAACCTTGATGGGGTGGCCTTGGAAGTAGTGGCGCAGCTTCTGTGAAGCGACGAGGAGCGCAAGCAAGAAATTATGTGGCATGGGGTAGCATGCTCGGGCATCACGGAGCACCGTGCTGACGAAGTATACCGGGTGCTCGATGAGGGTGGAGTCCGGACTCTCCTGCGGCTGCGTGGTCTGGAAAGGTTCCCCAGGAGATTGGTCATGAGCTGGGGCAGCCGCGGCTTCAGGGAAGTCGGCTTGTATGTCGCAGCCATCTTCCGGCCCTGACGGGGCCCCGGGAGCGCCTCTCTTGGGTTGCAGGGCCTTATCTTGACGCTCCTCTCGAACGGCCACCAGCACCGCACTAGCTGATGTGGCGTCACGGCCAGGTAAAGCACCAATGCCTCTTGAGGCTTGGGTGCCACCATTACTGGTGGGCTGGTGAGGTATCTCTTGAGGTCTTCGAACGCTACGTCAGCCTCACGGGTCCATTCGAACGGGCCCTTACTTTTCATTAGCTTGAAGAAAGGGAGGGCTCTCTCCCCTAGCTTGGAGATGAAATGCCCCAGCGATATTACGCAGCCAGCCAGCTTCTGCATCTCCTTGAGGTTCTTGGGCGGACTCATCTTTTCTATGGCTTGACCTTCTCGGGGTTCGCCTCGATTCCTCCGTGCGACACGAGGAAGCCCAAGAGCTTGCCTGAAGGGACTAGGAACACGCCCTTCTCCGGGTTGAGCCGCAAGTCTACCTTGCGTAAGTTGGGGAAAGTCTCTTCCAGATCTGTGATAAGGGTTGAGGCCTCCCAGTATTTTACCACGATGTCGTCCACATACGCCTCAGCGTTCCTCCCGAGCTGCTTTCCTAGTGCGATGTGCATTAACCACTGGAAGGTTGCTCCTGCATTCCATAGCCCAAACGGCATGCAGGTGTAGCAGTACACCCCGCACCGGGTGAGGAAGGCGGTCTTCTCGACGTCTTGCAGCGCCATCTTGATCTGGTGGTAACCTGAGAAGGCGTCCAGGAAACACAGGAAGTCGCACTCGGCAGTGGAGTCGACGATTTGATCAATGCGTGGCAGAGGGAACGAGGCTTGCGGGCAACCTTTGTTGAGGTTGGTGAAGTCGACACACATGCGCTCTTTTCCTCCTTTCTTGGGTATGATGAGGGGATTTGCCATCCACTCCGGGTACCGGACCTCGCGGATGACTCCCACCGCCTCTAGCTTACGAGTCTCTTGCATGATGAAGGACTGCTTCTTCGTGGATTAGCGCCTAGCCTTCTACTTCACGGGACGCATGTTAGGGCATACGTTTAGGTGATGCTCAACCACCTCTCTTGGGACTCGGGCCAGATCCTTGGGTTCCCATGCGAACACGTCCATGTTTGCGCGCAGGAATCTGATCTCCGCCTCCTCCTGAGCTGGGGGAAGGCTAGCTCCTATGGTGAAGGTGACGCCTGATGGCTCACCTTCATCCACCAGCACCCGTTTTGTCTCGGCTTGGTCTTGGGAGAAAAGTTGCTTCTTCTTGGCGGGGGCAGGCCCCTTGGTCCCGGGAGCGGCTTCCTCTGCAGGGCGTGCTGTCGCGGCGTTCCGGAAGACGCGCTTGAGGGCCGCTAGGGCTTCTTTGGTGTCCCACGTCACGGTCAGGACTCCGCGACTCCCCGGCATCTTCATGAGGTTATATGCCGGGTGAATCGCGGCACTGAACTGAGCCAGCGCCGGGTACCCGAGGATGGCGTTGTACGGGAGACCGATTCGGGCGATGTCGAAGTCGATCAGCTCGGTGCGGTAGTTGTCTCGGGTGCCGAAGGTGACCGGGAGGCGGATCTTCCCTAGGGGGCTGGTAGAACCGCTGCCGACCCCAGGGAAGGGCTTGGTGGGGCATAACCGCTCGAGTGGCACTTGGAGCAAGCTGAAAGCTTCCACCGAGAGCACGTTGAGGCTAGCTCCGCCGTCCATGAGTGTCTTGGTGACAGCCACGTTGTAGATGGTGAGGTGTAGAGCATCGGGAGGGCACCGGAGCTGGCAGTGGATGTGGGGTTGTCTCCCGAGCCGAAGGCGAGGTTGGCCTTGGGAGTCACCCATCCAGGAGGATCCCCCTTGCGTAAGGAGGCGACCCCCATCTGGCAAAAGATCTGCTTGATGTGTCGGCCCGAGGGTGGAGCTTGGGAGCCGCCGAGGAGGGCCGCGGCGGCGTGGGGCGCCGGCGCCCCGAAGCGCGCAAGGAAGAGGTCTCGTAGCTCTTCCCAGGATGCCACAGACAATTCTGGAAAGCTGAAAAACCAGACTCGTGGCACGCCGTTGAGGGCCATGGGGAGCCAGCTGGCCATGACCTTGTCGTTGCCGCCGGCCGCCGAGATGGCCTCCTCGTAGGACTGGAGGAAGACAAACGGGTTGGTCGCCCCGTCGTAGAGCGGCAGCAGATTTGGCCTGAACTTGGGTGGCCACTATACCCGCCGCAAGGAGGGGGTGAAGGCCCAGTGGTCGGGAGCACCGCCGCGCGCGGCTACCAAGCCCGTCGAAGGAGGGATGCCCTCCATGAGAACTTGATGATCGGAGGGTGGAATGGATGGGAAGAAAACTTCGGCACACCCCTACCTGGCGCGCCAAATGTCGAATGTTGTGTTCCGGCAAAACCCTTAAGGTTCAAACTCTAGGGTGCACATGAAGATCTCTCCCTCCGCCCTAGCTCGTCTACTCGACAGCCCTAAGCCTAGCTCACCAGATCTGATGAACAGGAGACACAAGATGTATACTGGTTCGGGCCACCGTTGTGGTATAACACCCTAATCCAGTGTGTATGGTGGATCGCCATGTAGGCTGAGGAAGAACAAGTACAAGGATGAACTGCCTCCTGAGGAGAAGTGTTCTTGAGCGTGGGTGAGATCGTGGTGCCTTTTAGGTCTCGATGATCCGATCCCCTGTATGATGGTGGCTAGGCCCTATTTATAATGGCCAGGGTGCTCTTCCCAAATATTGAGCTGGAAGGAATTCCACAACGGCCAAATTTGAAGGGGGGCAACTAGTACAAGCTATCCTGACAAAAGGTGGTCTTCGCCTGCCAAAGGCTTCGGTGGTGACGCTGCCGTGGGCTCCACGATGACCTCTGATCTTCTGCCTGCTGGTCCTGGCCTTATTGCACCGATAGGGAAAACTTTGCCTGACACCTCAGGACTCCTCGCCTGCACCTGCTCCTTTAGCATCGAAGAGGAAACTGGCACTCTGCGCCTGCTCGCGCCCGCCTGGCATTGGTCGTCGTTGCTCATGTCACGAGGACCTCGCGAGGAGTCCCTCGCCTCGATATCTCCGGTCCTCACGAGCCGGCCTTGTGAGGCCGCCCCAGGGGATGCCTTGCATCGTCCGCCTCGCGAGACTTGGCCCCTCGCGAGGGTCTTGAGTGGTCGATGAAGATGTTGGGCCGTATCAGGTCGCCTTGTGAGCCACGCCTTAGGACGCAGGCACGCAAGTCTGGGTACCCCCGTTCCCAGGACGCCGACAATATCATGAACTGTAAGTCAAGTAAACAACCACACATACATTGATTGTCTTTCAGATTTCGACATAATTCGTAAGTTAATTGCTTTCTTAATACGCAGTGGTCACTGGATATTTGTCTTCATTGTTCCAAACAAGAACACAGTTTACTACATGGATTCTCTTAGAGAGTCAACAAACGCTCAGGATCTGACGCATCTTCAGCTATTCATGGACATGTATTGAATTCTATGATGTTGAAATTAATTTGCATTCATATCTAGTTCAATTGATGTTGTCAAAATTCATCTTCATTTGCAGTGTGCTCGCATTGTGTAAAACTAAACCAGGGAACCTATTCAAGAGGGAACTACCTCTGCAGCACGAGATCATTTCTCCAGTAACACACTGCAATCCATTATTTTCGGAAAATTTATCCAATAGTCTACAAATACCTTTCTTACGCTAGGCAAATGTTCAAGCTGCTATGTGTTTGGTTGCAATCTCATCCCAGCAGAGTTGGTCCCTCTTCGTGCATGCTCATCTTAGCACTCCTCTTCATGCATGCTCCTAGTGTAAGTGTTAAGCTAGTGTGGACTCATGCACCCTTCATACACTCTACCAAACAACCAAAAGTGGGTCGAGAAGGGAATTTTTGCTCTCATGCACCCTTCATACATCCTACCAAACACAAATAAACCTCTTTCTATTTATGTCCAAAGAAAAAATAATACATCTAGCACCAGTTAGTTTGTTCCTAACAGTACAAATACATGACTAATTATGTACAAAAAATTTTAGTGTCCTCAACAACAAGCAGGGACCAACCTTTATGGATACTATGTTTGCAGACACATGATCTGCATCTGCAAACTGCTGCTAGTTGTGAAGATCCTCGCGAATTAGTACTAGTAAGTCTATCTAAATTAATATCTTCTACTCCACTCATATGGCACATTCTGATCTTAAAAATATTGCAGCTCATCTTAGAACCGAGGACCCCTGAACAGCTCCCGGCTGGTGAATTGCTGATGGTTCAGAGATTTGTCAACGACTTCTTCCTAAATAACTACATCAATCCCACTCGTGATAATGAATATTCCAGCATGCATTCTGCCGAAACATTGAGTAAGAGTTAGCCGCTAAACATATACGCGTGGATCCATTGTATTCCATCTGATGAGGTCTTCGTATTTCGTACACTATGATTAAAAATTTATAATATATGTGTGGAAAAATCATTGGAATTTAGCTAACATATGTTCAATTGCATTTTTTGTGAGAACTGATGAATGTTCTTCCTGTGGACACTATTTGTTCAATTGAATATTATGGCGAATTTTCTTTTTCCATGCCGATTTAAAATGGATATTTTGTTTTAACCTGGCAATTGTTCCGCACATGGTTTAACTATATGTGTGTGGGCGATCCACATCGGAAAGCATAGGTCAATCATAGAGGAACCGTCAGTGATACACAACAGATCGCAAATGATTTGCAGCGCTACTACGTGCGCGTAGGGTCTCCGGAACTGTTTGTGATATCACGGTATCGCACATGGGAGCTCGGAGTAAACCGTGCTCAATGTAAAATACAATCCCATTCGTAATTTTTTCAGAAAAAGTGTGGGATACCAAACAAAAAGCACACGTCACTCTTGTCGAAACCGTCGGTGATACACAACAAACTGCAAACGGTCTGCAACACTCGTATTTGTGCGAAGGGGCTCCTGAACCATTTGTGATAGAACAGTATTGTACACGGTATTTGTTGGGAAACGTGTGTGATGGAGTCCTGCATGGCAGACAGGTTCCGCAGAAAAATCATGTGCGATGGGGCACATATCGCACACAGTTCATATGTTGGCCCGTGTGCCTTACATACTGGATCCCAAATGGTTCATCACGACACACCGTTTGGTTTCACTTCGCCATTATAAATGTTTAATCACCGATTCCACACATGCGAAAGAATTTAGTGTGTGCTGCATTTTGCAAGGCCTCTGGATCATGACTCCATATTCCCGATGGTTTCTGGGTCGTGTGGGAAGGACCCCCCTATCGCACACACTCACTTGGCGATGGTTACGAATGCCATCGCGGAAAGGGGTTAAAAACCGTGTGCATAGCACCGACGCGTACCAGTGTCAGGGTTCTGGTTTGAGGCCTCTAACGTTGGTGTTTTTTTTCTCTCGTTCAATGACCTTTGGATCTTCGGACGGCTTGTTCATTTTCAACTTCTTGCTGGGCTTGGCTATGCCACGGAAAAGAAGACACATGAAGAGGTTAATATATCAGTTAGTAAAGTGTTAAATAACCAAGAGGTTAAATGTTCTCACCCAGGAGCAACTTTGAAGAGGGGAATCTGAGTCCCAGTAGAGTCACCAGAGGAAAAGTAAGAGATTCCAAGATAATTTGAGTTAGAAGGATTAAGTGGTGTATGGATATGACCCGCCTTTGGAAAGGAGGAGATTAAGTTCTCAGGCACCTCGACTCGGCGTTTGCGAGGGCCCGGCGTATTCGGTAAGCCAGCATGAAGCTCTCCCCTCCACTGTTCCGGGTTGTACACCGAGCTTCATGCTGTTGTTTCTTCAAAATAAAGTTTGAATCCAAGTAAGCCAAAGGGTGAGAAAACATTACTTTCTGGGTAACTTGCCGAACTTTCTGTCTTGGCAAGGGCTCTGAGTCGGAGGAAATGATAGTTACCTCTAAAAACATCTGCCTGGCTGGTCTCCGCGTCATCTTGAGAGGAATCGGCACCAATAAGATGCATAAAAAGGAGCCAAGAGAATCGAGTTCTACCTCCGACTCATCATCCAGACCAAATATTTCGGTCACATATGTTTTCTTCTTGGTTTTCTTGCGAGCTTTTGTTTTGCCCTAGCCTTTTTGGTCGGCTTCTCCTGCAGTTTCTTGGTCCGGAAAGAAGAATTGGCATGAGAAAAGGCAAACAATAATAAAGAGGATGCAATATATGAGAATAATATGTAAAGTAAGCTAGCTTGAAGCACTTACGTTTGGAGCCGGGTTAAGGGTGTAGAAGGGGCTCAACCCTGTCTTACTACAGTTTTCCAAGCTTTCCATGAGCAGTGTCTTAGTCATATCATTGATATCTTTATCTTCAAGTTGTATTTGACAGTGACATTGTCGATCTTTGACGCCCCAGTGTATTCACACATTAAACTGGACCGGTGGCTCAAAGGCACGATCCTCCAAGTGACCCAGCATCGGACCAAGTCAACTCCAGTCAATCCATTAGCCAACAAGGCTCTTATCTTCAAGAAGGTAGGCATTTAGCCTGTTCAGTGGTGCTGATCCGGTATGGAAGCGGGTGTTTTTGGCTAAGCCGACAATCGTGGAAACCCGACAGAGGGTTCTCATCAACTGGAGAGGTATCTTGGCAGTAGAACCAAGTCTAATTCCAGTCTTTAGGGTGACTCAGAAGTGTGGCTTAAGGGAAGATAGCATCTCTTCATCTTTGAATTGAAATTATGTCGACTTCTAGGCTGGGCCCATCTGTAAACTCGGCATGGCGGTTCAAATAGTGGTACTCTGTGAAAAGGTCAATGTTGGGCTCCTCTTGAAGGTATACTTCACAGAAAACTTGGAAATTGCATATGTTGGAAACAGAGTTCACTCCATTATCTTGAGGATGAAGTTGATAAAAGTGCAGCGCATCACGGAAATTTTTTGAGGCGGGCGGTTAGAAACCACGGATTATATGATCAGCAAAAACTATAACTTCACTTTCCTTTGGTTGAGGTTTAACTTCTGTTCCTGGAACCCGCCAGTGGATAACATCTTTGGATGATAAGATTCCCACTTGAACATACTCATTAAGAGTTTGCTCCGTAATAGTGGAGGCGACCAAACCACATGAGGTGACGGTCTTAGCCATTTTTATCAGGTGAAGGCCTAGAACAAAAACATGGCGGGTCAAATTTATGAAGATAAGCCTCCCAAATGAAACAAAAAAGAATGTCTCCTATGCAGACTCATATGCAAGGTTTAAAAGCTATGAAGAAAATAGCATGATTAAACTGGCAAGGCGTAGTCGGGTGATAGACATTGAACGTATACTAGCGGGTTAACATTCGATGAGCAAGCCGACGGGTGACCACTTGCGTTGTATTTTATGAGCCGCCCATATAGCAGTGGTGCGCAGGTATATACTGATCAATGATGGAGTAAAATTTTGCTAAGTGCTGAACAAACATGTTTCACAGATTAGTTCTGTGGTATTGGATCTACGGCAATTCAAAAAACAGAAGAAAATTACTAGCCCTAAAGTACACTGGACTAACTACTGTGTTGGGGGTAAATTTTAACACAGAGTAATGGATCTATAATTGATAGTAGGCATTAAAGCGATTGAAATATGACTTTGGCATCGCATCTGGGCTCGACTGAATAGTATGGCAGATGAACTATGGACGACGGTGGTGAACGCCAATGAACTCGCAAACAAACTAGTGACCTAATGCAGATCTGAAAGTCTAGGAAGTGGTACCTGTTAATGGGGATGGGGAGCGGGAGTGTGCCGCAGTTCTCTGGGTTCGTTTAGATTGATGCAACGGCCGATGTTGACATTGCCAGAGGAGGACGGCGGCGATAGAGCTCGGGTCGCGGTGGTGTTGCGAGGAGGAAGAAGAAGAGGCAGGCGTAAAAAGTGAAATGGAGGCCCCCTGTCCATATTAATAAGGAGGTGCTAAGATAGCATGCGCGGGAATCAAGGAGGCAAAATGATTATGTTAGCAAAGCATGAACCTAGATTTTCCGGAGGACCATTAAGCTAAAGATCCGTTGAGATATCCTCGGCCTTGTGCGGAATTAATGCACATGACGTCATGGCGGGTTACAATGATTCTTTTTCTGTGACGTCGCGGCGGGTTATAGTGCACTCATGAAGAAAAGGCAATGATGCATTCTGCTAAGTTAAATGATGGAGATTGATATGAACAAGTTCAAATCAACCTGGGCCAAATGTTGGGGATATAACTTTGAGGTATGACCCGTCCAGGAGGGGCCGGGTTATATCGTTGGCGGCTGAACATGAAGAAAGCCCAAGGAGAGGCATGAAGATGGCGGCTCTTGGAGGTAGGCCTAGGGGTTGTGAACCATCGTATGAAAACTTGTTGTGTAGGGCATGACTAGTTAGAAACCAAGCCGGTCACGTTTTGTGATCCAGCCGGGACTCTGTAAGCCGTCAGGTCTCTACCTATGTATATAAAGGTGAGACCAGGCGGCAGGTTAACTCAAGAAACAATCAATTGAGAGCTAGGGCAAGCGTATTCGCTCCCATGTAATCGAAACTCAAGCAATACAACTGGAAGTAGGATGTATGCTTTTACCTCATTGAGAGGGGCCGAACCTGAGTAAACTCCTTGTGTCCTTTGTCCCGTTCAACCCCTTCAAGATAACCTAGTTGTGATGGCTCCACACCTAAGTCCTTTTACTAGGGAATTTTACGCGCTAAGTCCATGACAACTACCACCTTCTATTCCACCTATAGTGCTATATACATGGCTCACGCTCATGTATTGCGTGAAGAGTTGAAAAAGATGGAGCGTGTTAAAAACTATGGAACAATTTCTTGGCTGACATAGGGGAGGGCATGATTTATACTTTGTGATAAGAAGAGGGGCATAACAAGACTATATGATTTTGTAGGGATAATATTCTTTAGTCATCTTATCTTTGAAGCTTCATAATTTCTCTTTCCAGTATGCTTGAAGTATTATTGTTTTTATGTCAAAGAACTTTTGTTTTGAATCATATGGATCTGAACATTCATGCGAAAATAAGAAGAAACACATTGCTAAATCTGTTAGGTAGCATTCCACATCAGAAATTCTGTTTTTATCATTTACCTACTCGAGGACGAGTAGGAATTAAGATTGGGGATACTTTATATGTCTCAAACGTATCAATAATGTTTGACTATTCCATGCTATTATATTATCAACTTTGGATGCTTTATATGCATGAATATGCTATTTTATATTATTTTGGGACTAACTTATTAACCTAGTGCCTAGTGGCAGTTTCTGTTTTCCCCTTGTTTTTGAGCTTCACATAATAGGAATATCAAACGGAGTCCAAACGGAATAAAACTTTCGCGATGATTTTTCTTGGACCAGAAGACAACTCAGAAGATCCCCGAGGCGGTGACTAGCCAGGGGGCGCGCCCCCAGGGCTTGTGCCCCCCTTAAGGACCACCTAACCCCGTTCCTTGGCCTATATATTCTCAAATATTCCCAAAACCCTAGAACAACAGACGAAAATAATTTTCCACTGTGCAGGTCTCTATTCTCGTGAGATCCCATGTCGAGGCCTTTTCTGGTACTCTGCCGCAGGGGGATTCCATCACGAAGGGCATCTACATAAACCTTGTTGCCCCTCCGATGATGCGTGAGTAGTTTACCACAAACCTATGGGTCCATAGCTAGTAGCTAGATGGATTCTTCTCTCCCTTTGATCTTCAATACAATGTTCTCCTCGAGAGATCTATTCGATGTGATCTTCTTTTGCGGTGTGTTTGTCGAGATCCAATGAATTGTGGATTTATGATCAGATTATCTATGAATATTATTTGAGTCTTATCTAAACTCTTTTATGCATGATTAAGATAGCTTTGTATTTCTCATTGATCTATCGATATGTTTTGGTCAACTAGATTGGTTTTTCTTGCAATGGGAGAGGAGCTTTGTGAAGGGTTCAATCTTGCGATGTCCTCTCCCAGTGACAAAAAGGGTAGTGAGGCATGTATTGTATTGTTGCCATTAAGGGTAACAAGATGGGGTTTATGTCATATTGCATGAGTGTATCCCTCTACATCATGTCATCTTGCTTAAGGCATTACTCTGTTTTTAACTTAATACTCTAGATGCATGCTGGATAGCGGTCGATGAGTGGAGTAATAGTAGTAGATGCATGCAGGAGTCGGTGTACTTGTCACGGACGTGATGCCTATATTCATGATAATTGCCTTAGATATCGTCATCACTTTACGATTTTTTGTCAATTACTGGACAGTGATTTGTTCACCCACCATATGCTTTCTTCGAGAGAGAAGCCTCTAGTGAAAACTATGGCCCTCGGGTCTATTTTCCATCTTATAAACACAGATCTATAAAACTAAAAACCCAAAAATATCTTGTTGCAATTATTTTGTGTTTACTTTATTTAGCCTTTTACTTTAGTTTTAAATCTATCTCTATTAGATCCGACTCTTGTTCGTGACCGTGAAGGGATTGACAATCGCTTTTCCGCGTTGTGTGCAAGTGTTTGTTACTTTGTGCAGGTGCATAGATTGGAGACTTGCATGTACCTCCTACTGGATTGATACCTTGGTTCTCAACTGAGGAAAATACTTATCTCTACTTTGCTGCATCACCCTTTCCTCTTCAAGGAAAAAAAATCAATGCAAGCTCAAGAAGTAGCATGCATCCATTAAATGGCAATCCCTACTCACTCACATTGGTATCAATTGATGGAAATCTCCATAGTCCATTAATTTGCCTTTTTGATGTGAGACTTTCTCCCTTCTTTTGTCTACTGCCACCTTCTATTCCACTTATAATGATATATCCATGGCTCACCCTCATGTATTGCGTGAAGAGTGTAAAAAGCTGAAGCATGTTCAAAAGTATGAACCAATTGCTTGGATGACACCGGGGTAGGACATGATTTATACTTTGTGTTGAGAAGAGGGAGCATGACAAGACTATATGATTTTGTAGGGATAACTTTCTTTACCCATGTTATTTTGAAGTTTCATGATTTTGCTTTCTAGTTTGCTTGAAGTATTATTGTTTTTATGTCAATATTAAATTTTTGATTTGTATCATATGGATCTGAACATTCATGCCAAAATAAGAAGAATTACATTGATAAATATGTTAGGTAGCATTTGTGACACCCCGAGACCAGTGCGCCAGGTGTCAGCCAGTTATTCGTTGTCGTTGCCATGTCATCTGCTTGCGTGTTGCATCTTGCCATGTCATCGTGTGTGTTGCATCGTCATGTTTTCAAAACTTGCATCCGCCCGAGTCCCCCTCGTCCTTTCCGTTGTCCGTTCTGAGCCTAGACACACTCACACGCGCCCGCGGCGCGTCCGTATATTTATTTTGTGAGTGGCCGGAAAACATTCTCGGAATGGGTTGAAACTTGGCGTGTGGTCTTAGTATAGTGTAGACAGGCCGCCTGCCAAATTTCATCTCATTTGGAGCTCGTTTGATAGCCCAACGGTTATATATAGCGGCACTAGTCGCCGGTTAAAAACGTCCGATGTTTTGGGTCTCTGAAAACCTCTGCGGGCCTCTCTCCTCTCTCTCTTCTCATCCTAATGCCTCCAACACAGCCCATCTAGCCCCCAACACTACCCCTCCGTTGCGGACCGTCCGATCGGGATCTAACGGTCCGAAAACGGATGAAAACCCTCACCCCTAGCCTTTTCCCTTTTGGCCCAGCACACCTTTCACACAGCCCACCAAGTCCATTCTAACCTCTCCATGCTCTTGGCCGTTCGATCACGATCGCGTGGCCGCGAACGGCTCCTCATTTGGACACTCCTAGCTCCCTCTACATATAAATATGTGCCTCCCCCTCCATTTTCGCGCAGATGAAACCCTAGCCTCTTCCCTCGCGCCGCCGGACATGTCCAACCACGCCGGACATGTCCAGCCGGCCACATCACTCCGCCCAATCAGGGCTTGACACATCAGCGCGTCGCCGCCCCTAAGCCAACCACACCTCGCCAAGTGGAGCCGCCGTCCTCCACTCCACCGCAGCCCGCTCGGGCCCGTGCCAGGCCCGCGGGGCCCATCCGCCGCCGCCGCGAGCCCAGCCTCCCGCTCGCCTCCCACGCCTCTCGCCGGCGTCCTCCGCCGCCGTGAGCCACCACATCGCCGCCGGACTTCTACTGCTCGCCGCCGGTCTCCCTCGCCGGAGCAACCGCCCGTTGCCCCGTCCTGGAGCTCCTCGCGCCGCCGTCTCGGCCAAAGGCTACCACCACCGCCTCTGGATCCTTCGCCGTCGGCCCTTCCGTCTTCCCCCACCACCGGATACGGCCCTGGCCGGCCGGATCTGCTCGACCGCCGGCCGCCCCATCGCCATCGACCTCCGCCGCCGACAGGTTCATGCTCGAGGACGACGGCCTCCCCAGCGCCTGGACTGGTGGGCCGCGAGGCCCAGCCGCGCCCTCACCGCCCCGCTCCCGCTCCCTTGTCCCGCAGCCTGAGCCGGCCCGCTCCCGCTCTAGCCCAGCTGCCTCTCTCCTCCGCGTCTTGGGCTCGGCCCACTCTGGTGAGGACCCCCCCCTACCGGCCCTATTCCCCGCCCCGGGCGTCCCGTAACTGTATTGCGCTCAGTTTCAGACTTAGAAATTTTGGCTAAGTCCTCAGAAAATCATGTTTTAATGTTGAATCTTTGACAGCTGGTAACTATTTGTGTGCTTATCCAAATAATGCAAATCATATGCCAAAATGATCGCGGTGATATGCTCTACACTTTGTTCCATTGTGCCATGCTCATTTGAGTTCATCTAGATGCTTTAATCTCTGTTGCAAGAGGGCTACTTGTTATAAACTGCTGTTACTTGTTATTTTGTTGCCATGTTTGAGATATGATAACTTGGTGCATGTTTACCCAAATGATACATATGATATGTCAAAATGTTCATTATGAAGTGTACTACATGATGGTTGCTGCAGCATGCTTGTTTGAGTTCATCTTGCCATGTTAATCTCTGTTGCAAAAGTGCATTTGGCTGTTAGGTGCTGAAACATGTTATGAGATGCTGATTTGAGGTGCTCGTTGTTATTGATGTGTTTGTCCCCTTGTCACATGTCTAGATGTTTTAGAATCTCCATCATATCATCTTTGCTGTGGTGCATTTAACTTTCCATGATATGCCTTGTGTTGACTTAAACATGCTTGTAAACATGCCATGCCAACATAACTGTTTTATACTTAGTGAAATTTCTACTAAGTCTGGAATCTGTCTATCCTGATGCTATGTTTGCTTGATGCCCTAGACAAATCCATGCTTGTTTTGGAGTGGCCAATGATCATGCCTTGTTGTCCATGTTATTGTCTATCCATTCATGCCCTTACTTGCTCATATGACCTGCTGTAGCTTATTTATATCTTGCTCTCAAGTTGATATAAAATATAACTGTTAGGTTTTTAACAGCACGTTTAATTTGGTGTAGCTTGTTGCTATTGATCCATGCCTCCTATGGAGATGCTTCAATGGAGTTGTTTGCTGTAGGATATGTCTACTACATGTCCATTCTTCTTGTTATCATGTTTGAGTGCTGTAGCATATATTTACCTTGCTCCAAAGTTGCTATGTGGCTGTTAACTTCAGCTTGTTATTATATCTTGTTTCATGTGTATCTTTTAGCCCCTTGCTCCGTTTTGGGTGTGCCTTATATGAAACTTGTGTGATTTTGCATGTAAATTCATAATACCATTTTGTTTTCATGTTTGGAGTGATTTTGCTTGATTTTTGGGTGCATCTTGCACCGTTGCCGTGTTTGTCTTGTTTTGCTCTTATCTTCTAGACCGTAGCTCCGAATTAAACAAACTTTATATGAAACTTGACTAGAATTTCGTGCAGATCATCATGGGGCATGTTAACCTGCTATTTAACAACTTTAACTTAAGGTTTGTTCCGATCTGAACTAATTTCAAAACATGCATATGAGGGCTTACCGGATTTGTTGTGTGTTGATTCCGGCCTCATTTAAACTTGTTGGCTTGTGTTGTTTCTCTGTTCTCACTACCTTGCCACGTATTGCATCATATATAGACTTGTCTTGCATCATACTTACTTGAGCATATTGTCATGTTCTTGTGTTGTTTTTCTGTGCTTCCTACCTTGCCATGTATTGCATCATATATAGACTTGTCTTGCATCATACTTGCTTGAGCATATTGTCATGTTCTTGTGTTGTTTTTCTGTGCTTCCTACCTTGCCATGTATTGCATCATATATAGACTTGTCTTGCATCATACCTTGCCATGTATTGCATCATATATAGACTTGTGTTGTTCTTGTGTGCTTCCTACCTTGCCATGTATTGCATCATATACAGACTTGAAGTGCATCACATGTAGACTTGTCTTGCATCATACTTGGTTGAGCATATTGTCATGTTCTTGTGTTGTGTGTTTACCGTATTGCTTGTTTCTTCTCGTTAGTGCTTGTTCTGTTGCGTTCGTGAGGATTCGTTCTACTTCTCGTGGTTCGTCTTCAAGGCTTCTTCTTCGTCTTCTTCACGGATCCGTTCTTCTTCCTTGCGGGATCTCAGGCAAGATGACCATACCCTTGGATACCTTTACTATCATTGCCATGCTTAGTTGTCTCAATGCTATCGTTACATGTCGCGCTACCCATCATTATTGTCAGCCTCTCCTTGTTGCCATTAAACATCTAACCTTTGACACCTTCCCATCAAAACCATTGTTTGGCTATGTTACCCGCTTGCTCAACCCCTCTTATAACGTTGTTAGTTGCAGGTGAAGATGAAGATTGTTCCATGTCGGAACTTGATGTTTTGGAAATATCACAATATGAATTATTATTATTATTAAGATGCCTATATACTGGGCATGGGTGGAAGGCTTGGCCTTTTGCTCGGTGTTTTGTTCCACTCATGCCACCTTAGGAGCCGATAAACCGGCATTATGTTCCTTGATTTTGCGTTCCTTACACGGTTGGGTGTATGGGGACCCCTTGACAGTTCGGCTTTGAATAAAACTCCTCCAGCAAGGCCCAACATTGGTTTTAATTTGCTCATAATAAAAACTTAATTAATTAATTAATTGCATAGGGAGTTAGCGCTACCCGAGGATTCTTCTACATAGCAGGGGGCCAGTGCTGATGGTGTTGGTCCCAAAAGGGGAGACTGCGGGGCCGCCACGGGGAAACTCGAGGTATCTGGCTCCCGTAGGATCGCCCATCCGGTCGTGGCCTGAGATGAGATACGCGTGGCTACTATCAGGGTGTCGACACACCGGGAGGTCTTGCTGGACTTGTTTTACCATTCTCGAAATGTCTTGTGCACCGGGATGCCGAGCCTGATCGGATTTCCCTAAGATAAAGGGGTAATAATTATTATTACTTCAGCTGATCGTGAGAGCTTGTGATGGGCTAAGTTGGGACACCCCTGCAGGGTTATGATCTTTCGAAAGCCATGCCTGCGGTTATGTGGCAGATAGGAATTTGTTAATGTCCGGTTGTAGAAAACTTGTCAGAGGATCCGAAGTAAAACACACAACTGTGTGAGTAACCGTGACTGTCTCTTTTCACTTGGAGAAGAGAGCACGGTGGGGTTATGTTTGACTCATAGGTAGTTCGGGATCTTTAGCGATCATTACTAGTTTGTGACCGTTTGCGTAGATGCTCATCTTATTCTTGTACTCGTAAGTTAGCCACCATACATATTGCTTAGCCGCTGCTGCAACCTCACCACATTACCTCTTCCTACCCATAAAGCTTTGATAGTCTTGTTACCCATGGTTATGGGATTGCTGAGTCCTCGTGGCTCACAGATACTGCAAAAACAGTTGCAGGTGCAGGTTTCCGATGACTTGACGTGAGAGCGATGTCGTTGTGTTGGAGTTTGAAAGCACATTTGCTCTCCGGGTGGTTTTGGTAATTAATGACAACATACTCTGTGGTTGGACTAATGCTTTTATCAAGTATGTTTCAGGAAAGCCAATCACTTTGGTATGGGAAGATGACTGAAGAAGTGGACCCCTCAAAATGCTAAGGCAAGCATTGGCAAAAGCTCAAGACTCCATTTTTGGTTTAGTGATCAAAGATCACATTGAGTCCATAGGAAAAGCCAATACTATTAAAAGGGGATGAGGTTGTGTTGATGATCTGGTTGCTCAAGTGCTTGGTGATCTAACTCCCTCAACTATCAGCACTATTCACTACTTAACACACACCCATAAGTAATCTCGGTCAAACCAACTCTGTCCCACCGAGATGAACCACTTCTGCCATATTCCAAACCCTAACATCTCGGTCACACCGATTCTTTCAACTCAGTCCCACCGAGATGAACCACTTCTGCCATCTTCCAAACCCTAGAAAAATCGGTCTTACCGAGTTTGAGATCGGTCACACCGAAACTGAACTGCCAACCTTCTGTAACCACTTCACATCATTTCGGAATTTCCGAGTTTGCATTATCGGTCTCACCGAATTGGGCAAGGTTCTGCCTTGACTCAAATCGGTCGCACCGATAATTCATTCTCGGTCAAACCGATTCTGGCATGTTCCTACTCTTTCTCAAATCGGTCCAACCGAGTTTTCTTTCTCGGTCTCACCGAAATCTCCAACGTTCATATCAGATGCACTTTCGGTCTCACCGAGATGGTATTTTCGGTCCCACCGAAAATCCCAACGTTCACTATATTTGAACTTTCGGTCTAACCGAGTTTTCACTTCGGTCTGACCGAGATTGGTCAAATGTGTGTGTAACGGTTGGATTTTGTGTGGAGGCTATATATACCCCTCCACCCCCTCCTCATTCGTGAGGAGAGCCATCAGAAAGTACCACCACTTCTATCACACACTTTCTGAGAAGTGAACCACCTACCCTTGTGTTGAGATCAAGCCATTCCATTCCTACCATATGAAACTTGATCTCTAGCCTTCCCAAGTTGCTTTCCACTCAAATCTTTCTTCCACCACAGCCATATCAGTGAGGAGAGTTGAGTGTTGGGGAGTTTATCACTTGAAGCACAAGAGCAAGGAGTTCATCACCATCAACACAGTCTATTACCTTTTGGGGGGTGGTGCCTCCTAGATTGGTTAGGTGTCGCTTGGGAGCCTCCGTCGTGATGTGGAGTTGAACCAAGAAGTTTGTAAGGGCAAGGAGATCGCCTACTTCGTGAAGATCTACCCCGAGTAAGGCTAGTCCTCCGTGGGCGTAGGCCGTGATGGAATAGACAAGGTTGCTTCTTCGTGGACCCTTCGTGGGTGGAGCCCTCCGTGGACTCGCGCAGCCGTTACCCTCCGTGGGTTGAAGTCTCCATCAACGTGGATGTACGATAGCACCACCTATCGGAACCACGACAAAAATCTCCGTGTCACCAAACTGCGTTTGATCTTCTCCACTTCCATTTACTATATATGCAATTTACTTTCCGCTGCCCATACTCTAGAATTGCATGTGTAGTATGTTACTTGACTTGATCTTAATTGCAAAACTGCCTAAATCTGTCCTTGATAAAAGACAGAAATTTTATCTTGTCAAGTAGTCTAATCACCCCCCCTCTAGACCTACTTCTTCGATCCTACAATTGGTATCAGAGCATTGGTCTCCATTGCTTTGGTTTACACACCATTGGAGGAAGATGGACGTGTCTACGGATGGGAGTGTTAGCCATAGAGTGCCTGTTCTTGATGGAAGGTTCTATAACTCTTGGAGGTCTGAAATGCTTAGTATCTTTAAAATGTACAATTTGTGCAAATATGTTAAGACCCCCTATGTGCCTCCATTTGATCCTTTGCACCCTACCATGGATGAAGAGCTTGATTTGCTTCGTAATCTTAGAACTGTGAATCTTATCATTAGAGGGTTACCTGATGACTTGCTTAATCTTGTTACAAATTTTGAGTGTGCCTATGCTATGTGGAAATTCTTGGAAGAACTTTATCCGGACTACTCTATGAGAGGTCTTGATGAAATTCTACACAAGACTATTGAATTTGATAGGTTGCACCCCAATGATCCTAACTTTGATAAATGCTTCTTTGAGCTTCGTGATCTTATGAAAAAGAAGGGTGATCCCGGTCTTATCAATATTAGAGTTAGAAATGCTCTTGCATTACATTCCGAAGATTATTATTCCATTGACCAAACTAATGCAAATACTTATCAAATTGACCTAGGTGTTGATGATGAACAATCTATGGGTCAATATGATGATGAGCATGAGCAAGACGATGATTACTCTGATTCGGACACCGAGCTAGACAAAGTCATGAAGAGTCTCAATCTCATGGCAAATCTGAGAGACTACATGTCCGGTGGAAAAGAGTGGATTCTTGACAGTGGATGCACCGATCACATGACCGGAGACAAAGACATGTTTCGAGAGCTTGCAAAGAACGATGGTCCACGCAAGTATGTGACTTTTGGAGACAACTCCAAGGGTAAGGTACTTGGCCTTGGTAAGGTGGCCATATCTCATGATAGCTCTATTCAAAATGTCATGCTTGTAGAATCTCTTGGATACAATTTACTTTCCGTGTCTAGATTAGCTGACTTTGGATTCAACGTGCTATTCACCAAAGTAGATTGCCAAGTCTTTCGTCGTGATAATCAAAACATGGCTTTTACTGGTATTCGTAGAGGTGATCTATATATTGTTGATTTCACTAAGAAAGCCCAACCTAGAGCTTGTTTCATTGCTAAATCCTCTAAAGGTTGGTTATGGCATAGAAGGCTAGGACATGTTGGTATGCGTAATCTAGACAAGCTGATCAAAGGTGATCATATTCTTGGTGTTAAAGATGTTTTCTTTGACAAAGACAGACTTTGTAGTGCTTGTCAAGCAGGAAAACAAGTTGGTGGAAGTCATCCTGTGAAAAACATCATGACCACTAGGAGACCGCTTGAGCTTCTCCACATGGATCTCTTCGGTCCCAATGCTTACAAAAGCCTTGGTGGTAACTCCTTTGGTCTAGTTATAGTTGATGATTATTCCAGATTTACGTGGGTATTTTTCCTTGATGATAAATCGCAGGTTCAGAGGATCTTCAAGACCTTTGCCAAAAAGGCCCAAAATCAATTTGAGGTGAAGATCAAGAAAGTTCGGAGTGACAACGGAACGGAGTTCAAGAACGCCAATGTAGAGTCTTTTCTCGATGAGGAAGGAATTCTACATGAGTTCTCGGCTACGTACACGCCTCAACAAAATGGAGTTGTTGAGAGGAAGAACCGAACGCTCATAGAGATGGCGAGAACGATGCTTGATGAATACAAGACACCGAAACATTTTTGGGGAGAAGCGGTCGAGACAGCTTGTCATGCTATCAACAGGCTTTATCTTCATAAGCTTCTCGGCAAGACATCATACGAGCTTCTCACCGGTAACAAACCCCAAGTGGGATACTTTCGTGTCTTTGGTTCAAAATGCTATATCCTTGATAAGCATCGTCGGTCTAAATTTGCTCCTAAATCTCATGAAGGCTTTCTTCTTGGTTATGGATCAAACTCCCACACCTACCGTGTCTACAATAATTTCACCCGAAAGGTTGAAGAGACGGTAGATGTGAAGTTTGATGAATCTAACGGCTCGCAAGTAGAGCAAATGCCTATTGATGTAGGAGACAAGGACCCATCGGAAGCAATCCAAGATTTATCTATCGGGAAGATCCGTCCCATGGAAGTGAAGGAGAGTACCTCATCTACATATGTGGAGCCACCTACCTCACAGAGAGATGAACCTCAAGGCAACATGGAGGCCTCCACAAGTGGAACTCACCAAGATGAGGAAATGCAACAAGAAGATCCACCGCAACCTCCTTCTCCACCACCTCAAGACAACACCAACAACAATGAAGAAGAAGAAGAGGAAGATGAAGATGATGAGGAAGCTGAGCAACAACATCAACAAAAGCTATCCCGAGTTCGAGCAAGAGTCAAGAAAAATCATCCCGTGGAACAAATGATGAACGACATCAACTCCGGGAGAATTACTCGCTCTAAAACTCGCTTAGCTAACTTTTGTGAACATTACTCATTTATCTCTAGTATTGAACCTATGAAGGTAGAAGAAGCACTTAAAAACCCGGATTGGGTGAACGCTATGCACGAAGAACTACACAACTTCGAGAGGAACAAGGTGTGGACTTTGGTAGAGAAGCCCAACGATGATCAAAACATCATTGGAACCAAATGGGTGTTTCGGAACAAGCAAGATGAAGATGGACAAGTCATCCGCAACAAGGCTCGTCTCGTAGCTCAAGGTTACACACAAGTCGAAGGTATGGACTATGGTGAGACCTATGCCCCCGTTGCTAGACTTGAGTCCATTCGTATTCTTCTTGCTTATGCCAATCACCATGATATTACTCTCTATCAAATGGACATCAAAAGTGCTTTCCTAAATGGTGAAATTGAGGAGGAAGTATTTGTGAAACAACCTCCCGGTTTTGTGAATCCCAAAAAGCCTAATCATGTTTACAAGTTGCACAAAGCTCTTTATGGTCTTAAACAAGCACCTAGAGCTTGGTACAAATGCTTAACTAGCTTTCTTCTTGCAAAAGGCTTTGAGATTGGAAAGATAGACTCAACGCTGTTCACAAAAAGGGTTAATGGTGAACTATTTGTGTGCCAAATATATGTTGATGATATTATCTTTGGTTCAACTAACCCTCATTTTAGCAAGAAGTTTGGACAGCTCATGTCAGAGAAGTATGAAATGTCCATGATGTGTGAACTCAAATTTTTCCTTGGGTTGCAAATCAAGCAATCTAAGGAGGGTACTTTTGTCTCACAAACAAAGTACACCAAGGATCTCTTCAAGAAGTTCAACATGCAAGAAAGCAAAGGTATGAGTACCCCCATGCCTACTAGTGGACACAATGACTTGACAAAAGATGGAGAACCCGTTGATCAAAAGGTTTACCGTTCTATGATTGGTTCTCTACTATATCTTTGTGCTTCTCGTCCTGACATAATGTTGAGTGTATGCATGTGTGCACGATATCAAGCAGCCCCTAAAGAATGTCATCTTAAAGCTGTTAAAAGGATAGTGAGATACTTGATACACACACCAAACTTTGGCATTTGGTATCCTAAGAGAGCTTCTTTCGATCTTATTGGCTATTCCGACTCGGACTATGCCGGTGACAAGGTTGATAGAAAGTCAACTTCGGGTACATGTCAATTCCTTGGTCGATCCCTTGTATCTTGGTCCTCCAAGAAACAAAATTCGGTATCTTTATCCACTGCCGAAGCAGAATATATTGCTGCTGGTTCGTGTTGTGCTCAATTGCTATGGATGACACAAACGCTTAAGGATTATGGGATACATGTGAGACGTGTTCCCTTGCTTTGTGACAATGAGAGTGCAATCAAGATTGGACACAATCCTGTGCAACATTCTCGAACAAAGCATATTGAAGTTCGTCACCATTTTATTCGTGATCATATTGCCAAGGGTGATATTAATCTTGAGCATGTTCGTACTGACAAACAACTTGCAGATATCTTTACAAAACCTCTTGATGAGAAAGTGTTTTGTCGCTTAAGGAGTGAGTTGAACATCATTGATGCTTCAAACTTGGAGTGATAACTCCTTTGATGCATGCAAGGCATGAGCCTCTTGACTAATCCTTGATATTTCTCTTATGATGATGATCATATGTCTTGGACACATTTGCCTCCTTGTATTGCATCTAACTCTTTGCAGGTACTTGGATGATCTACATTCCACAAGATTACCACACACTCAAACCATGAGTAATCTTGTCATCGACCAAGTATCTAGCCCTTTGGGATGTTGAGTTCAAGGAACAAAATTCCACATATCCTTTTTGACATCTTATACATCTAGTATTTCACTCTTGTCATCTTGGATATTCTTGAGTATTTCCTTGCTTGCCTAACCCATGTAGGAAGATGAACTACACAAGTAGAAAAGGCGCTCCAACTTCACATTCTATGAGCACCTACATCAAGTTCACCTACATGAGCAAAGCATCAACAAGCCCAAGGTATGTTCTTCACATCTTTGAGGAGCTTTGCTCAAAGTCATGAGTACAAGCAGCTTCATAAGATGTGATCACATCAAATGCTTAATCGAAAAATGGCAACCCCATTTTGAGCTTAAACGATGAGTATGACCTATGATCAAATGTCCTCATTTGACTCCTAAGTCAATATACTCAAACATAGGTGACCTTGTCGCCGACCTTTATCTAGATGAAGTACATATGCTTTTGGAGTTTTTCTGTTATGTTCTCTCATTGAGTTTTCTTAAAAAAAATATAAAAAAAAAAAAAAAAAAACTTCATCTAGAATTTCCTTTTATTTCTTTTCTTATGTTTCTTTGTGAATATCTTTCTGAAAATCTTTTTCTGGCTCTGATCAATTCCCTGAAAATCTTTTACAAATTCCTTGCAAATCTTTTGAAATACTCCTCGCAAAGTGATCTGAATTCTTTCTCTACTTTTAAGGGGGAGAGGACTCAAATTCAGACTCGATTTCTTAAATTTTAAAGAGGAGAGGACTCAAATTTGGACTCAAATTGTTTCTCTATGCATGTTCTTGTTTGTCCCGTTGTGATTCTTAAGGATCCCACTTCTTTCTATCTTTCTTTCTTTCCATCTTTCCTGTCCTACCTAGTTTACTGTCCTTTTCGGCACTTGATGTCAAAGGGGGAGAGAACTTAGGGGGAAAGGACTAAGGGGGAGTAGGGGAGAAGAGAAGACTTAAGGGAAGAAGAAAAGCAATCTTATCTTAAGGGGGAGAGAATCACATCAAAGCTTTGTCGTATTTTACATTGGACATTACAATTGGCATCTTTCTTTTGATTTTGCTTTTTCCTTCACACCCCTTGTTCTTACAATTGGTATCTTTCTCACAATTGGTATCTCATGGAATCTTTTAGCTTAAGGGGAGAAGACTTAGAGGAATCTTCACAATTGATATCCTATGAAAAGCAAAATCTCTCAGAGTTCATTGAAAATCTTTTAGCTTCGGAGACATGTTTGCTGATTCAAGCCTGTGCTCAATATGAGACACTCTTTATACATGTCCTCCCTGGCTTGGTACTCTTGATGTTCTTGCAGTTGGTTGAAGGAATACTCTTGTGTTATCTAACCTTGTTTTCTCAAGTTTATCCCTTCAGGTACAAATGCCAAGGAACCTCAAGGTAAGTATATGCATCTTGCAGAATGTGCATGATGGTGACTTGCTTGTAAATACTTGTTTGCAAGAAATCACCATGCACATATGCATTATCACTCACTTCCCCTCTCTTCTGCTCTGATGCATATAGCCAAGCTGCATGTAGCACATCTTGCTTATCTCTCTTGTGTGCTTGTGGTAGTCCAAAACCATAATCTATGAAAATCTTGCACACTTGTAGGGGGAGCCTGTGTACTACATGCTTGTCAAAGCTTTCATGATAATCCTGTCTTTCTTTCAATAAGCTTTGATGTTTCGTTCAATATAATTTCAGTGTGTTGCCATCAATTACCAAAAAGGGGGAGATTGAAAGCACATTTGCTCTCCGGGTGGTTTTGGTAATTAATGACAACATACTCTGTGGTTGGACTAATGCTTTTATCAAGTATGTTTCAGGAAAGCCAATCACTTTGGTATGGGAAGATGACTGAAGAAGTGGACCCCTCAAAATGCTAAGGCAAGCATTGGCAAAAGCTCAAGACTCCATTTTTGGTTTAGTGATCAAAGATCACATTGAGTCCATAGGAAAAGCCAATACTATTAAAAGGGGATGAGGTTGTATTGATGATCTGGTTGCTCAAGTGCTTGGTGATCTAACTCCCTCAACTATCAGCACTATTCACTACTTAACACACACCCATAAGTAATCTCGGTCAAACCAACTCTGTCCCACCGAGATGAACCACTTCTGCCATATTCCAAACCCTAACATCTCGGTCACACCGATTCTTTCAACTCAGTCCCACCGAGATGAACCACTTCTGCCATCTTCCAAACCCTAGAAAAATCGGTCTTACCGAGTTTGAGATCGGTCACACCGAAACTGAACTGCCAACCTTCTGTAACCACTTCACATCATTTCGGAATTTCCGAGTTTGCATTATCGGTCTCACCGAATTGGGCAAGGTTCTGCCTTGACTCAAATCGGTCGCACCGATAATTCATTCTCGGTCAAACCGATTCTGGCATGTTCCTACTCTTTCTCAAATCGGTCCAACCGAGTTTTCTTTCTCGGTCTCACCGAAATCTCCAACGTTCATATCAGATGCACTTTCGGTCTCACCGAGATGGTATTTTCGGTCCCACCGAAAATCCCAACGTTCACTATATTTGAACTTTCGGTCTAACCGAGTTTTCACTTCGGTCTGACCGAGATTGGTCAAATGTGTGTGTAACGGTTGGATTTTGTGTGGAGGCTATATATACCCCTCCACCCCCTCCTCATTCGTGAGGAGAGCCATCAGAAAGTACCACCACTTCTACCATACACTTTCCGAGAAGTGAACCACCTACCCTTGTGTTGAGATCAAGCCATTCCATTCCTACCATATGAAACTTGATCTCTAGCCTTCCCAAGTTGCTTTCCACTCAAATCTTTCTTCCACCACAGCCATATCAGTGAGGAGAGTTGAGTGTTGGGGAGTTTATCACTTGAAGCACAAGAGCAAGGAGTTCATCACCATCAACACCGTCTATTACCTTTTGGGGGTGGTGCCTCCTAGATTGGTTAGGTGTCGCTTGGGAGCCTCCGTCATGATGTGGAGTTGAACCAAGAAGTTTGTAAGGGCAAGGAGATCGCCTACTTCGTGAAGATCTACCCCGAGTAAGGCTAGTCCTCCGTGGGCGTAGGCCGTGATGGAATAGACAAGGTTGCTTCTTCGTGGACCCTTCGTGGGTGGAGCCCTCCGTGGACTCGCGCAGCCGTTACCCTCCGTGGGTTGAAGTCTCCATCAACGTGGATGTACGATAGCACCACCTATCGGAACCACGACAAAAATCTCCGTGTCACCAAACTGCGTTTGATCTTCTCCACTTTCATTTACTATATATGCAATTTACTTTCCGCTGCCCATACTCTAGAATTGCATGTGTAGTGTGTTACTTGACTTGATCTTCATTGCAAAACTGCCAAAATCTGTCCTTGATAAAAGACAGAGATTTTATCTTGTCAAGTAGTCTAATCACCCCCCCCTCTAGACCTACTTCTTCGATCCTACAGAGTTCTTTCTTCTTCTTCTTCTTTAGTCTTAGGTTAGGTTCCGGGTCGGCAGCCTGGGATAGCAGATGGATGTCGTTGTGCTTTTCATGTTTGCATCCGTAGTCGGATGCCTTGTATTGATATTGTTGTATTCATGTGTCTTGTATGTATTGTTGTATCCCCCATGTATTTATGTAATGGTACGATGTAATGATATCCATCTTGCTAAGCGCCCGAAATGCGGTTGTGCCCCAATCACGTAAGTGTCACGTGATCGGGATAGAATCGCATCTTGGGCCTGACAAGTTGGTATCAGAGCCTCGACCGACCATAGGAGCCCCCTTGATTGATCATAGTCTGGCTGTTGTTGAGTCTAGCAGAAAACCTTTTTTCGGAGTCTAGTTATATCGGAGAGTAGGAATTCTTTTACTCCTCAGTCCCTTCGTCGCTCTGGTGAGGAATCTTGACGTAGGTGTTTTGAATTACCCCTCTTCCCATTCAATTTTTTTTAGGATCACGTGGTTAGTTTTCGTTTGTTGCGTTGTCGGTTCTTTCATCTGGTGCATCTCTCGTCTAGTGGACTCGACTCTCTTCTTCTTTGCAAGTTCAATCCTCGGTTCTTTCCAACCGATGTTGTTTCCCCGTCGGAAGTTGTCTTTCTTTTTCCCATCCGCCCACCCTTTTTGCTTCTCGGAGCCAGAGTCCTTAATCGAGTATCCTTCCTACTCGTGTGATCCTCTGCATTCTTCCTTAGTTATTTCAACTGTTGATTCTCGTCTAGCTCGTCATTGTTCTTCTCTTTTCTTCTCCGATAAATTCTCCTATCGTTTGATATTCTTCATCTCTTTTCCTTTCCGATTGATTTCAAGTCAAGTTTTCTGGTGTTGTTCTTATTCTTTCATCGGCTTAAGTGTTTTTCCCTTATCTCGTTCGCCTCTCGTCATTTAATTGTTCCAGAGTTCCGAAGAAATCTCAGGAGAATTGTCTGTGTTCCAATTAATTCGAGTTTGTTACCTCATTCGAGTCTTTTAATCATTCCGGTGCACCATCTCCTTTTCAATCCTTTCCGACAGAGTTTTCTCTTCGATGGGCTCATAACCCACAGGTCTTTTCCCAGGATCTTACCTAACTCTTCTAATTTTGCAGAGTGTTCTGAAATTCTTTTCAATTGTGACGTAAGTATGGATTCCATCAGTCATATGCCTTCTCCAAAATCGCTTTCAATTCTTTTTATCGTTGGTTCAACCTTTCTTCTTTTCATTCTTCTGGAGTATTTCACGAATTCTTTTAATTGTGTTCCTCCGAAGGCCATCATTTCAGAAGATTTATTCATTCTCAGTTTTCAACTTCGTCCTCCAAATATTCTTCATTGATGCCTTTTCGTTCGTCTCACATTTTTTCCGGTGCTTCGTTCAAGTATTCTTTAATCAGTTCGCGATCTCTTCGTTCTCATCATTCTAATTTCCTCGAGTCCTTTATTCTTCCTAGAGATTCATTCTCTTGTGTTTCACGCAATCTCAATTCTTCACGGTGGCTTGTCCTCTTGCATCGTTCAATTTCATTCCTTACGGTGGTCACTCTCGTTCTTCACTCGATTTTAATTCTTCCCGGTGGCTTGTTCTATTTCATCACTCATTTTCAATTCTTCCCGGTGGTTCGTTTCTTTTATTCACTCAGCTTTAATTCTTAATGGTGATTCGCTCAACAGTTCTTTCCGGTGCTATCATATCAATTCATTCATTTTTATTCCAATCCTACCAATGTTTCATGAAGATTTTCGCAAGTTCGCGAGATATCCCTCTTTAATCATTTCAACAAGAATAAGTAGTATGCGAAACCATTGCTTCTCATCAATTTAATTGATGGACGATAAGCATGACATAATTCTTATTCTTTTCATCGAGTTGATTTATTCCTTCCTTCGGAGTTTATTCTTGAGGAATAAATTCTAATCCAAAGTGTTTTATTCTTTTCTTCCCGGAGTTCATAGTTTCTCGGCCTTCTCATCGAAACCCCGACTAATCATCGCAAGGCTTTTATTCTTATTCTTGAATCCTTCACTTCTATATCATCATCTTTTTCGCTACCGGAGTTCTTCATGGTGGTTCTTCATCATTTAATCCATTCTTCAATTATTGAGCAATCATTCTGGAGCAGCTCAAGATTTATTCTTTTGCCTCTCGAGTGCAAATAATTCTCCCTTTTCTTTTGATGGGATTTTTGCATTTCTTCATTCTCATATATTCAATCTTTGGTTGCGGCATATTTCACCTTAACTTTTGAGATGATTATGTAAGTCCAAACCAAGCTTATTCTTTTGTGGGTGAGTTTCTCAACAGCTCCGTTCAAGCCTTTCTTTTGAAGATCCTCTTTCAATTCACCCGTGGTGGAAGTTTTCATCTTCTTCTCCGTTCTTCTCATTCCATTCTTTAATTCTTCCGGAGGTTTTTCTTGATCATACCGTCATGGATCGTTCCATCTTCTCAAGTTCTTGTTCTATTCCATTCTTGTTCAACCGGTGTGCTATTTCTTTCAGTTTCAGCCGGAGTGCTACCCGAATCCTTTTGTTTTAATCCCTTTCTTTCTCTTATTAACCGGAGTGGTTTCATATTCATTCTTGTTCGTTCAGCTCTTGTTTCGTGCTTTTCAACCTCCTTGGTTCTCGTCGTATTCCTTGTTCCTCTTGTCGAACGAAGTCCTTGCAACTTCGTTCTTCGTCATTGTATCCTTTCTTTCAAGTTGCTCAACATCCCAAAGTTCTTTGGTTTCACTCTTTTGCCCTCGAAGAACTTTGTTCTTCCTTTTTCCCTTACGTCTCGTTCCTAAGATCTCGGGACCAGATCTCTTGTTAGTAGGGGAGTGTTGTGACACCCTGAGACCGGTGCGCCAGGTGTCAGCCAGTTATTCGTCGTCGTTGCCATGTCATTTGCTTGCGTGTTGCATCTTGCCATGTCATCGTGTGTGTTGCATCGTCATGTTTTCAAAAACATGCATCCGCCCGAGTCCCCCTCGTCCTTTCTGTTGTCCGTTCTGAGCCCAGACACACTTACACGCGCCCGCGGCGCCTCCGTATATTTATTTTGTGAGTGGCCGGAAAACGTTCTCGGAATGGGTTGAAACTTGGCGTGTGGTCTTAGTATAGTGTAGACAGGCCACCTGCCAAATTTCATCACATTCGGAGCTCGTTTGATAGCCCAACGGATATATATAGAGGCACTAGTCGCTGGTTAATAACGTCGGACGTTTTCGGTCTCCGAAAACCCCCGCGGGCCTCTCTCCTCTCTCTCTTCTCATCCCAATGCCTCCAACACAGCCCATCTAGCCCCCAACACTACCCCTCCGTCGCGGACCGTCCGATCGGGATCTAACGGTCCCAAAAAGGATGAAAACCCTCACCCCGAGCCTTTTCCCTTTTGGCCCAGCACCCCTTTCACACAGCCCACCAAGTCCATTCTAACCCCTCCATGCTCTTGGCCGTTCGATCACGATCGCGTGGCCGCACACAGCTCCTCATTTGGACACTCCTAGCTCCCTCTACCTATAAATATGCGCCTCCCTCTCCATTTTCGCGCAGATGAAACCCTAGCCTCTTCCCTCGCGTCGCCGGACATGTCCAACCGCGCCGGACATGTCCAGCCGGCCACATCACTCCGCCCAATCAGGGCTTGACACATCAGCGCACCGCCGCCCCGCAGCCAACCACACCTCGCCACGTGGATCCACCGGCCTCCACTCCACCGCAGCTCGCTCGGGCCCGTTTCAGGCCCGCGGGGCCCATCCGCCGCCGCCGCGAGCCCCGCCTCCTGCTCGCCTCCCGCGCCTCTCGCCGGCGTCCTTCGCCGCCGTGAGCCTCCACAACGCCGCCGGTCTCCCTCGCCGAAGCAACCGCCCTTCGCCCCGTCCTGGAGCTCCTCGTGCCGCCGCCTCGGCCAAAGGCTGCCGCCGCCGCCTCTGGATCCTTCGCCGCCAGCCCTTCCATCTTCCCCCGCCATCGGATCCGGCCCGGCCCGACCGGATCTGCTCGACCGCCGGCCGCCCCATCGCCATCGACCTCCGCCGCCGACAGGTTCACGCTCGAGGACGGCGGCCGCTCCAGCGCTCCAGCGCCCCAGCGCCCGGCCAGGTGGGCCGCGAGGCCCAGCCGCGCCCTCACCGGCCCGCTCCCGCTCCCATGTCCCACAGCATGAGCCGGCCCACTCCCGCTCTAGCCCAGCTGCTTCTCTCCTTCGCGTCTTGGGCTCGGCCCACACTGGTGAGGACCCCCCTACCGGCCCAATTCCCCGCCCCGGGCGTCGCGTAACTGTATTGCGCTGAGTTTCAGACTTAGAAATTTTGGCTAAGTCCTCAGAAAATCATGTTTTAATGTTGCATCTTTGACTGCTGGTAACTCTTTGTGTGCTTATCGAAATAATGAAAATGATATGCCAAAATGATCCTGGTGATATGCTCTACACTTTGTTCCACTGTGCCATGCTCATTTGAGTTCATCTAGATGCTTTAATCTCTGTTGCAAGAGGGCTACTTGTTATAAACTGCTATTACTTGTTATTTTATTGCCATGTTTGAGATATGATAACTTGGTGCATGTTTACCCAAATGATGCATATGATATGTCAAAATGTTCATTATGAAGTGTACTACATGATGGTTGCTGCAGCATGCTTGTTTTAGTTCATCTTGCCATGTTAATCTCTGTTGCAAAAGTGCATTTGGCTGTTAGGTGCTGAAACATGTTATGATATGCTCATTTGAGGTGCTCGTTGTTATTGATGTGTTTGTCCCCTTGTCACATGTCTAGATGTTTTAGAATCTCCGTCATATGGTCCTTGTTGTGGTGCATTTAACTGTCCATGATATGCCTTGTGTTGACTTAAACATGCTTGTAAACATGCCATGCCAACATAACTGTTTTATACTTAGTGAAATTTCTACTAAGTCTGGAATCTGTCATATCCTGATGCTATGTTTGCTTGATGCCCTAGACAAATCCATGCTTGTTTTGGAGTGGCAAATGATCATGTCTTGTTGTCCATGTTATTGTATATCCGTTCATGCCCTTACTTGCTCATATGACCTGCTGTAGCTTATTTCTTTCTTGCTCTCAAGTTGCTATAAAATATAACTGTCAGGTTTTTAACAGCATGTTCAATTTGGTGTAGCTTGTTGCTATTGATCCATGCCTCCTATGGAGATGCTACAATGGAGTTGTTTGCTGTAGGATATGTCTACTACATGTCCATGCTTTTTGTTATCATGTTTGAGTGCTGTAGCATATATTTACCTTGCTCCAAAGTTGCTATGTGGCTGTTAACTTCAGCTTGTTGTTATATTTTGTTTCATGTGTATCTTTTAGCCCGTTGCTCCGTTTTGGGTGTGCCTTATATGAAACTTGTGTGATTTTGCATGTAGATTCATAATACCATTTTGTTTTTATTTTTGGAGTGAGTTTGCTTGATGTTTGGGTGCATCTTGCACCGTTGCCATGTTTGTCTTGTTTCGCTCATATCTTCTAGACTATAGCTCCGAATTAAACAAACTTTATATGAAACTTGACTAAAATTTTGTGCAGATCATCATGGGGCATGTTATCCTGCTGTTTAACAACTTTAACTTAAGGTTTGTTCAGATCTGGACTAATTTCAAAACGTGCATATGAGGGCTTACCGGATTTGTTGTGTGTTGATTCCGGCCTCATTTAAAATTGTTGGCTTGTGTTGTTTCTCTGTGCTTACTACCTTGCCACGTATTGCATCATATATAGACTTGTCTTGCATCGTACTTGCTTGAGCATATTGTCATGCTCTTGTGTTGTTTTTCTGTGCTTCCTACCTTGCCATGTATTGCTTCATATATAGACTTGTCTTGCATCATACTTGCTTGAGCATATTGTCATGTTCTTGTGTTGTTTTTCTGTGCTTCCTACATTGCCATGTATTGCATCATATATAGACTTGTCTTGCATCATACTTGCTTGAGCATATTGTCATGTTCTTGTGTTGTTTTTCTGTGCTTCCTACCTTGCCATGGATTGCATCATATATAGACTTGTCTTGCATCATACATTGCCATGTATTGCATCATATATAGACTTGTGTTGTTCTTGTGTGCTTCCTACCTTGCCATGTATTGCATCATATACATATTTGAGGTGCATCACATATAGACTTGTCTTGCATCTTACTTGGTTGAGCATATTGTCATGTTCTTGTGTTGTGTGTTTACTGTATTGCTTGTTTCTTCTCGTTAGTTCTTGTTCCGTTGCGTTCGTGAGGATTCGTTCGACTTCTTGTGGTTCGTCTTCAAGGCTTCTTCTTCGTCTTCTTCACGGATCCGTTCTTCTTCCTTGCGGGATCTCAGGCAAGATGACCATACCCTTTACTATCATTGCCATGCTTAGTTGTCTCGATGCTATCGTTACATGTCGTGCTACCCATCATTATTGTCAGCCTCTCCTTGTTTCCATTAAACATCTTACCTTTGACACCTTCCCAGCGAAACCATTGTTTGGCTATGTTACCCGCTTGCTCAACCCCTCTTATAGCGTTGTTAGTTGCAGGTGAAGATGAAGATTGTTCCATATCGGAACTTGATGCTTTGGAAATATCACAATATCTATTATTATTATTAACACACCTATATACTGGGCATGGGTGGAAGGCTTGTCCTTTTGCTCGGTGTTTTGTTCCACTCATGCCACCTTAGGAGCCGATAAACCGGCATTATGTTCCTTGATTTTGCGTTCCTTACACGGTTGGGTATATGGGGACCCCTTGACAGTTCGTCTATGAACGAAACTCCTCCAGCAAGGCCCAACATTGGTTTTAATTTGCTCATAATAAAAACTTAATTAATTAATTAATTGCGTAGGGAGTTAGCGCTACCCGAGGATTCTTCTACATAGCAGGGGGGCAGTGCTGATGGTGTTGGTCCCAAACGGGGAGACTGCGGGGCCGCCATGGGGAAACTCGAGGTATGTGGCTCCTGTAGGATCGCCCATCCGGTCGTGGCCTGAGACGAGATACGCGCGGCTACTATCAGGGTGTCGACACAGCGGGAGGTCTTGCTGGACTTGTTTTACCATTGTCGAAATGTCTTGTGCACCGGGATGCCGAGCCTGATGGGATTTCCCTAAGATAAAGGGGTAATAATTATTATTACTTCAGCTGATCTTGAGAGCTTGTGATGGGCTAAGTTGGGACACCCCTGTAGGGTTATGATCTTTCGAAAGCCGTGCCCGCGGTTATGTGGCAGATTGGAATTTGTTAATGTCCGGTTGTAGAAAACTTGTCAGAGGATCCGAAGTAAAACACACAACTGTGTGAGTAACCGTGACTGTCTCTTTTCACTTGGAGAAGAGAACACGGGGGGGTTATGTTTGACTCGTAGGTAGTTCAGGATCTTTAGCGATCATTACTAGTTTGCGATCGTTTGCGTAGATGCTCATCTTATTCTTGTACTCGTAAGTTAGCCACCATACATATTGCTTAGCCGCTGCTGCAACCTCACCACTTTACCTCTTCCTACCCATAAAGCTTTGATAGTATTGTTACCCATGGTCATGGGATTGTTGAGTCCTCGTGACTCACAGATACTACAACAACAGTTGCAGGTGCAGGTTTCTGATGACTTGACGTGAGAGCGATGTCGTTGTGTTGGAGTTCTTTCTTCTTCTTCTTCAGTCTTGGGTTAGGTTCCGGGTTGGCAGCCTGGGATAGCAGATGGATGTCTTTGTGCTTTTCATGTTTGCATCCGTAGTTGGATGCCTTGTATTGATATTGTTGTATTCATGTGTCTTGTATGTATTGTTGTATCCCCCATGTATGTATGTAATGGTACGATGTAATGATATCCATGTTGCTAAGCGCCCGAAATGCGGTTGTGCCCCAATCACATAAGTGTCACGTGATCGGGATAGAATCGCATCTTGGGCCTGACAGCATTCCACATCAAAAATTCTGTTTAATCATTTACCTACTTGAGGACGAGCAGTAATTAAGCTTGGGGATGCTTGATACGTCTCCAACGTGTCTATAATTTTTTATTGTTCCATGCTATTATATTATCCACTTTGGATGCTTACATGCTTTAATATGCTATTTTATATCATTTTTGGGACTAACCTATTAACCTAGTGCCCAGTGCCAGTTTCTGTTTTTCCTTGTTTTTTGACTTTTACAGAATAGGAAAATCAAACGCAGTCCAAACAAAATAAAACTTTGCGATGATTTTTCTGGGACCAGAAGAAACCTAGGAAGCTTCAGGAGGAGGCCAGAAGACACACGAGGAGGCCACAAGCCCTAGGGGCACGCCCTAGGGGGGCGCGCCCCCTAAGCTTATGGGCCCCTCGGGGGTCCCCTAACCATACTCCCAGCTCCATAAATACCCAAATATCCCCCCTATGCCAGAGGGTTCACCAAAAATACTTTTCCACCACCGCAAGCTTATGTTCTTGTGAGATCCCATCTTGGGGCCTTTTCCGGTACTCTGCCGAAGGGGGGTTCGATCACGGAGAGCTTCTCCATCAACCTTGCTACCCTTCCGATGATGTGTGAGTAGTTTACCATAGACCTATGGGACCATAGCTAGTAGCTAGATGGCTTCTTCTCTCTATTTGATCTTCAATACAATGTTCTCCTCGATGTTCTTGGATATCTATTTGATGTAATCTTCTTTTGCGGTGTGTTTGTTGAGATCCGATAAATTAAGGATTTATGATCAGATTATCTCTATATATTATTTGAGTCTTCTCTGAACTATTTTATGCATGATTAAGATAGCTTTGTATTTCTCTCCGATCTATCTATTTGGTTTGGCCAACTAGATTGGTTTTTCTTGCAATGGGGAGGTGCTTTGTGATGGGTTCAATCTTGCGGTGTCATCAACCAGCGACAGAACGGGTAACGAGGCATGTATTGTATTGTTTCCATTAAGGATTACAAGATGGGATTTATGTCATATTGCTTGAGTTTGTCCCTCTACACCATGTCATCTTTCTTAAAGTAGTGCTCTGTTCTTATGAACTTAATACGCTAGATGCAGGCAGGAGTCGGTCGATGTGTGGAGTAATAGCAGTAGATGCAGAATTGTTTCAGTCTACTTGTCGCGGACGTGATGCCTATATTCAAGATCATTTCCTTCGATGTCATCATAACTTTGCGGTTTTCTATCAATTCCTCAACAGTAATTTGTTCACCCACCGTATGCTCTCTTCGAGAGAGAATCCTCTAGGGAAACATATGGCCCCGTGTCTATTTTCCGTCATATGTTTTCAGATATATAAAAACAAAACCCAAAAATACCTTGCTGCTATTTATTTGTGTTTACTTTATTTTTCCTTTTACTTATATTTTCAATATATCTCTATCGGATCTCACTCTTGCTAGTGACCGTGAAGGGACTGACAACCCGTTTTTTGCGTTGTGTGCAAGTGTTTGTTAGTTTGTGCAGGTGCATATATTGGGGACTTGCTTGTGCCTCCTACTGGATTGGTAACTTGGTTCTTAACTCAGGGAAATACTTATCTCTAC
This sequence comes from Secale cereale, assembly GCA_902687465.1. Taxonomy (NCBI): domain Eukaryota; kingdom Viridiplantae; phylum Streptophyta; class Magnoliopsida; order Poales; family Poaceae; genus Secale; species Secale cereale. Next base: position 386,306,280 of record LR738711.1, on the reverse strand, counting down.
TTTGATGCATCACCCTTTCCTCTTCAATGGAAAATTGAGCGCAAGCTCAGGAAGTAGCACATGCACACCCACTTTTGGCGGTCTCCACGTAATGACTGATGATCCCCAACTACTCCTGGCCTTGCTTTATTGTCGCGATCGCTAGGCTCCTCACGAGATGGTTTGGGAGGGCAGGTGGTGCGACGTGCGTCAAGGGCCATGGTGCATCATGACTCGTGCGTCCCGGAGGGCCTGCGCGGATGGGCGACCCATAATTTTCACAGGGTAGTCATTAGTTGTTGCGTGGGATGGACTGACAAATGTACACCCGCCCTTACCTCTGCACACTAGGACGGGTGTCCCAGATAGTGGCTGGTCCCATAATTCGGTGGGTTACTTATTGATTGGGTCAGCCCGGGGAACATGCGAGAGCGGTTTGGGCCAATGTGCTCATCCCGCGCTGCGCACGACGTGCATGATGCGTCTATACTGATGGCCGAAAACCTTGGTTTGACGAGATATTTTCGCGTTGCCACCCGAACTCCATCTCTACTAGGACACACGCTCCTCTCCTCTCCCCAATCCCCAATCCCCATAGCCGCCAAACCGGTCCGTCTCCATCCTCCCTCATTTGTCAGCGACGAGACCCACCGCCCCCTTCCTCTGCACTGTGGCCCTCCGTTCTCTTCTCCTCCCAAGCCTCTCTCATGTCGCCATGCTCGTGCCGAGCACCGCATCTGCCCACCCTCTCTACTGCACAAGGCGGTAGGAGTACGAATAATGACGGTTTGAGCTCTACTGCCTCCAACCCTGTATCATCGTCCTCTTGCGGGCCGGCTGACCGAAGGCTGCCTCCCTGGTTCCCCCTGATCTATGCCGTTGTACCTTGACGGCGTTGTTCAACCACATGTACGTCTTCTATCTCTTTCTCTCTCTCTCTGATTCGGAGAGGAATGATATGTTGGTGGGTGGCTCACAGGGTGGTATGTGCAAGCGATGACGGAGGTGGCCAGATCTGGAGGTTTAGCTAATGCAGTGCCATGGCAACATATGTAAGAAAAACAGAAATCAAGAAACATGTCCACATGCTTGGAGAGAGAGGTATCGATAAAAACAAAATACGAACATAAAAGCGTCATGTATATTATTGTAACGGCAGCAAAACTTTATTAAAACATAATACAACATAGCTTTATCATATAACTTCTCATGCCCAAGTAACAATTCATCACACTATTTAAGTAGAAGCATGAACTCTATTGAAAAGAAACAAACCATGTTCTTAGTCAACTTTGCAATTACAATTCATCATCTTTTCAGGAAGGGTATCATATTGGAGCCTTTAGGCAAGTCCACATACTCAACCATCATATAGTCTTCTATGATTGCTAACACTCACCGCGTACACATGAGCAAAAAGTTTCAACAGGACACATAGAAAGATAGGGGCTTATAGTTGCGCCTCCCAATGTATTCACCTCATGGGTGATGTCAACAATAATAATTCATGCTCACCCATATTCAACTAGATATATGTGCCTAGATCTTTCCTTACCACATGATGCTTGCTAAAGGGAAAAAAGGAATACAGAAGTATACTTTGACTCTTGCATAAAAGTGGATACATAAAGTAAAAGATAGGCCATTCGCAGAGGGAAGCAGAGGTTGTCATGCACTTTTTGTTTGGATGCAAAATCCCTTAAAAGAACGTCACGTTATATTGCCCCTTATGATAGCAACCTTTATTATGAAGTCTGTCGCTTTTATTATTTTGCCATCACAAGTTCGTACAACACTCAATTTTCTCTTACACTAAATGATCCAACATACTTATAAGCAATTTTTATTGCCTTATTGCACCGATGACAACTTACTTGAAGGATCTTACTCAATCCATAGGTAGGTATTGTCAGGCCCATGATGCGATTCTATCCCGATCACATGACACTTACGTGATTAGGGCACAACCGCATTTCGGGCGCTTAGCAAGATAGATATCATTACATCGTACCATTACATACATACATGGGGAATACAACAATACATACAAGTCACATGAATAAAACATCAATACAAGGTATCCGACTACGGATACAAACAAGAAAAGCACAAAGACATCCATCTGCTATCCCAGGCTGCCGACCCGGAACCTAACCCAAGACTGAAGAAGAAGAAGAAGAAAGAACTCCAAACAACGATCATCGCTCTCACGTCAAGACATCGGAAACCTGCACCTGCAACTGTTGTTGTAGTATCTGTGAGCCACGAGGACTCAGCAATCCCATAACCATGGGTAACAAGACTATCAAAGCTTAATAGGTAGGCGGAGGTAAAGTGGTGAGGTTGCAGCAGCGACTAAGCAATATATATGGTGGCTAACTTACGAGTACAAGAATAAGATGAGCATCTACGCAAACGGTCGCAACTAGTAGTGATCGCTAAAGATCCTGGACTACTTACGAGTCAAATATAACCCCGCCGTGTTCTCTTCTCAAAGTGAAAATAGACAGTCACGGTTACTCACACAGTTGTGTGTTTTACTTCGGATCCTCTGTTAAGTTTTCTACAACCGGACATTAACAAATTCCAATCTGCCACATAACCGTGGGCACGGCTTTCGGAAGATCATAACCCTGTAGGGGTGTCCCAACTTAGCCCATCACAAGCTCTCACGATCAGCTGAAGTAATAATAATTATTACCCCTTTATCTTAGGGAAATCCGAGCAGGCTCGGCATCCCGGTGCACAAGACATTTCGACAATGGTAAAACAAGTCCAGCAAGACCTCCCGGCGTGCCGACACCCTAATAGTAGCCGCGTGTATCTCGTCTCAGGCCACGACCGGATGGGACAAGCTACAGGTATGCCAGATACCTCAAGTTTCCCTGAGGCGGCCCCGCAGGTTGCCCGTTTGGGACCAACACCATCAGCACTGGCCCCCCTCCTATGTAGAAGAATCCTCGGGTAGCGCTAACTCCCTATGCAATTTAATTAATTAATTAAGTTGTTATTATGAGCAAATTAAAACCAATGTTGTGTCTTGCTGGAGGAGTTTTATTCAAAGACGAACTGTCAAGGGGTCCCCATATACCCAACCATGTAAGGAACGCAAAATCAAGGAACATAATGCCGGTTTATCGGCGCCTAAGGTGGCATGAGTGGAATAAAACACCGAGCAAAAGGCCAAGCCTTCCATCCATGCCCAGTATATAGGTGTGTTATTATATATATAACATATTGTGATATTCCAACAACAAGTTCCCTCCTGGAACGATCTTCATCTTCACCTGCAACTAACAACGCTATAAGAGGGGCTGAGCAAGCGGGTAACATAGCCAAACAATGGTTTTGCTAGGAAGGTTTCAAAGGTTAGAGGTTTCATGGCAACAAGGAGAGTCTAACAATAATGATGGGTAGCGCGACATATAACGATAGCATCGAGACAACTAAGCAATGGCAATGATAGTAAAGGTATCCAAGGGTATGGTCATCTTGCCTGAGATCCCGCAAGGAAGAAGAACGGTTCCGTGAAGAAGACGGAGAAGAAGCCTTGAAGAAGAACCACAGGTAGACGAACGAATCCTCACGATCGCAACGGAACAAGCACTAACGAGAAGAAGCAAGCAATACGGTAAACACACAACACAAGATCATTACAATATGCTCAACCAAGTATGATGCAAGACAGTTCTATTTAGGAATCACTACATGTCTATACAGGAAGCATAACATGACAAGGTAGGAAGCACAGAAAAATAACACAAGAACATGACAATATGCTCAACCAAGTAGGATGCACGACAAGTCTACATATGATGCACATCAAGTCTATATAGGAAGCAAAACATGGCAAGGTAGGAAGCACTGCAAAACAACACAAGTCTATATATGATGCATTACATGGCAAGGTATGATGTATGACAAGTCTATACAGGAAGTAATACATGGCAAGTTAGGAAGCACAGAAAACAACACAAGTTTATATATGATGCAATACATGGCAAGGTATGATGCACTGCAGATGCACTTAGGATGCATTACATGACAACAGAGGAAGCACACCAGAACAACACAAGAACAAGACAATAAGCTCAAGCAAGTAGGATGCAAGAAATATCCATATAGGATGCAAAACATGACAAGGTAGGAAGCACAGAGAAGCAACATAAGAACAACAAGTTTAAATGAGGCCGGAAGCTACTTAAGACAAATCTGGTAAGTCCTCATATGCATAGTTTGAAATTAGTCAAGATCTGCACAAACCTTAAGTTAAAGTTGTTAAACAGCAATTTAACATGCACCATCATGATCTACACGGAATTATAGTCAAGTTTCATATAAAGTTTGTTTAATTCGGAGCTACGACCTAGAAGATATGAGCAAAACAAGTTAAGCATCGCAACGGTGCAAGATGCACCCAAACATCAAGCAAACATACTCCAAACATGAAAACAATATGATATTATGATTCTACATGCAAAATCACACAAGTTTCATGTAAGGAACACTCCAAACGGAGCAACGGGCTAAAAGATACACATGAAGCAAGATATAACAAGCTGAAGTTAACAACCACATAGCAACTTTGGAGCAAGGTAAATATATGCTACAGCACTCAAACATGGTGAAAAGAAGCATCGACATGAAGTAGACATATCCTACAGCAAACAACTCCATTGGAGCATCTCCCTAGGAGGCATGGATCAATAGCAACAAGCTACAACATTTTGATCATGACAATAAAAACCTGACGGCAATATTTTATAGCAACTTGGGAGCAAGATGTAAATAAGCTACAGCAACTCAAATGAGCAAGTAAGAGCATGGATGGATAGACAACAACATATACAACAAGGAAAGATCAATGGCCACCCCAAAACTAACATGGATTTGCCTAGGACATCAAGCAAACATAGCATCAGGATATTACAGATTCCAGACTCAGTGAAATTTCACCAAGTGTTAAAACAGTAATAACAACATGGCATGTTTACAAGCATGTTTAAGTCACCTCAAAGCATATCATGTCAAATGGTTTGCATCACAGCAAAGAACACATCATGGAGATTCTAAAACATCTAGGCATGTGACATGGGGACAAACACATCAATAGCAACGAGCTCCTCAACTAGGCATCTCGTAACAAGTTACAAAACCTAACAGCCACATGCACTCTTGCAACAGAGATAAACATGGCAATATGAACTCTAACATGCATGCTATAGCAACCAACATGTAGAGCATCTCATGATGAACATTTTGACTTATCATTTGCACCATTTGGATAAACATGCACCAAGTTATCATATCACAAACATGGCAACAAAATAACAAGTATCAGCAGTTTATAACAAGTATCACTCTTGCAACAGAGATTAGAGCATCTAGATGGAGTCAAACAAGCATGGCACAATGGAACAAAGTGTAGTACACATCACCACAATCATTTTGACATATCATACACTCAATTTGGACAAGCACACAATTATTTACAGGCACTTAAAGATTCAACAATATAAGCAATTTTAGGGACAGCCAAAATTGCAGACAACGGGAAAAAAACTACACGGGCCTCATCTACACATGCAACCGGCCCAACAGCAAAGGGAAAAAAGGAGGCGCGCTGGGGGGGTGTGGCCTCACCCATGGGCTCGGCCCAGAACGAAGCAGGCTGGAGGGGGGACAGTCGGGCCGGGTGGCTGGGCCCACGAGGCCGGCCGACTGCGGTGCTCGAGAGGGCCGGCCCATGACGCTGCGACGCTGGAGGGGCGTCGGCCTTCCCCGACGAGGCAGAAGCGGCGGCGGCGCTAGGTTGCTCCGACGGGGCAGCTAGGTGGGAAACCACCGGATCCGTGGAGGAGGAGGCCGGGGCGGGTAGCACCGGCCAGCTGGGACCCGTTCCCGGCGTCGGACGGGGCGGGTAGCACCGGCGGCGCAGCTACGCAGCAGGGCGGCGGCAGATCTCCCTGGCGGCGGCGCGGCTGAGCTCCTGGCTCAGGAGGAGCTCGGAACGGGGCCGAGGGAGGCGGCAGGGAGGTTCACAGGCGGCGGGGCAGAGCGGCTACCGGCGGCGAGGTCCGATCCAGTGAAGCTGGCGGCGATGCAGATTGAACGGAGGAGGCGAGGCTCGGGCGCTCGGGCACTGCGGCTCGGGCAGCACAGCGGCGCGCGGAGCGGACCCTTGGGCCCTGATCGGGGCCCGGGCGGGCCTGGAACGGGCCTGGCATGGGGAGGCGGTTGGCTTGCATCGGGGAAGGCCTGATGGCGCGTAGGGAGAGGCTCAGGCGGCGGCTGGGTGGCGGCTGGCCACTCGGGAGCTGCCAAGTGGCAGTTCGTGGCTGGCCGTCGTGGAATTCGAGGAGGAGGCGGCTGGAAGCTACTGGTGGCGCGGTTTTTGAGGAGGAGGCTGCTAGGAGGTAGGGGAAGAGGGTAGGGATGCCAAAATAGGAAGGGGGTTGTTTATATAGGGTAGGAGGCTAAGTTTAGGGGTTTTTGGGGCCATTTCGGACCACCGGATACCGATAGAACGGCTCCGAAGCGGAGAGGGACTAGGCTGGGCCTAGAGGGAATTAGTGGGCTGTGTTAGAGGGGCTTCGGGCTGAGAGGAGAGAAGGGAAAAGAGGCCCGCGGGGGTTTTCGGAGACCGAACACGTCGGACGTTTAGACCGGCTACTAGTGCCGCTATATATATCCGTTGGGCTATCAAACGAGCTCTGAATGCGATGAAATTTGGCAGGTGGCCTGTCTACACTATATAATAAGACCACACGCCAAGTTTCAACCCATTCCGAGAACGTTTTCCGGCCACTCACAAAATAAATATTTGGAGGCTCCGCGGGCGCGTGTGAGTGTGTGTGGGCTCAGAACGGACAACGGAAAGGACGAGGGGACTCGAGCGGATGCAAGTTTTGAAAACATGAAGATGCAACACACATGATGACATAGCAAGATGCAACACGCAAGCAAATGACATGGCACTGACAATGAATAACTGGCTGACACCTGGCGCACCAGTCTCGGGGTGTCACAACACTCCCCTACTAACAAGAGATCTCGTCCCGAGATCTTAGGAACGAGACGGAAGTGAAAAGGAAGAACAAGGTTCTTCGAGGACAAAAGAGTGAAATCAAAGAACCTCGAGAGGTTGAACAATATGAAAGAAGGGTACAACGGAGATGAACGAAGCTGCAAAGACTTCGTTAAACAAGAGGAACAAGGAATACAACAAGAATCAAGGAGGTTTAAAGGCATGAAACAAGAGCTGAAGGAACAAGAATGAATTTGAAACCACTCCGGTTAAAAAGAGATAGAAAGGAATCTCCACGATGGAATTCGAGCAGCACTCCGGATGAAACTGAAAGAAATGGCATTTCGGTTGAACATGAATGGAATGGAACAAGAACTGAGAAGATGAAACGAAAACATGACGAGAAGAACAAGAAATTCCTCCGAAAGAATTGAAATGATGGAATTAAAAGAACAGAGAAGAAGATTACAACTTCCATCACGAATGAATTGAAAGGGCATCTTGACAAAAAGGCTTGAATGGAGTTGTTGATAAAATCAACAACAAAAGAATAGGCTTGTTATGGACTTATTGAAAACATCTCCAAACTTGAGGTGAATTACCGCCGCAACAAAAAGAAGGACAAGCTGAGAATGAAGAATTGCAAAACTCCACTTCAAAAGAATACGGAGAATTAATTGCACTTCGAGATGCAAGAAGAATGCTTGCGCTTGATCCAAAAGAATTAGATGAATGATTGAGATGAATCTCCACGAAGAACTCCGGTAACGAAAGGATGATGAATATAGATATGACGGATGAAAAGAATAAGATTAAAGCCTTGCGATGATTTATATGGGTGGTACCTACGAGATAACCTAGAAAATTTGAACTCCGGAAAAGAAAAGAATAACACACTTGGAATTAGAATTTATTCATCAAGAATAAACTCTAAAGGAAGGGATTTAATCAACTTGATGAAAAAGAATAAGAATTGTGTTATGCTTCTCCTCCATCAATTAAATTGATGAAAGCAATGGATTCGCACACTACTTATTCTCCTTGAAACGATTAAAGAGGGATATATCGCAAACTTGCGAAAATCTTCATGAAACACCGGTAGGATTGGAATAAAATGAATGAATTGATATGATAGCGCCGGAAAAGAATTCTTGAGCAACCACCGTAAAGAATTAAAGACGAGTGAAAATAATGAACGAACCACCGGGAAGAATTAAAATCGAGTGATGAAAAGAACAAACCACCGGGAAGAATTGAAATTGAGTGAACACAAGAGAATGAATCACCGGTACAAGGATAAGTACTCGAGGGAATTTAGATACAAGAGAATGAAGAGATCGTTAACTGATTAAAGAATACTTGAACAAAGCTCCAGACAAATGTGAGACGAACGAATAGGCATCGATGAAGAATATTTGAAGGACGAAGTTGAAAACTGTGAACGAAGAAATCTTCTGAAATGATGGCCTTCGGAGGAACACAAAGAAAAGAATTCATGAAATACTCCGGAAGAATGAAAATAATTAAGGTTGAACCAATGATGAAAAGAATTAAAAGCGATCTTGAAGAAGGCATATGACTGATGGAATCCATACTTATGTCATACATGAAAAGAATTTTGGAACACTCCGGGAAATAAAGAGTCAGGTAAGATCCTGGGAAAAACCTGTGGGTTATGAGTCCACCAAAGAGAAAAACACCGTTGAAAGGATTGAAAAAGAGATAATGCACTGGAATAATTAAAAGACTTGAAGGAGGTGACAACCTCGAATTAATTGGAAGACAGACGAATCTCTTGAGATATCTTCGGAACTCTGGGATGATTAAATGACGAGAGTTAAGGAGCAAGGGGAAAATATTTAAGCCGATGGAAGAATAAGAACAACACCCGAAAACTTGAATTGAGATCCACCGGAAAAGAAGACGAGAAGAAGAATGACGAACTAGAAAAGGAATCACCGGTTGAAATAACTGAGGAAGAATGCAAAGGATTCACACGAGTAGGATAGATACTCGATTAAGGACTCCGGCTCCGAGAAGAAAAAGGGTGGGCGGGTGGGAAAAAGAAAGTCCACTTCGGACGGGGAAAACACCGTCGGTTGAAAAGAACTGAGGATTGAACTTGCAGAGAAGAAGAGGGTTGAATCCACTTGACGAGAGATGCACCAGATGAAAGAACTAACAACGCAATGAACGAAAAACTAACCGCGAGATCCAAAAATAAATTTGAAGGGGAAGAGGGGTAATTCAAAACACCTACGTCAAGATTCCTCACCAGAGCGACGAAGGGGCAGGGGAGTAGAAGGAATTCCTACTCTCCGATATAACTAGACTCTGAAAAGTTTTCTGCTAGACTCAACGACAGCCAAGCTACGATCAATCAAGGGGGCTCCTATGGTTGGTAGAGGCTCTCATACCAACTTGTCAGGCCCATGATGCGATTCTATCCCGATCACGTGACACTTACGTGATTGGGGCACAACCGCATTTCGGGCGCTTAGCAAGATGGATATCATTACATCGTACCATTACATACATACATGGGGAATACAACAATACATACAAGTCACATGAATACAACATCAATACAAGGTATCCGACTACAGATACAAACAAGAAAAGCACAAAGACATCCATCTGCTATCCCAGGCTGCCGACCCGGAACCTAACCCAAGACTGAAGAAGAAGAAGAAGAAAGGACTCCAAACAACGATCATCGCTCTGACGTCAAGATATCGGAAACCTGCACCTGCAACTGTTGTTGTAGTATCTGTGAGCCACAAGGACTCAGCAATCCCATAACCATGGGTAACAAGACTATCAAAGCTTAATAGGTAGGCAGAGGTAAAGTGGTGAGGTTGCAGCAGCGACTAAGCAATATATATGGTGGCTACCTTACGAGTACAAGAATAAGATGAGCGTCTACGCAAACGGTCGCAACTAGTAGTGATCGCTAAAGATCCTGAACTACTTACGAATCAAACATAACCCCATCGTGTTCTCTTCTCAAAGTGAAAAGAGACAGTCACGGTTACTCACACAGTTGTGTGTTTTACTTCGGATCCTCTATCAAGTTTTCTACAACCGGACATTAACAAATTCCAATCTGCCACATAACCGTGGGCACGGCTTTCGAAAGATCATAACCCTACAGGGGTGTCCCAACTTAGCCCATCACAAGCTCTCACGATCAGCTGAAGTGATAAATATAATATCATCACCCCTTATCTTAGGGAAATCCGATCAGGCTCGGCATCCCGGTGCACAAGACATTTCGACAATGGTAAAACAAGTCCAGCAAGACCTCCCGGCGTGCCGACACCCTGATAGTAGCCGCGCGTATCTCGTCTCAGGCCATGACCGGATGGGACAAGCTATAGGTATGCCAGATACCTCAAGTTTCCCTGAGGCGGCCCCGCAGGTTGCCCGTTTGGGACCAACACCATCAGCACTGGACCCCCTGCTATGTAGAAGAATCCTCGGGTAGCGCTAACTCCCTATGCAATTTAATTAATTAATTAAGTTGTTATTATGAGCAAATTAAAACCAATGTTGGGCCTTTCTGAAGAAGTTTTATTCAAAGACGAACTGTCAAGGGGTCCCCATATAATGCCGGTTTATCGACGCCTAAGGTGGCATGAGTGGAACAAAACACCGAGCAAAAGGCCAAGCCTTCCACCCATGCCCAGTATATAGGTGTGTTATTATATATATAACATATTGTGATATTCCAACAACAAGTTCCCTCCTGGAACGATCTTCATCTTCACCTGCAACTAACAACGCTATAAGAGGGGCTGAGCAAGCGGGTAACATAGCCAAACAATGGTTTTGCTAGGAAGGTTTCAAAGGTTAGAGGTTTCATGGCAACAAGGAGAGGTTGACAATAATGATGGGTAGCGCGACATATAACGATAGCATCGAGACAACTAAGCAATGGCAATGATAGTAAAGGTATCCAAGGGTATGGTCATCTTGCCTGAGATCCCGCAAGGAAGAAGAACGGTTCCGTGAAGAAGACGGAGAAGTAGCCTTGAAGAAGAACCACGGGTAGACGAATTAATCCTCACGATCGCAACGGAACAAGCACTAACGAGAAGAAGCAAGCAATATGGTAAACACACAACACAAGATCATTACAATATGCTCAACCAAGTATGATGCAAGACAGTTCTATATAGGAAGCACTACAAGTCTATACAGGAAGCATAACATGACAAGGTAGGAAGCACAGAAAAACAACACAAGAACATGACAATATGCTCAACCAAGTGGGATGCACGACAAGTCTACATATGATGCACATCAAGTCTATACAGGAAGCAAAACATGGCAAGGTAGGAAGCACATCAAAACAACAGAAGTCTATATATGATGCATTACATGGCAAGGTATGATGCATGACAAGTCTATACAGGAAGTAATACATGGCAAGGTAGGAAGCACAGAAAAACAACACAAGTTTATATATGATGCAATACATGGCAAGGTATGACGCACTGCAGATGCACATAGGATGCATTACATGACAACATAGGAAGCACACCGGAACAACACAAGAACAAGACAATAAGCTCAAGCAAGTAGGATATAAGACAGATCCATATAGGATGCAAGACATGACAAGGTAGGAAGCACAGAGAAGCAACATAAGAACAACAAGTTTAAATGAGGCCGGAAGCTACTTAAGACAAATCCGGTAAGTCCTCATATGCATCGTTTGAAATTAGTCCAGATCTGCACAAACCTTAAGTTAAAGTTGTTAAACAGCAATTTAACATGCACCATCATGATCTACACGGAATTCTTGTCAAGTTTCATATAAAGTTTGTTTAATTCGGAGCTACGACCTAGAAGATATGAGCAAAACAAGTTAAGCATGGCAACGGTGCAAGATGCACCCAAACATCAAGCAAACATACTCTAAACATGAAAACAATATGATATTATGATTCGACATGCAAAATCACACAAGTTTCATGTAAGGAACACTCCAAACGGAGCAACGGGCTAAAAGATACACATGGAACAAGATATAACAACAAGCTGAAGTTAACAGCCACATAGCAACTTTGGAGCAAGGTAAATATATGCTACAGCACTCAAACATGGTGACAAGAAGCATGGACATGAAGTAGACATATCCTACAGCAAACAACTCCATTGGATCATCTCCCTAGGAGGCATGGATCAATAGAAACAAGCTACAACATTTTGATCATGACAATAAAAACCTGACGGCAATATTTTATAGCAACTTGGGAGCAAGATGTAAATAATCTACAGCAACTCAAATGAGCAAGTAAGAGCATGGATGGATAGACAACAACATATACAACAAGTAAAGATCAATGGCCACCCCAAAACTAACATGGATTTGCCTAGGACATCAAGCAAACATAGCATCAGGATATTATAGATTCCAGACTTAGTAAAATTCCACTAAGTGTTAAAACAGTAATAACAACATGGCATGTTTACATGCATGTTTAAGTCACCTCAAAGCATATCATGTAAAATGGTTTGCACCACAGCAAAGAACACATCATGGAGATTCTAAAACATCTAGGCATGTGACATGGGGACAAACACATCAATAGCAACGAGCTCCTCAACTAGGCATCTCGTAACAAGTTACAAAACCTAACAGCCACATGCACTTTTGCAACAGAGATAAACATGGCAATATGAACTCTAACACGCATGCTATAGCAACCAACATGTAGAGAATCTCATGATGAACATTTTGACATATCATTTGCACCATTTGGATAAACATGCACCAAGTTATCATATCACAAACATGGCAACAAAATAGCAAGTAGCAGCAGTTTATAACAAGTAGCACTGTTGCAACAGAGATTAGAGCATCTAGATGGAGTCAAACAAGCATGGCACAATGGAACAAAGTGTAGTACACATCACCACAATCATTTTGACATATCATACACTCAATTTGGACATGCACACAATTATTTACAGGCACTTAAAGATGCAATAATATAAGCAATTTCAGGGACTTGGCCAAAATTGCTGACAACGGGAAAAAAAACTACACGGGCCTCATCTACACATCCAACCGGCCCAACAGCAAAGGGAAAAAAGGAGGCACGTTGGGGGGGTGTTGCCTCACCCATGGGCTCGGCCCAGAACGAAGCAGGCCGGAGGAGGGGGGGCAGTCGGGCCGGCTGGCTGGGCCCACGAGGCCGGCCGACTGCGGCGCTCGAGAGGGCCGGCCCATGAAGCCGCAGCGCTGGAGGGGTGTCGTCCTTCCCCGACGAGGCAGAAGCGGCGGCGGCGCTGGGTTGCTCCGGCGGGTCAGCTAGGTGGGAGACCACTGGATCCGTGGAGGAGGAGGCCGGGGCGGCCGGATCTGGCCAGCTGGGACCCGTTCCCGGCGTCGGACGGGGCGGGTAGCACCGGCAGCGCTGCTACGCAGCAGGGCGGCGGCGGATCTCCCTGGCGGCGGCGCGGCTGAGCTCCTGGCTCGGGATGTGCTAGGAACGGGGCCGAGGGAGGCGGTAGAGAGGGTCACCGGCGGCGGGGCAGAGCGGCTACCGGCGGCGAGGTCCGATCCGGCGAAGCTGGCGGCGACGCAGATTGACGGAGGCGGCGAGGCTCGGGCGCTCAGGCACTGCGGCTCGGGCGTCGCGGCGGCGCGCAGAGCGGGCCCTCAGGCCCAGATCGGGGCCCGGGCGGGCCTGGAACGGGCCTGGCGCGGGGAGGCGGTTGGCTGGCGGCACGGAAGGCCAGATGGCGCGCAGGGAGAGGCTCAGGCGGCGGCTAGGTGGCGGCTGGCCACTCGGGAGCTGCCAAGTGGCAGTTCGTGGCTGGCCATCGCTGGAATTCGAGGAGGAGGCGGCTGGAAGCTGCTGGTGGCGCGGTTTTGGAGGAGGAGGCTGCTAGGAGGTAGGGGAAGAGGGTAGGGATGCCAAAATAGGAAGGGGGTTGTTTATATAGGGTAGGAGGCTAGGTTTAGGGGTTTTGGGGGCCGTTTCGGACCATCGGATACCGATCGAACGGCTTCGAAGCAGAGAGGGACTAGGCTCGGCCTAGAGGGAATTAGTGGGCTGTGTTAGAGGGGCTTCGGGCTGAGAGGAGAGAAGGAAAAAGAGGCCCGCGGGGGTTTTCGGAGACCGAAAACGTCCGACGTTTAGACCGGCTACTAGTGCCGCTCTATATATTCGTTGGGCTATCAAACAAGCTCCGAATGCGATGAAATTTGGCAGGCGGCCTGTCTACACTATAATAAGACCACACGCCAAGTTTCAACCCATTCCAAGAACGTTTTCCGGCCACTCACAAAATAAATATTCGGAGGCACCGCGGGCGCATGTGAGTGTGTGTGGGCTCAGAACGGACAACGGAAAGGACGAGGGGACTCGGGCGGATGCAAGTTTTGAAAACATGAAGATGCAACACACATGATGACATGGCAAGATGCAACACGCAAGCAAATGACATGGCACTGACAACGAATAAATGGCTGACACCTGGCGCACCGGTCTCGGGGTGTCACAGGTATGGCGGACTCTCGAAAAAGATTTGGGTTTAAGGGGTTTTGGATGCACAAGTAGTATCTCTACTTAGTGCGGAATTTTTGGCTAGAAAAGATATTGGGCAAGCACCACATGTTAAAGGATCTATGACAATATAACTTCTATGTGAATATGAACAAACATAAATCATTACGTTGTCTTCCTTGTCCAACGTCAACCGTTTGGCATATAATATTTTGATGGGGGATCACAATCACAAAAGATGTCCAAGATAGTATATTTGCATGTGAATCTTCTCTTCCATTATTAATTCTTTCATGAATTGCATCACTGACCAATGCTATGTTTGCCCGTCTCCAATAAATTTTACTACTTATACTTTTCCTTATGTGATGTCATTACTTACCATAAGATTAGCATATGATCTTTTTCATTTATTTCCTTTTTATTGCAACATAGAAGTAAAGAAAGCAAAACTCAAACTAAACTTTATTATATATCTCGCACATGATTACATAGATAGATAACTAAGATAACTTTCAAAGAAAGATCGAACTAAACTTGTATTCAACTAATTCAAAAGATAACTAGAGATTGAACTAAGGTAAATAAAGGCAAAATATAGTGGTTTAATACGATACCGTGGCACCTCCCCCAAGCTTGGCTCAAGCCAAGGGGAGTGCCCATACCCGATACTCAATTCTCCTTTGGTCGTGAAGAAGGTGTTGGTGGTGGTGATGAGGTAGTAGCGGGCTTCTCTTTCGACTTCCATGGTTGTGGTTCACCATCATAAGATGCAGCAAGAGTCTCACGAGTCTTGCAACTGGCATCCAAACTCATACCTTTAAACCTTGCCTCATAATAAAAGAGTTGGTTTTGGAGATCATAGATTTGGCTTTGTTGAAAGTTAATCCACTCGGTGAGGGCGAAGACAACATCCTTCATAGACTGTCCATCCACCTTCTGATCACGGGTAAAATCCATAATCATGCGGTGATTGGCATCAAGTCCATGCTCCACCATCCCCTTGCACTTGAAGACTTCCTGCTCCATAGCTTCAAGCCTGGCCTCCAGGGTTCCCTTCCCTTTGGGGCCTTGAACGTCTCGGATATTGAGCACCCCCTCACACATCTCAATGGATTGAGGGCGCTTCAACACCTCCGACAAGTAGGGGTTGATTACCCTCTCAAAGAACTTGTCCTTGGAGGAGCTCGGAGCAGCCATGGTGATCTAGATATGTCAGAAAATAGCAAGAAAGCAGAACATAGGATTTCTCCATGATATAGTGGTCAATAGGTTCGGGGGGTATATATAGATTTTTTTAATCTTGGGAAACAGGCAAACGGGAGAAGAACGGAGTTCAGAAGGTACCTGTCGTGGAATTAGCACGGCAGATGTCCGGTTTAGAGGACTTAGGTGTGAGGCCATCGCGTGGGTTAGCTTGAAGAGGTTGAAAGCACACAAAGGACACAGAGGGTTTATACTAGTTCGGCCCCTTCGATGAAGGTAAAAGCCTACGTCTAGTTTGATGTGGTATTGCTTGGGCATCGATGAATAGGGAGCGAATCGCTTGCCTGTGTCTCGAGCTGTTGTTTCTTGTCCTTGAACCGTCGCCGGGTCATCCCTTTATATAGGAAGCGACGCCCGGTCCGGTTTACAAAGTCCCGAGGCCAGCTCATAAACGTATCCGCCTCGGTCTCTACTCTTTCTATCTTACATCCCAAGTTACATGATATGACGGTTTACAAACCGTAGGCCTTACACATGGACCCTAAACCTTTATGGGATGTAACCTTTTGTACATATTCTATTGGGCTTGTGATAATACAAGTATGTCAATGTAATCCAGATCTTCCTGGCCGGTTTATACCTGCTAGTAATATCCCTGACATTAGGCCCCAGATTGATTTGAACTTGTTCATGCCAGTCTTCTAAATCTTGCATAAATTTCTTCCCTGCAATTTATCTGCTTTGTAAACCGGCCATGACATCATCTTCTGGAATCGCCTTAATCCGTCGTGACGTCATCGCTACACTTCAATGCTCGCCTCTGTCTGTTACCTTTATTAAATGCCGCACCGAAAATCGAGGCGACAGCGCAATCTTTATCCAATCTCTAGCCTCCTCGATTGCCGCGCTTACCTTTTTCACCCCTTCGGCTTATAAATACCGCTAGGGCATGCCTTCTTTTCCACTTCTGCCTTCGTCTTCTCCATCTCCATTGCTCGAAGCTCCACCGCCGCTCTTCGAGCTCGTCGTCGTCCTCGAGCCAGGCCGCTGCATCACCCTGATCGTGACCAGAGCACTTCACCGCCACCCTCTTCTTCGTCAGGTACTCCTTCTTCCTCACTGTAGGTATCAATCTAGGGTTCCTCCTATAGCTTCCGCCATGAAACCTTGATGCTTTTACTGTTCATCCCCATAGGCCAACCTTGCTGTAGGCTCAGATAGATTTAGCTTTAACCTGAATCCATGTGTTTTCGCTCTGCCATTATAACCCTAGTTCCTTGAACTTTATCAGGTTAGATTAGATCTGTAGAGAGACCTCCGCAGCCCTTCCTGTATATTACTTGCGTTTTATTCCATATTTTCCTTGTGCCTTAGATCTAGATTTACCCCAGCTCTTTGTGGAAGCTGTTTATTCATACTATAGATCTGTAGCTTGTCTTCTCCAGTTTAGTCAATCCTATGCTTTCTTTGATGGGTTAGAAGTAAGCCTGTATCTGTAATTGACGGTTTAGCTTCCTCTTTCTCTGTTATGATAAACCGGTAGCTGTTCGCCTCACATCTGCTTCGGGATTGTCACTGCCATTAGTCCCTTGTCTAAACTGTCGATTAGGTCCATAACTTTACATAGTGCTCCGTCTTATACTTTAGCAATTGGTAAACCGGATTTTGCACTGTACTTTTCAGCGTTTCTTTATTCAAGATGACTGCCAAGCAGTTTGTTGCTTGCAACTGGGCTCCTTCCCGCATTACTGAGGATGATTTAACGAACGCTGCTTCAATTGGTATTCTGGGTCCTAAGGAGGTTCTGAACTGGCGGGCCCCAGGTGATGAGTGTCCACCTACCCCTAAGGAAGGAGAGGTCATTGTTTTCTTTGATCACCTGGCTCGGGGTTTTAGCCCTCCCGGTTCAAAATTCTTCCGGGATGTGCTAGCTGCTTTTCAACTCCATCCTCAATACGTAGGTCACAATTCTATGTCAAATATCTGCAATTTTCAAGTCTTTTCAGAGGCATATCTTCGAGAAGCACCATCAGTGGATCTGTTTCGAGATTTTTTCCATCTGAACCGGCGAACGGAGTTTACTGATGGGCCGCATCAAGAATTGGGTGGCGTCAGTATCCAAGATCGTGCCCGGTTTGCCCCTCAACTCTCTAAACTCAGGGCCTTTGTAGCCAATGGCTTAACCGGAGTAGACTTTGTTCGCTGCTGTCTCGCCTGGAGCATTCTTCCACTAAGTCCACGCTCCGGCCTGATGTGTGAGTATACTGGTAAACCGGATGATCCTCAGCGCCACATTGATATAATACTTCCTGAAAAATAAGTTACTGAGTCCGCGAAGAAGATGTTGAACATCACTTTGCAGGAGTGCAGCCGGACCGGCTTAGCTCCATTCTACGAAACCAATAAACCGCCAGCGGTAAGTTCTTCCCTCTTTTTCCTGTTTGTTTTAATCCGGCCATATTAATTGTCTTGGATTCATTTCCTTTCTTCTGAAAAGGCCGACGACCCCTTTTGGAAAAGAAAACCTCAAGATAAATCGGCCAAGCAACCACGCCAGAAAACTTATGCTATTAATAAGAAGAAGGCCGCTGCTGCCTCCGGTTCACATCCTGAGGAGGATGATCCAGATTCGGAGGTCCGAATTAAACCTTAAATGCCTTAATATCCCTTTATCCAAATTTATGTTAACAGTACCTTTCCACAGGATCTGGCGGAAGGAAGTAAAGCGGCGGGAGTTGAGGTAATTTCTCTCTCTTCTGACTCAGAACCGCTGCCCCCCAAAATCCGCCGGGGTCCCGGAAATATCCCTTTTCTCATCCTTATGCTCAATTGGATCCCAACTTTCTTTTGAAGAAGCAGCAGCATGAAGCACGCCGGACCACGCGCCATAGTGGCCATGTGGTGGAGTCATCCGGAATACCTCTCACTCCTGCTCGCAGGCGCCGCTCCGAGGTTTTACTTTCTCCAACTCTTCTTCATCCAAAAGCCGGGCTCATACGTAAACCGCTTAAACCGTCTGATCCTAACTATCATGAGGCTCCTTTGTCCTCTTCCGGCGAATCAACTGCTACACAGGTCCCCGTGCTGAAGACCGTGCCTGGGTAAGTTTCTTTTGTCAAACATCCGGTTTACCTTTATGTTTTTAACTTCGTGATTCTCATTATTCCTTTTGTTTTTACTAGAAAGCCGAAGCCTAGCAAAAAGGCGAAAGCAACCAAAACGGCTGCCGAAACCACTGCCGCTGAACCGGCTGATAACCTTGAAGCGGTCATCCTTCTAGAAGACGTCCCTGCAGCTCAGTTTGATGATCCTCTCCCTATGGATCGTGATGATATCGCTGCTCCACGAGGTGACACTGCGGCTGATCCGGCGAGTCCTGTCCGGGTTAGCCCTCCTCGGGCTAGTCCGGCTCCTGTCAGCCCGGCGCCTACTGTTGCCCCTCTCCAGCCTACTGCCGCTTCATCCCTGGACGTTGAAGTAACCGGGTTAGGTTTTACTGCCCCCACTGAGACTGTCATCTTGGCCAAGCATACTGCCAAGGATGAAAAACTTTCCCAAGAGAAAGGCAAGTGGAGCACGGACTTATCCAGGTATGCCGAGTTGAGTGCCCAGGAACTCCATTCCGGGTATCTGAACCGGCTCTTTGCCAGCCGGGCTAGTTAACATGATGAAGGATAAATACGAGGTAATTTCCTTTCCTTTTACTTGTCGCTGTTTTGTGTTCCTACCATCCTGTCTTCAGGCCATAGTAGCCCCCAAGTGCCGGTTTAGCTTCATTGTAGGTGAACTGGGACTTCCAGTATATCTGAAAATGAACTTACATTAGCCCCCAAGTGCCAAGGGTATAACTTCTTTTATGCGCATGGGATTTGTCTGAATTTCTCTTTTGATACTTCAATTAGCCCCCAAGTGTCAAGTGGATAACTTGTTATATGCTTGAGACTTGATTGACTTTGTCTTTCTAATACGTTTGATTTCCTCGCAGGCTGACTTGACCCGGAGGGCTTCGGAGGTAATTGAACTCCGGGATAGGTTGGCTGTTAATGAAACTGTGTAATGCCCCGGATGTAATACTTTCCCTTTTGGGCATATAATATATCTCCGGCTTCATCTATTCCTTTACGGGTTCTTTGTCTTTCGGGTTTTCGTCGTTTTGTTGTGTGAGTGTGTGGCATTCATTCATATCATGTAGACATGTGCATCGCATTGCATTTGTGTTGTCAGTTGCATCTGGTTCCACGCGTTCCATCCCGTTGTCCATTTCGCGTTCCGGAGCTCCCTCACGTGTCCGTGGCGTCCCGTAGGCCTACTTTGGTGTTTGGCCGTGTAACATTACCGGTTTGGCGCGAGACTTGTCGTGTGTTGTTGTTTTGTTGTGTGTAACCCGCCTGTCAAATCTCATCGCGTTTCGAGTCCGTTTGCTACCCCAACAGTTATTTGTGTGGGCTCAAAGTGCCTCCACTTTGAGGCCCAAGACACGCCCTCCAACAGCCCACCAACCACTCCTAGCCACTTCTATCATCTAGGCCATCCAAATCTGATCCGGTAGCCGAAAACCGCACTCCATTTGGGCAACCCTAGCTACTTGTGCCTATATATTTGTCCAACCTCCCCCAAATTTTGCCCTAGCAAACCCTAGCCCCCATCTTCTTCAACCTCCAGCTCCTCCTCCCACTCCAGCGGAGCTCGCCGGAGCTCGCCGGACCACCGCCGGAGATCACCGCCGCCACCACCTCCTCACCATCCGGCCTCCCGTGGCCCTCACCACCACTCCCGCGCCGGTCCCACCTCGTCCCCACCGGCCGACCGGAGCCACCACCCACCGGCCGGCTAGATCCCCGCCTGGGACGCCCCAGGTTCGAAGCCGAGCCGCCGCCGCTGTATGCCTTCGCCAGATCGGATCGGGTAAGCACCCGATCCAGATCCAGCAACCTGCCTGGGCCTCGCCCGATCGCCAGCGCTCCTTCCCGCCAGGCTCGAGGCCACCGCCCGCATCGACCCCCCTGGGCCTCCCGCTCGCTGAGGCCGAGCCTCCCGTCGCCAACGCCTCCGCAGCCGCTTCCCGGCCCAGGACCGCAGCGCCACCGGCCCGAGATCCAGCCGGGCCTCGTCCCGCCTCCCTCTGCAGGCCGAGCCAGCCTCCCGGGCTTCGCCGCCGCCTCCGCAGCGTGGTCCCGACGCGGGCCGCCTCTCCACTCCGCCTTCCAGTCAGCAGCCAGCTGGGCCGCTTCCCGCCGCGAGGCCTAGCCCCGATCTGCCCCAGGCTGAAGCCCAGCGCCAGCAGCCGGGCCAGGCGCCTCCTGCCGCGGGCCACACCAGCTGGGCCGCCCCAGCTGCCTCCTCGTCAGGCCGCGCCGCCGCTTCTTCCGCGGGCCGAATCCGCCCCGGGCCCGTTTTGCTGCAGATCTAGGTTGACCTCAATTCCTTCTTAGTCCCTAGATCTACATGTTTTAGTTGCTGATGCTATCTTCAAACTGCTATAACTTTTAGTGTTGTGATCCGTTTTGCGCAAATAGCATGTCCAGACGTTCGTGGTGAATAGCACTACGATTCTTTCCATTGTGCCATGCATGTTAGAGGTCATCTAGGTGCTTGTTTTTCTGTTGCAATAGTGCATCGTGATAAAACTGCTGCTATGTGATGTTTTTATGCCATCTTTGCATAGTGATATCTTTTAGCTCGTTTGTCCGAATGATGCAAATGACATGTCCACGTGTTCGTCTTGCCATGCTCTACATGTTGCTTGTGTTAGGTTGCATGATAGATTTATTCTTGACATGATTGTCCTCGTTGCAAAGTGCTATGTGGCTGTGATGTTGTTTCACTTGTTATGAAATGCCATCTTGTTGAGCTCATTGCTATCGTTGTGTTTATCTCCATGATGCATGCTTGTGTGTTTCGGAATCACCATCATGTGTACTTTGATGTGGTGCTTACCACTTGCCATGTTTAGTTTCGAGGTGACTTAAACTTGCTCGTTTAGATGCCATGATGAAACTGCTGTTTTAGGACTTAGTGGTTTTTCACCAAGTCTGAAATCTGTAACGTTCCGATGCCATGTTTGCTTGCTGCTCTAGGACAAACCATGATAGTTTTGGAGTGGATCTTGATTGTTCCTTGTAGTATATATTGTTGGCTTTCCATTCATGTTCTCACATGCTTATTTGAGTGGCTGTAGCATGTTTAACTTTTGCTCCAAAGTTTTCAATAAAATTCAGCTGCCAGAATTTTATTGTCAAGTTCAATATGTCCAAGCTTATTGCTATTGATCCGTGACTCCTTTGGGGGTGCACCTTTCGACTTAATTGCTGTAGGATATGTCTAGTTTCTGTTCATGCTCTTTTCCATGTTGTTTGAGTGATGTAGTTTAATTATTTTGTGCTCCGAAGTTGCTATGTTGCTGTAATTTTCAGCTTTCGCTCATTTCTTGTTTCGGGCATAACTTTTAGCCCGTAGCTCCGATTTCAGCGAGTCTTATATGAAACTTGATTGATTTTCTGTGTAGATTCATAATATCTTATTGTTATCATGTTTTGAGGTGTTTTGCTTGAGTTCTATTTTCCGTGCTCCGTGTGCTCCCTTAGTGTATCCATCATGCATCCATCATTTTCGAGTCCGCATTGCATCTTGTTGATTTGTGCCTTGTGTGATTGTATTGTCTAGAGCCGGAAGCTGAGACCGAGTACGAGTACGAGCACGAGGTTACCAACGAGGTTGAGCACGAGGACCCTTCTTACGATCCGAACGACTACACTTCAGGGAAGATGACCGAACCCCGATAACACTACTATCTTTGCCTTTTGCTAGTAGTTCCGCTCTATTGTTTTGCCTCGATGCCCATGTTCTTCCTATCAGCCTCCTACTTGTAATCATGACCTTGTTTAACCATCCTACCTATGCAACCGTTGCTTGGTTAAGTACGCTTCGCTCAGCCCTTCTTATAGCATTGCTAGATGCAGGTGAAGATCGAAGATGCTTGCTTCATGTTGAAGTTTGTTGGGTTATATCACACTATATAATGCTTCAAAATGAAATCATCTATATATTGGCAAGGGTGGAAGGCTAAGCCTTTTGCTTGGTGATTTGTTCCACTCATGCCGTTAGGAACCGTATAAACCGGTGTTATGTTCCTTGATTATGCGTTCCTAACACGGTTGGGGTGTATGGGACCCCCTCGATAAACCGCTAAGTGCTAAGTCTTTTCCAGCAAGTCCCAACATTGGTACTATTTGCCTAATAACAAATTAAACTTGCATAGGGAGTTATAAACCCTTTTTCTTAATCAACAACCCCGGGCCAATGCTCCACAAGAGTGTTGGTCCGAAACGGGGAGCCTGCGGGGCCACCTCGAGGAAACTCAAGGGCTGGTAAAAACCCGTAGCTTCGCCCATCCGGTCGTGTCCTGAGACTTAGATACACGCGGCTACTATCAGGGTGTCGACACGCCGGGAGGATTTGCTGGATTAGCCTTACCTTAGTTCGGAGTATCTTGAGCACGGGATTCCGAGGATACTCGGGTCTTCCCACTTTGGAGTTGCGACTCCGCGGATCGTGGGCTTGTAATAGGTCAAGTTGGAACGCCCCTGCAGGGTTATGAACTTTCGAAAGCCGTGCCCGCGGTTATGTGGCAGATGGGAGCTTGTTAATATCCGGTTGTAGATAACTTGGCACAATGTTTCTAATACACTACCAGCGTGTGTTCCGTGACTGTCAATTTCCGAATAGGGATTCGGGAGTTGAACACGGTGGGGTTATGATTGTTGAGCTGTAGCTAGGATCACTTCGTGATCACTTCTCGATCGAAGCTTTCTCTTCTCGCACTCTCTCACGTAAGCTAGTTGCTAGTTGCTGCTGCAGACACTTATTCTTTTCTTCAGCCTTATCCTCTCCCAAGGCTTAAATAGTCTTGTTACCCGGGAACGGGATTGCTGAGTCCTCTGTGGCTCACAGTTACCTCACCACCCCAGATGCAGGTCCAGTGGTGAGCTATCCAGGTGATGGCACCGAGCTAGACTGGGAGTACGACGAGGAGCGTAGTCGATACTATGTCCGTTATCCTGATGATCAGTAGTGGAGACTTCTACTAGGATTCGATCCGACCTGTGGATTTTATTTATGTTTGGTATCTTGCCATTTGGTATTTTGCCCTTAGAGCGTTGTGATGTTTTAATGTATGATGTTTGAGACATGTATTGTATTTGTGTGACGTGGCGAGTGTAAGCCAACTATTTATGTTTACAATCCCCTCTTTTACATGAGATGTGCAAAGATTACCAAACTTGAGATCATTCTAGGATGGACTTATACCTTTAAGTCGTGCCTCGACACGTAGGAGGTATAGTTCCATCCTGGGCATTACAAGTTGGTATTCAGAGCCTTCTCCGACCTAGTAGCCCCCACTGATTGATCGAATCGTTGACGGTCGAGTCTAGGCACACACTGAAAATATTTTGAGTCCTATATATTATATCGGAGAGTAGGATTTCTTTGCTTCTCATCCCTTTCTCTCTGGTGAGGACTCCTGACGTCTACTCTTGTCTCTTCTATCTTCAAAAATTGCACCAATTTTTTTTTTAGGAATCCCGCGAGTATTCTGGGATTGTTTCGATGTTCTTGTGACGAGAATATTGTTCTCGATGCCTCCTGACATTAGGGGTTGTGGCAGTGTCCCGGGGAGTTGAGCTTCAGGGTATTGTCGTCACAAGCATATCGCGGCAGTACTAAATACTTAAGACGGCCGACATCGAAAATCTCTCCTATACGGCCAGTGGCAAGATAACCACGACATCACCCAGTACTGGGGAGGTAGTTCGGGAGTATTGCCATAGCTTGTTATAGTGGATGCTTTTCGAAGGTCCGAGGTACACAGTTTCCGAGAAAGACTGGTTATGTGTTGAAGGATGGATACACCTGGATGTAGGTTTAGAGTTGATTGCGCGGTGCTTCCCGTGTATCCCCAACACCTGATTGCATAACTGGAATCTTTCGGAAATTCATAGGTGGGTTTATCCAGTAGATCGTAGGCATTTTTCCAACGAATGCAGGTTAGCGAGTTCGGGCTTCTACATTGAGTGAAGAGGTTTATGACCGATGTTCCGATCGGGAGTTGCATCTTAAAGGGTCCTTGGCTATGCTGATTCGGGGATTGAAAAACCCTTTCGTAACGCGTTCATATGCTTTCAGCACAAAGATGTTAGAACGAAGCTCCTATCTTGTGTTTGTTCCCATCCGTACCTTGTTATTTTTCTTATTTTACCTTTTGTCCCCTATGTGGCACAATGTTTCTAATACACTACCAGCGTGTGTTCCGTGACTGTCAATTTCCGAATAGGGATTCGGGAGTTGAACACGGTGGGGTTATGATTGTTGAGCTGTAGCTAGGATCACTTCGTGATCACTTCTCGACCGAGGCTTTCTCTTCTCGCACTCTCTCACGTAAGCTAGTTGCTAGTTGCTGCTGCAGACACTTATTCTTTTCTTCAGCCTTATCCTCTCCCAAGGCTTAAATAGTCTTGTTACCCGGGAACGGGATTGCTGAGTCCTCTGTGGCTCACAGTTACCTCACCACCCCAGATGCAGGTCCAGTGGTGAGCTATCCAGGTGATGGCACCGAGCTAGACTTGGAGTACGACGAGGAGCGTAGTCGATACTATGTCCGTTATCCTGATGATCAGTAGTGGAGACTTCTACTAGGATTCGATCCGACCTGTGGATTTTATTTATGTTTGGTATCTTGCCATTTGGTATTTTGCCCTTAGAGGGTTGTGATGTTTTAATGTATGATGTTTGAGACATGTATTGTATTTGTGTGACGTGGCGAGTGTAAGCCAACTATTTATGTTTACAATCCCCTCTTTTACATGAGATGTGCAAAGATTACCAAACTTGAGATCATTCTAGGATGGACTTATACCTTTAAGTCGTGCCTCGACACGTAGGAGGTATAGTTCCATCCTGGGCATTACAAAATGCTTCCGCCAAAGCCAAGGAAGAGCTTGTGCCTACTTTAACCAATATGGAAAAAATGAAAAAGGACTTTGAAGCGGAGCGGTCCACATGGGAAGTGCAGAGGAATGCTCTTGAAAAAAGAGCAAAGGATGTTGAAGCTGCCCTTAATCCGGTTACGTAGGAGTTGACCGGTTTAAGGCAGCAAATTGAACTTATGACCTCTGCTATCTTTGGTGAGCACTCAACTGCATATGTTTTTCATCTTTGCAATCTTTGTTCCGCTCCAGTTTAACTTTGACAAACATATGTAGGGCGGCGCATAACTCATCTTGGAGATGATGTCCGGAAGAAGCTCAAGGCCTCTTATACCCTGGTGGAGCAGCTGTATTCTGGCGCTCAAAGGGTTATAAGTGCAATGTCCCATCATAAACCGGCTCCAACTACCATCCAAGGTACTTTGGAGAAGCTATCTGTCCTGCCTGTGCGCCTGGTGGAAGTGAAGAAATCTGCTGCACGGGCTGGCTCTCTTATAGCACTGACTCGGGCCAAGGCATGGGTTCCGGACTTTGATCCGGAGGAGGCTATGAACGGATATCCCAGTAATAAAGAGGATGTATCCACCTTCTCTGCCGAAGACATCCGTGCCTTAACCAAAGAGATGCGCCCACTCGCCAACAAACTTGCCGATGAAGCTGATCTGACAAGGTATCATCCGGCCTATGACTTAGAAAATGAACGGGTGGAGAGGTCGGTTTACGACACTGAGAATCTGATCCCACCGGTTCGTGGCCATACTTTCGCTCCAGATGTTGATCCGTCAGATCTTATTAACGAGGAAATGTACTTCTGTGCCCTCTCCAAGATTGATTGGCGCGTTCCTGATTTCCAGCCACTACGTGAAGATGAAGAAGATCCGAAACAAGCCGACCCTCAGCCTTCGCAGTGTGAAGAGGAATCATAAACCGTCCAGTTTAATTTGTGGTGGCTGAACACTTTGCCCAAAACTTTAAACTATTCGGGCCTGCAGGTGCCTTGTAATAGGATAGTTAAACATTGTCTTTGTCCCAATGCGGATGCTACAGCTTGACTTGGGGTCTGCCAATTTAATCCTTTGTTTTGCCATGGTTGATCCGTTTATGTTATCTGTGCCTGCATAAATGAAGCTAAAAAGATGTCCTTGTGGTTTACCACTGGACCTATTATGTTGTTCAGATATATTGAAAGAGTATCTGTTTTATACCCAAAAATACCTCATACCTCTGATTAAGTGTGCCTGACATCCTTAATCCGGTAGGCATAATTGAAAGTGTAGATGCTGATGAGGCTCTTGGCTCTCTTGGCGTTTGCCTGATGACTGATCCGGGTTATGATGAACGTCGGTTTAACTCAAGCTGGTGTTTATAACCCAGACTTTTAATTTTGCAGATATATGGTCAACTTTGAAGTTGCCCAATCCCGGATCAATAGATTAACAACAAAACTTGTAAAATCACATAAACAAAGCTTTTTTGGCAAATAAGACCATGTAGTCAAGGCTTTTTACGAGCTGCCAGGCTCCAAATCAAGGCTATTTATGAGCTGCCAGGCTTGAATTCGAGGCTTCTGATTCGTATACGATCAGTAAACCGGACCAAAGGGGTTGAGCTAGGATTCGAATATGATCATGTAGCCCCCAGTGGCCTTGAGAGTTTTTTAAGAGGTTTCTGATTCGAATGCGATCAGTAAACCGGACCAAAGGGGTTGAGCTAGGATTCGAATATGATCATGTAGCCCCCAGTGGCCTTGAGAGTTTTTTGAGAGGTTTCTGATTCGAATGCGATCAGTAAACCGGACCAAAGGGGTTGAGCTAGGATTCGAATGCGATCATGTAGCCCCCAGTGGCCTTGAGAGTTTTTTAACGACCCTGATTCGAATACGATCCAAGTCGGACCCAAAAGGGGTTAAGCTATGATTCAAATACGATCAACAAGCCCCCTAGTGAGTTTGGCTATGTTCTCTTTGGTTCGAATGCGACCTATGTTTGAACAGGAAGCCCCCAGGTAACCGTAGAGGCAGGGTATCTATATGGGAGTTGCGTTGTGCGGCAAACCTTCTTTGGTCCCTTAATAAATAATTGTCCTGCATATCAGCATAGATAGATCGAAGCATCTTGTTTTCTTGATGAAAATGATATATATCAAGAGAAATAAACTTTAGATGGATATCATCTGAGTGAATTCCCATATGACACTTATATTTGAAGAAGATGGCTGATCCCCCGGTTTACCGGGGGTGCCAGTTTATTTATTAATCATACTATGTACATGATACATGAAGCGGAGCCCATGGCTCAAGGGTAGTAAGGCCGCAGAAGAGCTATATTCCACGGCCGCTTCGTCTCTTCTTGTGCTGTACGTGAGTCTTTATGCTCTCGAATGTCAATCAGGTAGTATGAACCGTTGTGTAGGTTCTTGCTGACCACAAAGGGTCCTTCCCAAGGTGGGGATAACTTGTGCATATCTGTCTGGTCTTGGATGAGCCGGAGCACCAGATCCCCTTCCTGGAACGTCCTGGTCTTAACCCGGTGACTGTGATATCAGCGCAGGTCTTGTTGATAGATTGCTGATCGTGCTGCTACCATGTCCCGTTCCTCATCCAGCCGGTCTAAGCTGTCCTGTCTTGCTTTCTCATTAGCCGCTACAATATAAGCTGCCACCTGTGGTGAGTCGTGCCGGATGTCACTAGGGAGAACCGCTTCAGCAACATATACCATGAAGAAGGGCGAATAGCCTGTAGACCTATTAGGTGTAGTGTTGATGCTCCAGAGGATAGAAGGTAACTCCTCAACCCAGCAGCCTGGTGTTCTTTGCAAAGGAGTCATAAGCCGGGGCTTGATGCCTCTCAAAATATCTTGGTTGGCCCTCTCAGCTTGACCATTGGATTGAGGGTGAGCTACGGAAGATACATCCAGGTGAATATGTTCCCTTTGGGAAAACTCTTCCATCTCTCCTTTAGACAGATTGGTGCCATTGTCAGTAATGATGCTGTGTGGAAAGCCAAACCGGAAAATTACCTTTTTGATGAATTTAACCGATGTTGCCGCATCACACTTACTAACAGGCTCTGCCTCAATCCAGTTCGTAAACTTGTCCACTGCTACCAACAGATGGGTTTTCTAATCTTGGGATCGTTTAAAGGGCCCAACCATATCAAGCCCCCAGGTCGCAAACAGCCAAGTGATTGGAATCATCCGTTGCTCCTGCGCCGGAACATGAGCACGCCTTGAGAACTTCTGACAAGCATCACATCTCCGGACTAGATCTTCGACATCAGCATGAGCTGTTAACCAGTAGAACCCATAACGAAAAGCCGTGGCTACCAGTGACTTTGAACCGGCGTGGTGACCACAATCTCCTTCGTGTATCTCTCGAAGAATATCACAACCTTCTTCCGTAGATACACATCGCTGAAATGCCCCAGAAACGCTGCGGTGATGAAGTTCTCCGTCGACAATGGTCATAGATTTGGATCGCCGTATTATCTGCCTAGCCTCAACCTCATCATCTGGCAACTCTCCTCGGCTCAGGTATGCCAAGTAAGTGAGTGTCCAATCCGGAATAACCTGAAGAGCTGCAACTAACTGTGCTTCCGGATCAGGAACCGCCAAATCCTCCTCCGATGGTACCTGCACCGATGGACTGTGCAATTCATCCAAGAAGGTGTTTGGTGGAACCGGTTTACGCTGAGAGCCCAGCCGGCTTAACGCATCGGCCGCTTCAATTTTTCGTCGGTCTATGTGATCCACCTGATATCCTTTAAAGTATCCTGCAACCGCTTCAACTTCTCGCCTGTAAGCTGCCATGAGCGGATCTTTCGAGTCCCACTTGCCAGACACCTGTTGTGCCACTAGATCCGAATCACCAAAGCACTTGACCCGGCTCAAGTTCATCTCCTTAGCCATCCGTAGGCTGTGAAGGAGGGCCTCATACTCAGCAGCATTGTTAGTACAAGGGAACATTAGTCGGAGGACATAGCAAAACTTGTCTCCTCGTGGGGAAGTTAACACCACTCCAGTCCCCGAGCCTTCTAATTGCCTTGAACCGTCAAAGTGAATAGTCCAGTATGTATGATCTGGCTTTTCCTCTGGTGCTTGCAACTCTGTCCAATCGTTGATGAAATCTACCAATGCTTGGGATTTAATAGCAGTACGGGGTACATATTTCAATCCGTGTGGGCTAAGCTCAATGGCCCACTTTGCCACTCTGCCAGTGGCTTCTCTGTTCTGGATTATATCCCCCAACGGAGCTGAGCTGACAACAGTGATTGGGTGGCCTTGGAAATAGTGCTTCAACTTCTGGTTTGCCATGAACACGCCATATACCAGCTTCTGCCAGTGTGGATACCTTTGCTTCGACTCAATGAGAACCTCACTAACGTAGTAAACCGGGCGCTGAACCGGATATTCCTTGCGTGCTTCCTTGCGTTCCACCACAATTGTCACGCTAACTGCACGAGCATTGGCAGCCATGTATAGTAGCATTGGCTCGTTGTCAACAGGGGTAGCAAGAACAGGCGGCTCTGCTAATTGTCGTTTTAACTCCTCGAACGCAGTGTTTGCAGCATCACTCCATATAAACCGATCTGTCTTTTTCAGCATCTGATAAAGTGGAATTGCCTTCTCTCCCAAAGGGCTGATGAATCGGCTCAATGCTGTAATCCGGCCTGCTATGCGCTGGACATCATTGATACAAGCCGGTTTAGTCAAGGATGTGATCGCCTTGATCTTCTCCGGATTAGCCTCTATTCCTCTGTTTGACACTAAGAATCCAAGGAGCTTGCCTGCCGGAACACCAAAAACGCACTTCTTCGGATTAAGCATCATCTTATAAACCCGGAGGTTGTCGAAGGTTTCCTTTAGGCCTTCTATCAGTGTCTCCTCCTTCCTTGCTTTACCACAATGTCATCAACATAAGCATGGACATTTTTTTCCGATCTGCCCTTTGAGACAGTTCTGCACGCAACGCTGGTAAGTTGCTTGGGCACTCTTAAGCCCAAAAGTCATAGATACATAGCAGAAGGCTCCAAAGGGAGTTATGAAAGTTGTCTTCTCCTGGTCCTTAACCGCCATCTTGATTTGATGATACCCTGAATATGCATCCAAAAAACTTAGCTGCTCACATCCTGCCGTAGCATCATTAATCTGATCAATACGGGGGAGAGCAAAAGGATCAGTTGGACAAGCTTTGTTCAGGTATGTGTAATCCACACACATCCTCCGCGTTCCATTTTTCTTTAACACCAGCACCGGATTAGCCAACCACTCCGGATGGAACACTTCAACTATGAATCCTGCGGCCAAAAGCCTGGCCACTTCTTCTCCTATAGCCTTGCGCCTCTCATTGAAGCGGTGCAAATACTGTTTGACCGGTTTAAACTTCGGATCAATATTAAGACTGTGCTCAGCGAGTTCCCTCGGTATACCTGGCATGTCAGAAGGTTTCCATGCAAAGATATCCCGGTTCTCACGGATGAACTCGATGAGCGCGCTTTCCTATTTGGGGTCTAAGTTAGCACTGATAGTGAACTGTTTGGAAGAATCGCCTGGAACAAAGTCAACCTGCTTGGTTTCCTCCGCCGATTTAAACTTCAACGCCGGATCATGCTCTGTAGTTGGCTTTTTTAGTGGGGACATATCTGCCGGATCAACGTTGTCTTTGTAGAACTTCAACTCCTCCGTAGCACACACTGCCTCCGCATAGGCTGCGTCTCCTTCTTCGCATTCCAATGCGATCTTGCGACTTCCGTGAACCGTGATGGTTCCCTTGTGACCCGGCATCTTGAGCTGTAGATAAACATAGCACGGTCTAGCCATGAACTTGGCGTAAACCGGTCTCCCAAACTGAGCATGATATGGGCTCCTGATCTTTACAACCTCAAAGGTCACTGTCTCTGACCTAGAATCCTGCTCATCCCCAAAGGTGACTTCCAGATCAATTTTCCCAACTGGGTAAGCCGATTTACCTGGCACCACTCCATGAAATACTGTGTTGGACTGTCTCAACTTCTTATCTGTCAACCCCATACGCCGGAAAGTCTCATAGTATAAGATGTTGATACTGCTGCCGCCGTCCATGAGTACCTTAGTGAACTTGTAGCCACCCACCTGTGGTGCTACCACTAGGGCCAACTGGCCTGGATTATCAACCCGTGGCGGGTGATCTTCTCTGCTCCACAAAATAGGTTGTTCCGACCAACGTAGAAAACGTGGCGTCGTTGGTTCAACTGCGTGCACAGCCCATTTTAGAACCTTTTGATCTCGCTTGCACAAACTTGTGGTGAAAACATGATACTGTCCACTGCTTAATTCCTTCGGATTACTCTGATATCCGGATTGCTGCTGCTGTTGACGCTGCTGATTGCCTTGGTTATTGTAACCACCCTGACCATGTTGTTGGTTCTGTTGATGCTGACCATTGCTGTTGTTGCTGGGATAGTTGTTGTTTCCGCCGTGATATCCTGATCCGGAACCATTACCCTGGTAACCCGGACCAAGAAAACCAGAACTCGAGCCACCGCCCGGGGGTCCGCGGTTAAATTTGGCTTGTCTCATGGCCTCTATCATGATCCGGCATTCCCTCCATGAATGTTTAGACGGGTTTCCCTCTATGCTGTGTTTAGGGCAAGGCGCGTTTAACTGTTGTTCTAGATTGAGGAATTGCCCTTCACCACGAGGAGGTGGTTTTCCCTTGCGGCGCTGCCTGTTTTCCTGAACGTTGGTATTGGCCACGAAATCAGAACCACCCTCTGCTTTTCGCTTACCATTGTAACTCGTTCCTGCCAGATTAGCTTGCGCCGGTTTACCAGCCTTGTTCACCTTTCCGGACTTGTCTCCGTCTGCACCTGGGTACTTGGTGTTATCAGAATCCCCATATTTCACCAGAGCGCTCATGAGCGTGCCCATGTCATTGCAATCGCGTTTGAGCCGTCCTAACTTCAGTTTCAGAGACTCAAACCGACAATTATTTTCCAATGTCACTATCGCCGTACTAGGGTTGATACTATTGGAAGAGTGCAGGATTTCTAATACTCGCCGCACCGAGCTGCTCGTGGGTTCCTACTCTCCTTGAACACATGCTGCTAAGTCTACCACCGACATTGGTTGCTTTCACGTGTCTTTGAAATTTTTGATAAACTGGCAACGCAACTCACCCCATGATCCGATGGAGTTAGGTGGTAAGCCCTTTAACCATGTCCGAGCTGTACCCTCAAGCATCATGGTAAAGTACTTGGCGCATGCTACTTCATCCACATCAAGCATCTCCATCGCCATCTCATAACTCTCAATCCACGCCTCGAGGGCTAGATCCGCTGTGTAGTTGGGTACCTTGCGTGGGCCTTTGAAGTCCTTGGGCAATTTCACGCTTCGTAAAGCGGGGATGAGACACTGTATCCCAAAGGAACTTGCCATGACTCCTGTTTCTGTTGTGGTTGGGTGAACCGGCGTCATTTGACGTGTTTCTTCGTGGGCAGTATGTCTGGCCCGGTTTATCGTCTCTTGGGCGTGCTCTTCTGCTCCCGCCGGATTATCCTGCCTGTGACGGTGACGTCTCCGCTCGCTGCTAGACACAGCCGGTTCATCCTAGTGCCTAGTGTAACTCCGGCTTTGGCGGGGGGTTGAATGAATTCTCTCCCTGCTGTAAGAGTACGCCTGCTGCTGTGTTAATGCCGTGTCCAGCAATTCCTTAGCCCGGCGTGCTTCGATCACCACGGGGGATGTCCCCTCAATAGGTAAAGCGGCCAGTCGTGAAGCGGCGACGACGATGTTATCCAACAGGTTAGAGTAATGGCCTGGAGGGGTCGGGACGTGCGGTGCTGGTACGACTTGGCAATTTCACTCTACGGCCGGCAGCTGAACCGACGCGCCAGTCCCTGGGGCTCCTCCCCGGTTTGCATCTGGTTGATTGCTGGCTCCCGCTCCTGGTGTGCGAAAGAGATTCCTCGCCTCATAAACCGGCGGTAGACGAGTTTGCTGTCTTCTGTACATTACCTCCTGTGCAGAAGTCTGATCCACCCTGAGCCGGAAAGCTTGGGAGTCTAGCTCTTCTTGCCTGGTAGCCATCATGGCTTTCTCCGCATCCAGATCCCGTTTAGCCTGCTCAATCCGGCCCTTTAGTTGAAGGATCTCCGCATCATGTTGCGCCTTGTTCGCAGGGGCCACTTTTTGTGACGCCCGAAGACCGACGTCCCAGAAGATCCCAAAAGATTCCAGAAGATTCCAGATGTTCCGGGTTCTCCCGTGTGTTTCTTTTGTGCTTGTGTTATTTATTTTGCATTGCATCATGTCATCATGCCATCATGTCATATTTCTTTTGCATCTCAACTTAAATAAATCGTGTGGATCTTCGATCCATTTAAATCGAGGGAAGGATGACTTCTCTTTATAACATATCCTCTCAATATTATTAGGCAGCTATATTAAATAAATATTCCATTTGTTTGGAATTAACTAACACACTTGCAAATATTCCCCATGCCTTTTTCACTCCAAGTTTCTACTTCTAAACCCTCCCTATATTTCTTTTCTCGTTTATCGAGGTTCCTCCAAAAACCCTCCAGCAATTTTAATTAATTCCTTACATTTTTGTGAGTCCAGGGAATTTTACCCTATGCCTTAATCCTATTCAGAACACCTCCTTCCTTTTCTTTCTCCTTTGCTGTTTTCTGTTTTTTTTGGAAAACAGCAGCAGTTTAAAAAAAAGGAACCGCCAGGCTCCCAGCCACTGGCCTCCTTTTGGCCCAAGGCGTCCCAGCCGCCTGGCCCATCTTCTCCTCGCAGCCTCCCTCTCCTCCTGGCCCAGCCGGCCCATACTTCCTCTCTCAGCCGGCCAACTCCTCCCGAGGCCCAGCCTCCCAGCTCCTAACCCTAGCTCGCAGCAACCTCGCTCCTCATCTCCCGCAAGCCGCCGCCACCCCCTCGTGCCCTCGCTGCCGTTCCCCTCTGGCCTCGCTCGTCCCTCCCTCTCACTCGACCCATTTCCTCAATCGTGCATCCCTCGCTCGAACAGCGACCCCATCTCCCCTCGCCCGCTCCTGTCGATCTCCCCGCTCCCTCCAGTCTCACCGCCGCGCCAAGGACGCGCCCTCCAAGCGGAGCCACGGCCAGCCCCGCCGTATCTCCAGCGCCGCCATGGAGCCGCACCCCTCCGTGCCCCTCCTCCGAGCCGCGCCGCCTCCCTTCTCCTTCGCCAAGACCGAGCGCAGCGCGCCATGGCCCTGCGACTGCGCCCCTCAAGCTGCCTCAGCGCCGAGGCCGAGCCCCGACGGACCCGCTCTCGTTCCCCGCGCCGGAGCAGTCGACTCCTTCACGGCGTCTCCAGCAGCACCGTGCCCCGAGCATCCTCCAGCAGGCCCCGGTCGCCATCTTTTCTTCCCCGGCGCGCCAAGGCCAGTGCCCGTGCCGCCTCCTTGTGGCCTCCCTTCTCCATCACGGCCGGCCAGCCAGCGCCTCACGACCCTGCAGTTCACCATCCTCATGTTACATCGCTGTGCCGCTGCCATGGCCTCGTCGCCCCATGTTGTCTCCTTTTGTTGTTGCTGTGTTTTTTGCCAAGTACCAGGACACCTATGACCCGTCAAGTTCATCTACGTGTACGACTACCTTCAGTGAAGACCCGTGTACGACTACACATCCGGGACGCGACAAGTACCACGACGACCATCGCTTGCCAAGTTCGACTACCGTCGCAAAACGAGACCGGCAAGTCCGAAGACCCCAAGTACCACGACGTCGATGACCTTCAAGTTCGACTACACGGAAGTACCCCTTCGGAAACGCCAAGGTCGACTACGCCCGGAGGTGAAACAAGTACATCTACGGCTACGAAACGTGCAACGACTACCGTCGCCGAAGACCCTCAAGTACAACTACGGAACATGTACAACTACCGCCGATGTGAACAACTACTTCAACTACCGTCACGTGAACGTCTACATCCCCGACGTCCGAGAACGACTACTTCCCTCTCCGAAACGATACGTGTACCACTACTTTCTCTATGAACTCGAACCGCTCCAAGAACGAACGCTTCGAAGGTATAACCCCGAGACGATGACCCGTGGAATGCATGTGTTGTATGAGATGTTTCCCTTGTGTGCTCCGTGCCCGTTTCGTTCGTTTGTCATGTTCCTCGGTTGCCTCGTCGCCGACTCGTGGGAACCCGGCGACGGGATCACCCCACCTCTTTCATCTTGTTCGACTCGATCACTCCGCCTTTGCTTTTGCACCGGTCTCTCAACGAGTTACCGGAACCGAGATGTTGCCGTCGCATCATTTTCGGATCGTTGCCGTGGCACCTTTTCTTTCCACCGCGGTGACAAATACTCCTTATCTTCTTCATGTCAACTTTTATTAATAAATTGCATAAACTTGATCATGTCATCCGCATCATGTTAACAACACTAAAATGTTTAATTGTTGTTTGCTTATAATTACTAAACATGCTCATGGGGATTTCCGGATTGTTGTTGTTATTTTCCGGCCTCATTTAAATTGCCTAGATAGGTAGTTTACTTTTGATTCACCTCTTGCCATGTTAAAAACATTTAATCTTGTCTTCTAATTAACGAGAGTCAACTAAATAAATAAATGTGGTGTTTCGTCAATATGCAACTCGTTGCATATTGATCTCCACTTAACTTGTAGTTTTGTTTGTGCACTTTGCCATGACATGCATAATTAAACCGGACATGCATCATACTTGGATGTGCATCGTATGCCATGTTTATGCTTGTGTGTTTACCGTGTTGTTTGCTTCTTTCCGGTTGCTCCTCTTGTTAGCTTCGGTTTCGTTCCGGAGTTGTGAGGATTCGCTCGTCTGTGTTGCTCCGTCTACTTCATGGACCCGTTCTTCTTCTATGCGGAATCCCAGGCAAGATGATCATACCCTTGGATACCTTTACTACCATTGCCATGCTTAGATTGTCTCGATGCTATCGTTACATGTCGCGCTACCCATCTTTTATGTCAGCCTCTCCTTGTTGCCATGAAACCTCTAACCATTGACACCTTCCTAGCAAAACCACTATTTGGCTATGTCACCCGCTAGCTCAGCCCCTCTTATAGCGTTGTTAGTTGCAGGTGAAGATGAAGATCGTTCCAGGTGGGAACTTGTTGTTGGTATATCACAATATCTATAATTATTATTAACACACCTATATACTGGGCATGGGTGGAAGGCTTGGCCTTTTGCTCGGTGTTTTGTTCCACTCATGCCACCTTAGGCGCCGATAAACCGGCATTATGTTCCTTGATTTTGCGTTCCTTACACGATGGGTGGATGGGGACCCCTTGACAGTTCGACTTTGAATAAAACTCCTCCAGCAAGGCCCAACATTGGTTTTAATTGGCTCATAATAATAACTTAATTAATTAATTAAATTGCATAGGGAGTTAGCGCTACCCGAGGATTATTTCTACATAGCAGGGGGGCCAGTGCTGATGGTGTTGGTCCCAAACGGGGAGTCTGCGGGGCCGCCTTGGGGAAACCCGAGGTATCTGGTATAAGCTGTAGAATCGCCCATCCGGTCGTGGCCTGAGACGAGATACGCGCGGCTACTATCAGGGTGTCGACACACCGTGAGGTCTTGCTGGACTTGTTTTACCATTGTCGAAATGTCTTGTGCACCGGGATGCCGAGCCTGATCGGATTTCCCTAAGATAAGGGGTGATTATATTATATTTATCACTTCAGCTAATCGTGAGAGCTTGTGATGGGCTAAGTTGGGACACCCCTGCAGGGTTATGATCTTTTGAAAGCCGTGCCCGCGGTTATGTGGCAGATTGGAATGTGTTAATGTCCGGTTGTAGAAAACTTGACAGAGGATCCGAAGTAAAACACACAACTGTGTGAGTAACCGTGACTGTCTCTTTTCACTTTGAGAAGAGAACACACGGTGGGGTTATGTTTGACTCGTATGTAGATCAGGATCTTTAGCGATCACTACTTTTGCGACCGTTTGCGTAGATGCTCATCTTATTCTTGTACTCGTAAGTTAGCCACCATATATTGCTTAGTCGCTGCTGCAACCTCACCACTTTGCCTCTTCCTACCCTCAAAGCTTTGCTAGTCTTGATACCCATGGTTATGGGATTGCTGAGTCCTCGTGGCTCACAGATACTACAACACCAGATGCAGGTTCAGCCGAGAATGAAGTAGGAGCTGGTTCAAGTACTTCACTGGGAGCTCGATGAAGAGAGTGGCCGTATGCTTGTGACGTTTCGACGATCAGTAGTGGTTTCTACTTGGATTCGATCTAGACCTGTGGTTTAACGTTATGTTTGGTATCTTGTCTTTTGGATCTTACCCTTAGATGGGCTGTGATGTTTTGAATGATGTTTCGCTTATGTATTGTATTGTGTGAAGTGGCGAGTGTAAGCCAACTATCTCCTTTTGCATTTTAATCCCTCTTTTACATGAGTCGTGCAAAGATACCAAACTTGCGATCATTCCAGAATGGGCTTATATCTTTAAGTCGTGCCACGACACGTAGGAGATATAGTCCCATCCAGGGCATTACACTTTTGCTCTTGCAAGTGCCGTCAATTCTCCAACCAAGGTGGATAGGGCATCAGAAGCCGACGGGTTTTGGTTGCCTGCCCCAGCACCCGCTACCTCTGAGGTGAACGCCCCAGTCGTCGAGGGCTGCTACATAGACTGTGATCCGGCCATGAAAACAGCCACCCGGTTTGGTGGGTCAAAGGGGTCCGGAATACTATCGCCATCGGATACGCCCTCAGACCGGCCGTCCTGCAACAGATACAAAGATTCGGTCTCTCCGGATGAAGATTCATCGTCAGAGTAGACAACTGTCTCGCCACCAGAATCCGATCCGTCCTCGGCTTGGACTCCATGTACTACTGCAACGAAAACACGCTTTACGGCAGGCTGAATCCGGGCCGATCTCGCACGCTGAGCTGGCTCGACGATGTTGGGGAAGATGTCCGGCTCAGGTCCTGGTTCACCAATCTTGCCAATGAAGACGTGGATGCCGCCGAAGGGGACCCGGTACCCGTATTCTATTGAATCGGCCTCGGGGCCCCAGCCTGCGTCGTCGATGTAGATCCGGCCACGGCGACTCTTGGTCATCCGGCCAACTGCGTAACCCTTGAGTCCCTCAAAGCTGCCCTTCAAGAACTCGAAACCATCGTGCTATAGCCCCATGGTGGGCGCCAACTGTCGTGGAATTAGCACGGCAGATGTCCGGTTTAGAGGACTTAGGTGTGAGGCCATCGCACGGGTTAGCTTGAAGAGGTTAAAAGCACACAAAGGACACAGAGGGTTTATACTAGTTCAGCCCCTTCGATGAAGGTAAAAGCCTACGTCTAGTTTGGTGTGGTATTGCTTGGGCGTCGATGAACAGGCAGCGAATCGCTTGCCTGTGTCTCGAGCTGTTGTTTCTTGTCCTTGAACCGTCGCCGGGTCATCCCTTTATATAGGAAGCGACGCCCGGTCTGGTTTACAGAGCCCCGAGGCCGGCTCATAAACGTATTCGCCTCGGTCTCTACTCTTTCTATCTTACATCCCAAGTTACATGATATGACGGTTTACAAACCGTACGCCTTACACATGGGCCCTAAACCTTTATGGGATGTAACCTTTTGTACATATTCTATTGGGCTTGTGATAATACAAGTATGTCAGTGTAATCCGGATCTTCCTGGCCGGTTTATACCTGCTAGTAATATCCCTGACAGTACCCGAGGTGGGCACAATCCACCTGGGCGCACCTGGTTGGCGTGCCCTGGTGCCTTCCTGGTTGCTTCTTATTTTCCTAAATTTTCTATTATTCAAAAACTAACAAAAAAAAATTTTACGGATTTTTTGGAGTCTGTTTACATATTGTATCATGTACCTCCTTTATTTCACGATTGTGGAGTGTTTTGGAAGGTTTATTTTATGTGTTCCTCAGGTGTCATGGTTTGAATAATATTGCTTTCAACATTAATAGGCATACCTGATATATAGTGCTTGATTCTTTGACCATTGACGACCTTCGGGTTCGTACCTTCAGAATTATTTATTTTGATGGTTCGAGAACGATAAACTTCTTTGATAACATATGGTCCTTCCCATTAAGAGAGAAGTTTTCCTGCAAAGAATCTAAAACAAGAGTTGTAGAATAAAACATATTCACCCACTTTGAATTCCAGCTTTTGGATTCTTTTGTCATGGCACCTTTTAACTTTCTCTTTGAAAAGCTTGGCATTTTCATAAGCTTGGGTTCTCCATTCATGTAAAAAGATAATATCAAATAACCTCTTTTCAGTGGAAAGTTTGAAATCATAACTGAGTTCTTTAATTTCCCAATATGCTTTATGTTCTAACTCAAGAGGTAAATGACAAGCCTTCCTATAAACCATTTTATAAGGAGACATACCCATAGGATTTTTATAAGTTGTTTTGTAGGCCCAAAGTGCATCATCCAATTTCTGGGACCAATTCTTTAGAGACCTATTGACAATCTTTTGTAATATTAATTTTATTTCTTTGTTCCTAAGTTCAACTTGACCACTAGATTGAGGATGATAGGGGGATGCAATTGTATGGTTAACATCATACTTGGCAAGCATTTTAAGGAAAGCACCATGGATAAAGTGTGAACCACCATCAGCCATTAAATATCTAGGGACTCCAAACCTTGTGAAAATAACTTCCTTAAGCATTTTAATAGAGGTGTTGTGATCAGCGCTACTAGTTGGAATAACTTCTACCCACTTAGTAACATAATCAACATCCACCAGAATGTGAGTATACCCATTAGAGGAAGGAAAAGATCCCATATAATCAAATCCCCAAACATCAAAGGGTTCAAAAGCAAGTGAATAATTCATAGGAATTTCTTGACACTTACCGATATTACCTACTCTTTGAGATTCATCACAAGATAAGACAAACTTACGAGCATCCTTGAAGAGAGTA
The DNA here is from genome assembly GCA_902687465.1 of Secale cereale. Classification (NCBI taxonomy): domain Eukaryota; kingdom Viridiplantae; phylum Streptophyta; class Magnoliopsida; order Poales; family Poaceae; genus Secale; species Secale cereale. Next base: position 386,265,640 of record LR738711.1, on the reverse strand, counting down.
GGCCAATAAAAACCAGATTGTAATACCTTGTGAGCAGTTATGTCTCCCGCATGATGTCCTCCATAAGCGTCGGAGTGACATTTCTGTAGGATTTGTTCATGTTCATGCTCAGGTACGGAACGTCTAATAATACCATCTACTCCTTCTTTATAAAGATGTGGGTTATCCCAAAAGTAATGTCATAAATCATAGAAGAAATTGTATTTTGTTGGTAGGTGAAGCTAGGTGGTATGTATTTAGCAACAATATAAATATCATAGTCAGCATACCAAGGTGTGCTATTAGAAACATTTATTGCAACCCATTGCTCATCAGGAAAACTATCATCAATAGGTAGTCGGTCATCAAAAATATTTTCCAACCTAGACAAATTATCAGCTATGGGGTTCTCATCTCCTTTCCTATTAGTAATATGTAAATCAAATTCTTATAGCAAGAGAACCCACCTAATTAGTCTAGGTTTAGCATCTTTCTTTTCCATAAGATATTTTATAGCAGCATGATCGGTGTGAACAATTACTTTCGAGTCCAGAATATGAGATCTAAATTTATCACAAGCAAACACAACTGCTAAAAAAATCTTTTCAGTAGTAGCATAATTTCTTTGTGCACTGTCTAGAGTTTTACTTGCGTAGCGAATAACATTTAGTTTCTTATCAACTCTTTGTGCTAGAACATCACCAAGAGCAATGTCACTAGCATCACACAGGATTTCAAAAGGCAAGTTCCAATCAGGTGGTTGAACAGTAGGTGTAGAAATTAAGGCTTTCTTGTGTGTTTCAAAGGCTTCTACACAATCATCATCAGAAACAAATGGAATATCCTTTTGCAAAAGATTTCTAAGAGGTCTAGAAATTTTAGAGAAGTCTTTGATAAATTTCCTATAGAAACCAGCATGACCAAGGAAACTACAAATACCTTTAATATCTTTAGGACATGGCATTTTATCAATTGCATCAACCTTAGCTTTGTCCACCTCAATACCTCTTTCAGAAATTTTATGGCCCGAAATAATACCTTCGTTAACCTAAAGTGGCACTTCTCCCAATTCAAGACAAGATTAGTTTGCTCACATCTCTGCAAAACTCGATCAAGATTGCTTAACCAATCATCAAAAAACTTCCCACAAACAAAAAAGGCATCCATGAAAACCTCAACAATCTTTTCACAAAAATCAGAGAATATAGCAGGCATACATCTTTCAAATGTAGCAGGTGCATTGCATAAACTAAAAGGCATACGTCTATAAGCATAAGTTCCAAAAGGACAAGTAAAATTGGTCTTCTCTTGATCAGGTTGTGAGACGGGTATTTGAGAACCAGAATATCTATCAAGAAAACAAAAGTGTGTGTGCTTAGATAATCTCTCTAGAAGTTGGTCAATAAAAGGCAGAGGGTAATGATATTTTCAAGTTGCTTTGTTTAATTTTCTGAAATCAATTACCATTCTATAGCCTGTAGCAATTCTTTGTGGAATAAGTTCACTTTTATCATTAGGAACAACGGTAATACCTCCCTTCTTCGGGACACAATGAATAGGACTTACCCATCTACTATCAGCTATGGGACAGATTATACCTGCTTGCAGAAGTTTAAATATTTCCGTTCTTACCACTTCTTTCATCTTTGGATTTAAGCGGCGTTGGTGATCAACAACGGGTTTAGCATCAGGTTCCATATTAATCTTGTGCTGACATAGAGTGGGACTAATGCCCTTAAGATCATCAAGAGTATATCCAATAGCAGCTCAGTGCTTCCTCGGAATTTTCAATAATCTTTCTTCTTCATGTTCAGAAAGGTTAGCACTAATAACAGGATATATCTTCTTCTCATCAAGATAAGCATATTTCAAAGTGTCAAGCAATTTCTTTAATTCAAACACACGATCACCTTTAGGTGGAGGAGGACCTCCTAGAGTTTCAATAGGTAACTTGTGCTTCAGCAGAGGTTGTTGTTCAAAGAAAATTATACCTATTTCATTTCTTTCATGCATATGCAAGTCAGTTTCATGGTCTAGCAGATATTGATCTAAAGGATCAGTAGGAGGCACAACATTAGAAGCAATACCAATTATTTCATTTTTACTAGGCAATTCTTTTTTATGTGGTTTTCTACTAAACTTGGAAAAATTAAACTCATGAGACTCATCACCGAAGCTAACACCGACAGTTTGTTTATTGCAATCTATAGCAGCATTGACGGTGTTCAAGAAAGGTCTACCAAATATAGTGGGACAAAAGTCATCTTGTAGGGAACCAAGGACTAGAAAATCAGTAGGATATTTTGTTTTCCCACAAAAGACTTCAACATCTCTAACAATCCCAAGTGGTGTGATGGTATCTCTATTGGCAAGTTTAATAGTAACATCTATATCTTCTATTTCAGTGGGTGCTATGTCATTCATAATTTTTTGATAGAGAGTAAAAGGAATAGCACTTACGCTAGCACCTATATCACACAAACGATGATCTCCTATTTTAACAAAGAGAACATGGATGTCTACAACATGTCTATGTTTTTCTTTTGTATCGGGTTTGGTAATTCTTGTTGCTTCACCGATGAAGTAAATAACATGCCCATCAACATTATCGACAAAGAGATCCTTAACCATAGCAACACTAGGTTTGACTTTAATTTGCTCAGGGGGTTTAGGTGCTTTAATATTACTTCTGCGGACCACAGTTGAAATCTTAGCATGCTCCTTTATCTTAACAAGAAAAGGTGGTTCTAAATATGAGCAGTAGGAACAACTGGATCAACATTGTAAATGATAGTTTCTTCTTTAGCAACTACTGGTTCTTTGATTTCTTCTTTAATAGGGGGATGATACTTAAACCATTTCTCTTTAGGGAGATCAACATGAGAAGAAAAAGATTCACAAAGGAGGCTACTATCTCAGAGTCAATTCCATACTTAGTGCTGAACTTTTGAAAAGCATCGGTATTCATAAAAGATTTAACACAATCAAACTTAAGCTTAATACCTAAATCTTTACCTTCGTCGAGTTCCCAATCTTCAGAGTTGAATTTAATTATTTCTAAGAGATCCCACCTGAATTCAATAGTCTTCTTCATAAAAGAACCGGCACAAGAAGTATCAAGCATGGATTGATCATTACGAGAAAGCCAAGAATAGAAGTTCTCAATAATAATTTATCTCGAGAGCTCATGATTGGGGCATGAATATAACATTGAACGAAGCCTTCCCCAAGCTAGAGCGATACTTTCTCCTTCACGAGGCCAAAAATTATATATGTAATTCCGATCATGATGAACTAGATGCATAGGATCATTTTTTTGGTGGAATTCCAATTTCAAGCGATTCCAATTCCAATATCCAATATCATCGCATAGCCTATACCATGCCAATGCTTTTCCCTTCAAAGATAAAGAGGAAAACCTTCTTCTTATTTTCATTTCCAGGTAAAGCTGCAAGCTTAAATAATTCACAAATTTCATCCACATATATCAAATGCATATCAGGAAATTCAGTTCCATCTCCTGCATAAGGATTAGCTAGCAGTTGTTCTGTCATACCGGAAGGGATTTCATATTCAATATTTTCAGTAGGTGCAGCAGGGTGAGGGGCAACTAATTGTGCTTCCGCTCGAGGTGAAGATACCCCGAACAAACCCCTCAAAGGATTGTTCTCCATAGTAACAAGCGACAGTAAATTTCAGCAAGTAATAATAATTTTTCATTACCAATTTACACTTACCAAGAGCGCTTCACTCCTCGGCAGTCCTTTCAATAAGTAAGAGCGTTGAACCCAACGAGGAGCAGAAGGAAATGACAAGTGGTTTTCAGCAAGCTAATGTCAGCAAGCACTGAAATTGTCGGTAACAAATAGTTTCATAGCAAGATAAGTTGTAACGAGCAAGTAACAGTAACAGTAAATAGTATGCAGCAAGTTAGCCCAATTCTTTTGTGGCAAAGGACAGGCCAAAACAGTTTCTTATAATAAGCAAAGTGTTCTTGAGGGCACACGGGAATTTCATCTAGTCACTTTCACCATGTTGGCTTGATTTGTGTCCGTTACTTCGATAATTTGATATGTGGGTGGACTGGTGCTTAGGCGCTATTCTTAATTGAACAAACCTCTAACTTATGATTAACCCATCGCAAGAATCCGCAACTACGAGAAAAGTATTAAGATAAAATCTAACCATAACATTAAACATTTGGGTCCAAATCGGTCCCTTACGAAGTAGCGCATAAACTAGGGTTTAAGCTTCTGTCGCTCTAGCAACCCATCATCTAATAACTACTCCACAATGCATTCCCTTAGGCCCAAATATGGTGAAGTGTCATATAGTCGACGTTCACATGACATCACTAAGGGTATCACAACATACATATCATCGAAATATCGAACACATATCAAGTTCACATGATTACTTGAAACATGATTTATCCCGTGACCTCAAGAACTAAAGTAACTATTCACAAGTGATAAACATGCTCAATAACATAGGGGTATTAAATATCATAATGGATCTAAACATATGATCTTCCACCAAATAAACCATAGGGTAATCAACTACAAGATGTAATCAACACTACTAGTAACGCACAGGTACCAATCTGAGGTTCCGGTACAAATATTGAACACAAGAGGTGAACTAGGGTTTGAGAGGAGGTGGTTCTGGTGAAGATGTTGATGAAGATTGGCCTTCCCAAGATGAGAGGGTTGTTGGTGATGACGATGGCTTCGGTTTCCCCCTCTGGGAGGGAAGTTCCCCCGGCAGAATCGCTCCACCAGAGGGCAAAAGTGCTACTGCCCAAGTTCCACCTCGAGACGGTGGTGCTCAGTCCTGAAAGTACTCTCCTTATTATTTTAGGTAAAAATGACTTATATACCAGAAGATGGGCACCGGAGGTGGGCCGATGATGGCACAACCCACCAGGGCGCGTCTAGGGGCCCTGGCACGCCTAGGTTGGTTGTGCCCACCTGGTGGGCCCCCCATAGTTATTAAATATTCCATAAAAATCTCCATGAAGTTTCAACTTATTTGGAGTTGTGCGGAATAAGTGGCCTGACATTGCTTTTTCAGGTCTAGAATTCCAGCTGCCAGTATTCTCCCTCCTTGTGTAAACCTTGCATTTTATGAGAGAAAAGGCATTAGGATTACTCCATAAAGCATTATTATGCATAAAACTATGATAAATAATAGTAGGAAAACAATGTGCAAAATTGACGTATCATGCTCCATCAAAGCTTACAGCCTTTTTAGAGAGTGACCATAGTATATACAGAAAATAAATTCCAACAGCATGACGAAGAATAAACCTATACTATACAACAAATAAATTACGACATATACACTAGGCATAAAAGTTTGCTGCCAGCGACAATAAAGCGCAACCAGACAGCATATTACATACGCTAGGCTTCAAAGGTTGCCACCAGTGCAAATAAACATGCCCCAAAAATAATATACAGAACTGACAGCAGTTCAACACGGTTCAAGAAAGGTTAGCCCTGCATGGGAGCTGCAGTGCAAGCACCGGAGCAAGCTGATGAGACTGCGCTTGCTTAACGCTTATATGCAACTCTAGCTGCATAGCATTAATAGATGTCTTTTACTCCTTGTTAATTCTTCCACAAAGATGGGAGTTCCTATACGAGTTGAGCTGAAGCATGTCGTTCTGCTTGAATATGAGACTGAAGAAGTCGAATAGATTTAGGCGGCAACTTCATCGAGCTTGTGTCACTTCTATTAGCGAGTACCTTCAACACTACATTAAGACATGACTTTGGCATTGTATAGCTATCCCCAAGATATGTTGCTTTCTTCCCTGCAATATATGTCAAGAGGGACAAGCAATGGGTTTGTCTCACAATCATTGTGGCAGTTCTTCTTAGCATTAGTGATATCAACCTGAAAGAGAAAAAAGTAGACATATAACAGGCTTTGCACGCATAAGCATCAGTGATGTCTATTCATCCCATTTCTTAGTGGAAAATAAAGAGACCTAGTTTAAAATAGCATTAACATTGTTCATAGTTAAGACATGGCAGGAAATGGCATTGTGTAGGAGTGGTCAGCTTCACCACACCACTGGATTACAGAACAAGAACACAAGCATACATGTAGTGCTAAAGAATGTATAAGCATCGATGGTCAGTGTACTATAAATTTATCCATCTCAAATTGGTAAATAAGGAGACACGATTTAAATAACATTAACATAATATGCATTGTTCATAGTTAAGACATAGCATGATATGACATTGTCCTCGAGTTGGTAGTTTCACCACACCACTAGATTACAGATCAACAACACTAGCATACATGCAGTGCTAAAGAAGATCACTTGATATGTTTAGTTTAATTTACTGGTATGAATAAGGAACTAGGTTGTACAACTAAAAATTGAAATTGAGAAGGAGAAACTTATGTTTCTGAACCTCTTCATAATAAGCTTTAAACATGCAATTTGATGCAAACGACAAAAATAAATAGCACTTGCAGTCATTGCTGTCCAAATATACATAACAAAGTTTGAAGGTTCTAGAAGAACAAACTTACGTTAGTAATGAAGACCGGCTCTATAAAGCCCTCTTCCATGTTAATGGGGGGGGGATTCAAGAAGTTTACCACATAGTCTTCTTCGTAAGCATTGCTGTAATGCCCCGGATGTAATACTTTCCCTTTTGGGCATATAATATATCTCCGGCTTCATCTATTTCCATTCCGGGTTCTTTGACTTTTGGGTTTTCGTCGTTTTGTTGTGTGCGTGTGTGGCATTCATTCATATCATATAGACATGTGCATCGCATTGCATTTGTGTTGTCGGTTGCATCCGGTTCCACGCGTTCCTTCCCGTTGTCTGTTTCGCGTTCCGGAGCTCCCTCACATGTCCGCGACGTCCCGTAGGCCTACTTTGGTGTTTGGGCGTGTAACGTTACCGGTGTGCCGCGAGGTTGTTGTGTGTGTTGTTGTTTTGTTGTGTGCAACCCGCCTCTCAAATCTCGTCGCGTTTGGACTCCGTTTGCTATCCCAGCAGTTATTCGTGTGGGTCCAAAGTGCCTTCACTTGTGGCCCAGAAACATCCCTTCTTGTAGTCCACTACCTTCTCCTAGGCCCTTCTAAACTACCCCCGCGATCGGATCCGTCGGATCGCGATCGGAGGGCTCCTAACCCCCCCCCCAAATCCCCTAGCCCTAGCTATCTGATATATTTATAGTCCCCCTAGGTTCATTTTCGGGCATCCCTAACCTCTAGCTCCTCTCTCCCCCTCCATTTCAGATCCAACCACTCTTCCTCAGCCACTTGGCTAGTTCCCCTCGAGCTCCACATCGAGCCAGTCAGCCGACCGCCACCGCAGTCCATCGATCGCGCCTGGGATCGATTCCCTCGCCAGGTCCGATCGAACTTGGGTCAACGCTCCCAGGTGCATCCGGTCGTGGACCACATCGCCGAGCCTTCCGAGCCTCCCGAGCCGGCCCAGGCCGATCCCCTCGTCACCCCACTGGCTGGCCTCGGGCAGGACCACATCGCCCCCGTCGCCAGGCCAGTGCGCCCCCCAGGCCACTCCTCGCCTCCGCCTCACCAGGCCTGCACCGCCCGAACCGGCCCACTCGTCGCACCAGGTCGCGTCCGCCCCGAGCCGCGGCCAGGAAGCCGCTCCAGCACTCCGCCGGGGCGAGCCCATCGGCCGCAGGACCACTTCGCCGCAGCGCGCTGGGCCTCCCTCCGCTCCAGGGCCCAGCCGCGTCGCCGCTCCGCTCGCCTCCAGGCCGCGGGCCTTCGCCTCCCGCCGGGCCGCGCCCCTCCGAAGCCGCTCCGCTGGGCCGCCGCCAGTCCACACGCCGGGCCGAGCCCATCTCCCCCTCTGCAGATCTGAGATCTAGGTTGACTTTTTCTCCCAAGTCCCTGTGATTAGTTGCTGATGCTGTTTTAGAACTGTCGTAACTTTTTATGTGTTTGTCCGTTTCGCGCAAATAGCATGTCCAGACGTTCGTGGTGAATAGCACTACGTTTTATCTTTTGGTGTCATGCATGATAGAAGTCACCTAGGTGCTTGTTTTGCTGTTGCAAGAGTGCATCGTGATATAAATTGCTGCTATGTGATGTTTTTATGTCATCTTTGCCATGTGATAACTTTTAGCTCGTTTGTCCGAATGATGCAAATGACATGTCCACGTGTTCGTCTTGCCATGCTCTACATGTTGTTGGTGATAGGTTGCATGATAGATTTATTCTTGCCATGTTTATCATCGTTGCAAAGTGCCATGTGGCTGTGATGTTGTTTCACTTGTTATGAAATGCCATCTTGTTGAGCTCATTGCTATCGTTGTGTTTATCTCCAAGATGCATGCTTGTGTGTTTCGGAATCACCATCATGTGTACTTTGATGAGGTGCTTACCACTTGCCATGTTTAGTTTCGAGGTGACTTAGACTTGATATTTTATATGCCATGATGAAATTGCTGTTTTAGGACTTAGTGGATTTCACTAAGTCTGAAATCTGTAACGTTCCGATGCCATGTTTGCTTGCTGCTCTAGGACAAACCATGATAGATTTTGAGTGGATCTTGATTGTTCCTTGTAGTATATATTGTTGGCTTTCCATTCATGTCCTCACATGTTTATTTAAGTGGCTGTAGCATGTTTATCTTTTGCTCCAAAGTTTCAATAAAATTCTGCTGCCAAAATTTTATTGTCAAGTTCAATATGTCCAGGCTTATTGCTATTGATCTGTGGCTCCTTTGGGGTGCACCTTTGGACTTAATTGCTGTAGGATATGTCTAGTTTGTGTTCTAGGTCTTTGTCATGATGTTTGAGTGCTGTATCTTAATTATTTTGTGCTCCGAAGTTGCTATGTTGCTGTAATTTTCAGCTTTCGCTCATTTCTTGTTTCGGGCATAACTTTTAGCCCGTAACTCCGATTTCAGCGAATCTTATATGAAACTTGATTGATTTTCTGTGTAGATTCATAATATCTTATTGTTATCATGTTTTGAGGTGTTTTTCTTGAGTGCTATTTTCCATGCTCCGTGTGCATCCTTAGTGCATCCATCATGCATCCATCATTTTCGAGTTCGCATTGCATCTTGTTGATTTGTGCTTGGTGTGATTGTTTTGTTTAGAGCCGGAAGTCGAGAGCGAGTACGAGTACGAGCACGAGGTTACCAACGAGGTCGAGCACGAGGACCCTTCTTACGATCCGAACGACTTCTCTTCAGGCAAGATGACCGAACCCCGATACCATTACTATCTTTGCCTATTGCTAGTAGTTCCGCTCTATAGTTTTGCCTCGATGCCCATGTTCTTCCTGTCAGCCTCCTACTTGTAACCATTGCCATGTTTAACCACCCTACCTATGCAAACCCTTGCTTGGCTAAGTACGCTTCGCTCAGCCCTTCTTATAGCATTGCTAGTTGCAGGTGAAGATCGAAGATGCTTGCTTGATGTTGAAGTTTGGTTGGGTTATATCACACTATATAAATGCTTAAAAATGAAATCATCTATATATTGGCAAGGGTGGAAGGCTAAGCCTTTTGCTTCGTGATTTGTTCCACTCATGCCATTAGGAACCGTATAAACCGGTGTTATGTTCCTTGATTATACGTTCCTAACACGGTTGGGGTGTATGGGACCCCCTCGATAAACCGCTAAGTGCTAAGTCTTTTCCAGCAAGTCCCAACATTGGTACTATTCGCCTAAACAACTAAAACTTTCTGAGGGAGTAATTAACCCGAGGCTTAATTAATTCAACCCCCCTGGGCCAGTGCTCGATTTGAGTGTTGGTCCAAACTAGAGTCGTGTGCGGGGCCCCCCTTGGCAACTTGGGTATTTCGGCCACTCTACGCTATGCTCATCCGGTCGTGGCCTGAGACGAGATACGCGCGGCTACTATCAGGGTGTCGGCACGCCGGGAGGATTTGCTGGATTAGTCTTACCTTAGTTCGGAGTATCTTGAGCACGGGATTTCGAGAATACTCGGGTCTTCCCACATTGGAGTTGCGACTCCGTGGATCGTGGGCTTGTAATGGGTCAAGTTGGAACACCCCTGCAGGGTTATGAACTTTCGAAAGCCGTGCCCGCGGTTATGTGGCAGATGGGAGCTTGTTAATATCCGGTTGTAGATAACTTGACACAATGTTGCAATACACTACCAGCGTGTGTTCCGTGACTGTCAATTTCTGAATAGGGATTCAGAAGTTGAACACGGAGGGGTTATGTTTGATTGTGCTTGTAGCTAGGATCACTTCGTGATCACTTCTCGGCCGAGGCTACCTCTTCTCGCTCTCTTTCACGTAAGCTAGTTGCTAGTTGCTGCTGCAGACACTTATTCTTTTCTTCAGCCTTATCCTCTCCCAAGGCTTAAATAGTCTTGTTACCCGGGAACGGGATTGCTGAGTCCTCTGTGGCTCACAGTTACTTCACCACACCAGATGCAGGTCCAGTTGTGAGCTATCCAGGTGATGGCACCGAGCTTGACTGGGAGTACGACGAGGAGCGTAGTCGGTACTATGTTCGTTATCCGGATGATCAGTAGTGGAGACTTCTACTAGGATTCGATCCGACCAGTGGATGTTATTTAAGTTTGGTATCTTGACATTTGGTTTTGCCCTTAGAGGGTTGTGATATTCTTAATGTATGATGTTTGAGACATGTACTGTATTTGTGTGACGTGGCGAGTGTAAGCCAACTATTTAAGTTTACAATCCCCTCTTTTACATGAGATGTGCATAGATTACCAAACTTGAGATCATTCTAGGATGGACTTATGCCTTTAAGTCATGCCTCGACACGTAGGAGGTATAACTCCATCCTGGGCATTACAAGTTGGTATTCAGAGCCTTCTCCGACCTAGGAGCCCCCACTGTTTGATCGAATCGTTGACGGTCGAGTCTAGGCACACACTGAAAACATTTTGAGTCATATATTATATCGGAGAGTAGGATTTCTTTGCTTCTCATCTCCTTTCTCTCTGGTGAGGACTTCTGACGACTACTCTTGTCTCTCCTACTTTCAAAAATTGCACCAAATTTTTTTTAGGAATCCCGCGAGTATTCTGGGATTGTTTCGATGTTCTTGTGACGAGGATATTGTTCTCGATGCCTCCTGACATTAGGGGTTGTGGCCGTGTCCCGGGGAGTTGAGCTTCGGGGTATTGTCGTCACAAGCATATCGCGGCAATACTAAATACTTAAGACGGCCGACATCGAAAATCTCTCCTATACGGCCAGTGGCAAGATAACCCCGACATCACCCAGTACTGGGGAGGTAGTTCGGGAGTATTGCCATAGCTTGTTATAGTGGATGCTTTTCGAAGGTCCGAGGTACATAGTTTCCGAGAAAGACTGGTTATGTGTTGAAGGATGGATACACCTGGATGTAGGTTTAGAGTTGATTGCGCGGTGCTTCCCGTGTATCCCCAACACCTGATTGCATAACTGGAATCTTTCGGAAATTAATAGGTGGGTTTATCCAGTAGATCATAGGCATTCTTCCAACGAATGCAGGTTAGCGAGTTTGGGGTTCTACATTGAGTGAAGTGGTTTATGACCGATGTTCCGATCAGGAGTTGCATCTTAAAGGGTCCTTGGCTATGCTGATCCGGGGATTGCAAAACCTTTTCGTAACGCGTTCATATGCTTTCAGCACAAAGATGTTAGAACGAAACTCTTCTCTTGTGTTTGTTCCTTCCGTACCTTGTTGTTTTTCTTATTTTACCTTTTGTCCCCTATGTGGCTTCTCGTGAAGATTGATGTTATCATTTAACTGAGAATTTCATTCGTTCCTCTTGTTCGAATGATTTCATTCGTTCTTATTGTTCGAATGATAATTGTGAAGACTTGTTGCAATTCATGCCATTGATTCAGCTTATACCATTTGTCAATCAATTGCTTATTCGTGGTCATCTCTTACAGGATGGCTCCGAAAAAGGTTCCCAACGCTAACCCAGAGGGTGAAGGGGTCCCAGATCGTCCTCCTTCCCCTCCTCCTCCGCCTGAGGCTTGGATAGCGATTATGCAGACTACAGCTCAGAACACTCAGATGTTGATGCAGATGATGCAACAGATGCAAGCTAATCAAGCTAATCAGGGTGTTCCAGGGAATCAAGGCAACTTCTTCAACCAGCAGCACCATGCTACTCTCAACCAGTTCTTGGCCAATAATCCAAAAGCTTTCAGTTACTGTGTCGACCCTCTTGATGATGAAGATTGGTTAACCGACATTAAGAAGCATTTTGAGTGCAGTAACGTAAGAGAAGAGGATTATGTGAAGTTTGCAGCCTTCCAACTCAAAGATCAAGCAGCTAATTGGTGGCAGCAGTACAAAGACTCCAGGCCAGGTCAAGTGATCTCTAGGGAGAATTTTTGCAAGGATTTTCGCTCTCACCATATTCCTACAAGTGTCATCGAGGGTATGCGTGAGCAATTCCGCAACCTGAAGCAGGGCTCCATGACAGTCTATCAGTATAATGTCAAGTTCCAAAACCTCTCCCGCTATGCTAAGCAAGACATTCCTGACGCCAAGAGCAAAATCTACCAGTTCCGTGGAGGTCTCAAAGATGAACTTCAGCTTGCTCTCACCTTGTTCGAGCCCGATGAATTCGACAAGTTCTATAACATGGCTTTGAAACAAGAGGCAGCTCAGTTTAAGATGGAGGCTTCTAAAAAGAGAATTCGAGATGCCGTTCACTCTTCCTCATCGTCTCAGATGGTCTCGAAGCATCAGAAATTCTGGCTTCCTCCTCCTCCAGTGATTCGAGCTCCTTACAACAACTCCAACAACTCCAACAACAAGAACTCTGGTGGACGTGGTTTCTCCCACCCACCCAACCCCAGCATCAAGTCGAAGAACCAGTTTCAGTCTCAAGGCTCCAAGTCAAGTGGCTCTCATTTCCGTCCTCTCTCAGAAGTGGTGTGCAACAGATGTGGCCAGAAGGGTCATTATGCCAGCAGATGTCTGAATCCGAAGCGTCTTCCTCCTCCTCCGCCTGTGAGTTCAGCTATTGTCAAGCATGATCCAAAGTCTGCAAGGGTCAATCTGATGAGTGCAGCTGAAGCGGAGAACTCTTCTGATGTCATTTTGGGTAACCTTCCAGTGAACTCTATCCCTGCTAAAGTTTTGTTCGATTCAGGTGCTTCACATTCTTTCATGTCAAGACCTTTTGCATTGTCACATGATATGCCATTGCAAGCTTTGCCGAGTCCGATGTCTGTGCTTTCTCCGGGTTTGCTCATGAACTCCAACAACTTTGTTCCGAATGTGTCTATTCGCATGGGTGATTATCGATTTCTAGCTAATCCGGTGGTTCTTGGTAATTCCGACATCGACCTCATCCTCGGAATGGATTGGCTTTCTCAGCATGATGCTCACATTGATTGTGCACAGAAGGAAGTCAAGATGACTCATCCTGATGAAGATGTGATTATCTTTGCCTCCAGGGATAACACTATCAGGCTTTTCTCTCTCAATGATAAGGGCGAAATTAATGCCATATCTCAAATTCCGGTGGTGAACGAATATCAAGACGTCTTTCCTGAAGAACTTCCAGGCATGCCTCCACACCGTCAGGTGGAATTCGTTATTGAACTCGAGCCGGGTACTGAGCCAGCATGCCGGCGTCCGTACAAGCTCTCTCCGGATGAATTGAAGGAATTGAAGAAGCAGCTTGATAAACAGGAGAGTATGGGTCTCATCAGGCCTAGTACGTCTCCTTGGGGCTGTGGTGTCTTATTTGTCAAGAAGAAAGATGGCACGGAGCGTCTCTGTGTTGATTACCGGCCATTGAACAAGAAGACGATTAAGAACAAGTATCCGCTCCCCAACATCAACGAACTCTTCGAGCAGCTCAAAGGATCTAAAGTGTTCTCTAAGCTTGACCTCCGAATGGGCTATCATCAAATTTGCATTCGCGAGGAAGACATTCCCAAGACGGCCTTCAGAACGAGCTACGGCTCATACGAGTATACCGTCATGTCTTTTGGTCTCGCCAATGCTCCTCCTACCTTTTCGAGGATGATGCATTACATCTTCAACCCCTATACTGGCGAGTTTGTGCTTGTGTATCTGGATGATATTCTGGTGTTTTCCAAGAATGAAGAAGATCACGAAAAGCACTTACGCCTGGTTCTTGATCGACTCCGAGAGCATAAGTTCTATGCCAAGTTCTCAAAGTGCGAGTTTTGGCTCGATAAGGTTTTGTACCTGGGCCACATCATCTCAGCTGACGGTATTGCGGTTAATCCCGAGAAAGTTGAAGCAATTGTCAACTGGGAAGCTCCTCAGAACGTCAAGCAGCTCCGCAGTTTTCTGGGTCTTGCCAGCCATTGCAGAAGGTTTGTTGAGAACTTCTCCAAGATTGCCAAGCCTCTTTCCAACTTGCTTCAGAAGAATGTCAAATACTTTTGGTCTCCAGAGTGTGAAGTGGCATTCAAAACTCTCAAAGAAAAGCTTGTCTCTGCTCCAGTTCTGACTCCTCCAGATGAGTCCAAGCCCTATGAAGTATTCTGTGATGCTTCTCTTCAAGGTCTTGGTGGTGTGCTTATGCAAAATAAGAGAATTGTGGCATACACTTCTCGTCAGCTCAAGCCAAGTGAGAAGAACTATCCCACACATGATCTAGAGCTAGCAGCTGTGGTACATGCTTTGATTACATGGAGACATTTGTTGTTGGGCAGAAAGGTCGACATCTTCACTGATCACAAGAGCTTGAAGTACATCTTCACACAGCCGCACCTGAACCTCCGTCAGACTCGTTGGGTTGAAATGATCCAAGAGTATAATCCCAGCATTGAATACACTCCTGGCAAGGCGAATGTGATTGCAGAAGCTTTGAGCAGAAAGGCATATTGCAACAGCCTTCTTATCAAGCCGTGCCAGCCTGAGCATTGTGAAGCATTCAGGAAACTCAACCTCCAAGTTGTTCCGCAGGGTTTTCTTGCAAATCTTCAAGTTGCTCCTACCTTGGAAGATCAAGTCCATGAGGCCCAGCTCAGTGATACCATGGTGAAGAAGGTGAAACATGCTATTGCTAAGGGCATTCCGAAATACAAGTGCTTCCGTGTTGATGAGAGAGATACCTTGTTCTTCGAGGACAGACTCGTTGTTCCCAAAGGTGATCTCAGGAAGCTCATAATGGAAGAAGCACATGATTCTCTCCTTTCCATTCATCCTGGCAGTTCCAAGATGTATCAAGACCTCAAGCAATCTTACTGGTGGACACGCATGAAAAGGGAGATTGCCCAATTCGTGAATGAATGTGATGTTTGCAGAAGAGTGAAAGCAGAACATCAATGTCCAGCCGATCTTCTCCAACCTCTTCCTATTCCCGAGTGGAAGTTTGACCACATTGAAATGGACTTCGTCACTGGCTTTCCTAAATCCAAGCGAGGAAATGATGCTATCTTTGTGGTGATTGACAAGCTTACCAAAGTCGCTCACTTCCTGCCAGTCAAAGAATCCATCAATGCAGCTCAATTGGCAGAGTTGTACACTTCCAGAATTGTGTCTTTACATGGCATTCCTCAAGTTATATCCTCAGACCGTGTAAGTTTGTTCACTTCAAGGTTCTGGGACTCCTTTCAGTCCGCCATGGGCACTAAGATCAGGTTCAGCACTGCTTTTCACCGTCAGACTAGTGGTCAAGTCGAGCGAGTGAATCGGATTCTAGAAGACATGCTCAGAGCCTGTGTCATCTCCTTTGGCATGAAATGGGAAGACTGCCTTCCATTTGCTGAGTTCTCTTACAACAACAGCTTTCAAGCAAGTGCAGGCAAAGCACCGTTTGAAATCCTCTATGGCAGAAAGTGTCGTACCCCTCTCAACTGGTCTGAAACAGGCGAACGTCAACTTCTTGGCAATGACTTGATCTCAGAAGCCGAAGAAATGTGCAAAGTCATACGTGAGAATCTCAAGGCCGCTCAGTCGCGTCAGAAGAGCTACTATGACGGCAAGCATCGTGATTTGGCCTTCAACATCGGTGATCATGTCTATCTCCGTGTGTCTCCAATGAAAGGCACCCAAAGATTCGGTATCAAAGGAAAGCTTGCTCCTAGATACGTCGGGCCTTTCAAGATTCTTGGCAAAAGAGGCGATCTAGCCTATCAACTTGAGCTCCCTCCCAACTTCGCCAATGTTCATGATGTGTTCCATGTGTCTCAACTTCGCAAATGCTTCAAGGCACCTGAGCGCATGATTCTGTTTGAAGAGATTGATCTTCAACAAAAACCTGTCCTACCGAGAGCATCCAGTTGCTATTCTCGAAGAAACCGAACGCAAGACCCGCAACAAGTCCATCAAATTTCTGAAAGTCAAGTGGTCACATCACACCGACCGAGAAGCTACCTGGGAACGAGAAGATCATCTTTGTTCCGAGTACCCTTCCTTTTTCCAGTCCTAGATCTCGGGACGAGATCTTTTTGTAGTAGAGGAGAATTTGTAATGCCCCGGATGTAATACTTTCCCTTTTGGGCATATAATATATCTCCGGCTTCATCTATTTCCATTCCGTGTTCTTTGTCTTTTGGGTTTTCGTCGCTTTGTTGTGTGCGTGTGTGGCATTCATTCATATCATGTAGACATGTGCATCGCATTGCATTTGTGTTGTCGGTTGCATCCGGTTCCACGCGTTCCTTCCCGTTGTCCGTTTCGCATTCCGGAGCTCCCTCACGTGTCCGCGACGTCCCGTAGGCCTACTTTGGTGTTTGGGCGTGTAACGTTACCGGTGTGCCGCGAGGTTGTTGTGTGTGTTGTTGTTTTGTTGTGTGCAACCCGCCTCTCAAATCTCGTCGCGTTTGGACTCCGTTTGCTATCCCAGCAGTTATTCGTGTGGGTCCAAAGTGCCTTCACTTGTGGCCCAGAAACACCCCTTCTTGCAGTCCACTACCTTCTCCTAGGCCCTTCTAAACTAACCCCGTGATCGGATCCGTCGGATCGCGATCGGAGGGCTCCTAACACCCCCAAATCCCGTAGCCCTAGCTATATGCTATATTTATAGTCCCCCTAGATTCATTTTTGGCCATCCCTAACCTCTAGCTCCTCTCTCCCCCTCAATTTCAGATCCAACCACTCTTCCTCAGCCACTTGGCAAGTTCCCCTCGAGCTCCACATCGAGCCAGTCAGCCGACCGCCACCGCAGTCCATCGATCGCGCCTGGGATCGATTCCCTCGCCAGGTCCGATCGAACTTGGGTCAACGCTCCCAGGTGCATCCGGTCGTGGACCACATCGCCGAGCCTTCCGAGCCTCCCGAGCCGGCCCAGGCCGATCCCCTCGTCACCCCACCGGCTGGCCTCGGGCAGGACCACATCGCCCCCGTCGCCAGGCCAGTGCGCCCCCCAGGCCACTCCTCGCCTCCGCCTCACCAGGCCTGCACCGCCCGCACCGGCCCACTCGCCGCACCAGGCCGTGTCCGCCCCAAGCCGCAGCCAGGAAGCCGCTCCAGCACTCCGCCGGGGCGAGCCCATCGGCCGCAGGACCACTTCGCCGCAGCGCGCTTGGCCTCCCTCCGCTCCAGGGCCCAGCCGCGTCGCCGCTCCGCTCGCCTCCAGGCCGCGGGCCTTCTCCTCCCGCCGGGCCGCGCCCCTCCGAAGCCGCTCCGCTGGGCCGCCGTCAGTCCACACGCCGGGCCGAGCCCATCTCCCCCTCTGCAGATCTGAGATCTAGGTTGACTTTTTCTCCCAAGTCCCTGTGATTAGTTGCTGATGCTGTTTTAGAACTGCCGTAACTTTTTATGTGTTTGTCCGTTTCGCGCAAATAGCATGTCCAGACGTTCGTGGTGAATAGCACTACGTTTTATCTTTTGGTGTCATGAATGATAGAAGTCATCTAGGTGCTTGTTTTGCTGTTGCAAGAGTGCATCGTTAAATAAATTGCTGCTATGTGATGTTTTTATGTCATCTTTGCCATGTGATAACTTTTAGCTCGTTTGTCCGAATGATGCAAATGACATGTCCACGTGTTCGTCTTGCCATGCTCTACATGTTGTTGGTGATAGGTTGCATGATAGATTTATTCTTGCCATGTTTATCATCGTTGCAAAGTGCCATGTGGCTGTGATGTTGTTTCACTTGTTATGAAATGCCATCTTGTTGAGCTCATTGCTATCGTTGTGTTTATCTCCAAGATGCATGCTTGTGTGTTTCGGAATCACCATCATGTGTACTTTGATGAGGTGCTTACCACTTGCCATGTTTAGTTTCGAGGTGACTTAGACTTGCTCTTTTAGATGCCATGATGAAATTGCTGTTTTAGGACTTAGTGGATTTCACTAAGTCTGAAATCTGTAACGTTCTGATGCCATGTTTGCTTGCTGCTCTAGGACAAACCATGATAGATTTTGAGTGGATCTTGATTGTTCCTTGTAGTATATATTGTTGGCTTTCCATTAATGTCCTCACATGTTTATTTATGTGGTTGTAGCATGTTTATATTTTGCTCCAAAGTTTCAATAAAATTCTGCTGCCAGAATTTTATTGTCAAGTTCAATATGTCCTGGCTTATTGCTATTGATCTGTGGCTCCTTTGGGGGTGCACATTTGGACTTAATTGCTGTAGGATATGTCTAGTTTGTGTTCTAGGTATTTGCCATGATTTTTGAGTGCTGTATCTTAATTATTTTGTGCTCCGAAGTTGCTATGTTGCTGTAATTTTCAGCTTTCGCTCATTTCTTGTTTCGGGCATAACTTTTAGCCCGTAACTCCGATTTCAGCGAATCTTATATGAAACTTGATTGATTTTCCGTGTAGATTCATAATATCTTATTGTTATCATGTTTTGAGGTGTTTTGCTTGAGTGCTATTTTCCGTGCTCCGTGTGCATCCTTAGTGCATCCATCATTTTCGAGTGCGCATTGCATCTTGTTAATTTGTGCTTGGTGTGATTGTTTTGTTTAGAGCTGGAAGTCGAGACCGAGTACGAGTACGAGCACGAGGTTACCAACGAGGTTGAGCACGAGGAGCCTTCTTACGATCCGAACGACTTCTCTTCAGGCAAGATGACCGAACCCCGATAACATTACTATCTTTGCCTATTGCTAGTAGTTCCGCTCTATAGTTTTGCCTCGATGCCCATGTTCTTCCTGTTAGCCTCCTACTTGTAACCATTGCCATGTTTAACCACCCTACCTATGCAAACCCTTGCTTGGCTAAGTACGCTTCGCTCAGCCCTTCTTATAGCATTGCTAGTTGCAGGTGAAGATCGAAGATGCTTGCTTCATGTTGAAGTTTGGTTGGGTTATATCACACTATATAAATGCTTAAAAATGAAATCATCTATATATTGGCAAGGGTGGAAGGCTAAGCCTTTTGCTTGGTGATTTGTTCCACTCATGCCGTTAGGAACCGTATAAATCGGTGTTATGTTCCTTGATTATGCGTTCCTAACACGGTTGGGGTGTATGGGACCCCCTCGATAAACCGCTAAGTGCTAAGTCTTTTCCAGCAAGTCCCAACATTGGTACTATTCGCCTAAACAACTAAAACTTTCCGAGGGAGTAATTAACCCGAGGCTTAATTAATTCAACCCCCCTGGGCCAGTGCTCGATTTGAGTGTTGGTCCAAACTAGAGTCGTGTGCGGGGCCCCCCTTGGCAACTTGGGTATTTCGGCCATTGTACGCTGTGCTCATCCGGTCGTGGCCTGAGACGAGATACGCGCGGCTACTATCAGGGTGTCGGCACGCCGGGAGGATTTGCTGGATTAGCCTTACCTTAGTTCGGAGTATCTTGAGAACGGGATTCCGAGAATACTCGGGTCTTCCCACTTTGGAGTTGCGACTCCGCGGATCGTGGGCTTGTAATGGGTCAAGTTGGAACACCCCTGCAGGGTTATGAACTTTCGAAAGCCGTGCCCGCGGTTATGTGGCAGATGGGAGCTTGTTAATATCCGATTGTAGATAACTTGACACAATGTTGCAATACACTACCAGCGTGTGTTCCGTGACTGTCAATTTCCGAATAGGGATTCGGAAGTTGAACACGGAGGGGTTATGTTTGATTGTGCTTGTAGCTAGGATCACTTCGTGATCACTTCTCGACCGAGGCTTCCTCTTCTCGCTCTCTTTCACGTAAGCTAGTTGCTAGTTGCTGCTGCAGACACTTATTCTTTTCTTCAGCCTTATCCTCTCCCAAGGCTTTAATAGTCTTGTTACCCGGGAACGGGATTGCTGAGTCCTCTGTGGCTCACAGTTACTTCACCACACCAGATGCAGGTCCAGTTGTGAGCTATCCAGGTGATGGCACCGAGCTTGACTGGGAGTACGACGAGGAGCGTAGTCGGTACTATGTTCGTTATCCGGATGATCAGTAGTGGAGACTTCTACTAGGATTCGATCCGACTGTGGATGTTATTTAAGTTTGGTATCTTGACATTTGGTTTTGCCCTTAGAGGGTTGTGATATTCTTAATGTATGATGTTTGAGACATGTACTGTATTTGTGTGACGTGGCGAGTGTAAGGCAACTATTTATGTTTACAATCCCCTCTTTTACATGAGATGTGCATAGATTACCAAACTTGAGATCATTCTAGGATGGACTTATGCCTTTAAGTCGTGCCTCGACACGTAGGAGGTATAACTCCATCCTGGGCATTACAATTGCCTTTATTCTATATTTTGTTAAGAGTAAATAGAGATGTGATAATATAGTTACAAATGGAGATTGCTTAAGCTAAGAAGCAGAGTGATGCTACACAATCAACTAGCTATAAATGTACGTACATCATACAAGCAAAACATACTGACAAGAGTAATGCAGAGCTAAACATCTTCAGTAGTATTGGTTTTATTCAACATTTTAGTAAGAGTAAATATAGATCTGATGTGTAGAAAATGGAGGCCAGGGGATAATAAGTTGCAAAGTGATGGTACATGAAGAACTAGCTGACAATATAAGTATAGTGATAAAGGACAACAAATACTCACAAGAACAATGTAGAGCTAAACTTCTTCATAAGCATTGGGTTTATTCTAGATCAATGTAAGCATTAATATAGATCTGATAATTAGGAGTGAACAATGGATATGTAGGTTATCATGTGCACCGATGTCACATAATCAACCATGTATGACCGTAAGTACAGCGATACAAGACAACATGTACTAACAAGAGCAAAGCAGTGAGCAACATAGTTGTGATACCCTAAGTTTTGTGGCATTGGTTCAATAGCCAATATAAGTGGGGTTCTATCTGATTTCTCTGGCACCACCACCTCTTTCAAGGACTTTTCTTGTACTCCTTCAAGTTCTGCCATCACCCTCTTCCTTTTGGATGTCTGATACATGAGAACATCATTTGAATGAAAAAACATGGTATGATGACAAATTGAATACGTATCAATAATGGGTGGGATTGGTATTGTGACATATATGAGGAGTAAACTAAGCATATGGCGGTGAAAAGAAGCAGAAGAAATGCAAGATAGCTTACGCAAGTTACATGTAACCAATAAAACCTTGACAAATTAGAAGAGGCACCTTGTTCGGTGAACAGGATAGGCCATCTACCTTTGACTCCTTGAGCTCGGAATAGTTGTTAGGATAATATTCTATACACAAATCCATAGGTGGCGAGCGTGTGGGTTTCATTGCATCCAGAATGGAACTCGATGCCTTGATGCCATGTTAGTTAGTTATTGCACTATTATGCAATACTCTTCTGATGTACGCAGTCTCATATTCATTGTGATTTTGTTCAATATCCGTGAAGTAAGACAACGTAAATAGTAGTGAGATTATCTTTGTAATGCAGAGGATATTCTAATATAATAGGGGCTCCCTGTAAACTGTGTGCTATCACTGGATCTTGACAAGAGAGCTCTTATGTGATGTAATTTGGTCATAGAATAATATAATCTAGCACAACTACACAAAAAATAGACTCCCTTTTTGGAGCTCCAGAAGTAAGGATAGTTGGCAGATGATAGGTTCATCATATAATGTATAGAACGTTTATTGCCAAACCATGATAACGAAAGTGCACATAGAAATAGTACTCCAACATGTCTCTATATGTGGTGCACATGCATTGGAAAACTCACGTAGTAACATTAGCTAACCAATTAAATGTAAGCTTTGGAAATGTGAGTGGCATCTAGTTTTTCTTGAAGGATGGAGTGTTGCTAGTATGACACAAAGCCACTAGGAAAATTGTAGTATCGATAAAAGGGAGACACCATAAGTATCATAAATAAATCAGAAAAGTGGAACTGGCTGGAAAATATGGGATTTTATTGCCGCTACTAATCGAAAGCCTATTGATCCCTACATGCCATCTCTATTCACCTAAAGCCGCACTAACTCCCTCCCCTCCCTCCACCCGCATCGAGTTTTTTCTCCGGCGAGGCCCCACCACAGCCCGACAACCGCCCCCACAACCACCATCCCCACCCAAAACCCTAAGATAGATAATGGGGCAGCCCTTCGGCGAGCCCCTTCCTTCCCTCGGGCGAACTCCGATGAACTCTAAAAAATCGACTAGCCCAATTGTGAAATTTAGTCAACTAACATTTAGCTAATGTGCAATATAAAAGGGGAAAACCACAAGCATTGCAAGTATAATGTTGCGTGTGCCATGGCGGATCTGAAGGTGCAAACCGGATGAAGGCAATTTCACAACAATGTTTGCTTTCAACTAACAAGTAACATTCTAAGTGATGGAAAAGAAATCACTGTAAAGTAGTGATGATCTATTTTGTTGTTGAGATAACTAACTTGAGCAGGTACGAAAGAGTACCTCTTCTTGTGCAACGCCATGTAAGCATCTGCTGAGACCATGAGGGTGTTGCGGTAGAGATGGCTATCGGTGGTGTGAAATAAGATCTAGGAGCGCCGACGGTGGTGGCGGGGAAAATATCCCATCACGGTGGATGATACGATCGTAGGAGCAGCCCTAGCAAGCTGGACAATGGCGTGGATGAAGCGAGAGGACGCGATGAAAGGATCTTGATCTGAAACCATGGATGAGAGAGGTTAATCTCTTGTAATGGACGAAGGTGTCGGAGTATCAGCTCTGGCATGGTAGACGAGGACAGCGGTGGATGGGGTGGTGGACGGAGGAGGCTGCTGGGGTGTGATACGTCTCGAATGTATCTATAATTTTTTATTGTTCCATGCTATTATATTATCTGTTTTGGATGTTTTATATGCATTAATATGCTATTTTATATTATTTTTTGGGACTAACTTATTAACCTAGAGCCGAGTGGTAGTTTGTGTTTTTCCTTGTTTTTGAGTTTCATAGAAAAGGAATATCAAACGGAGTCCAAACGAAATGAAACTTTATGATGATTTTTCTTGGACCAGAAGTCACCCAGGGGACTTGGAGTCCAAGTCAGAGGAGCCTCGAGGCGGCAACAAGTTTGGTGGGTGCGCCCCTACCTTGTGGGCCCCTTACAACCCCCCTGACCTACTTCTTCTGCCTATATATTCTCAGATATTCCAGAAACCCTAGAGGGGGCATCTAAACTACGTTTCCATCGCCGCAACCTTCTGTACCCGTGATATCCCATCGGGAGGTCTTTTACGATACTCTGCCGGAGGGGGATTCAGCTATGGAGGGCTTCTACATCAACACCATTGCCCTTCCGATGAAGCGTGGGTAGTTTACCACAGACCTACGGGTCCATAGCTAGTAGCTAGATGGCTTCTTCTCTCTTTTTGATTCTCAATACCATGTTCTCATCGATGTTCTTGGAGATCTATCTGATGTAATTGCTACTTCTCGAGCTTGCGTTGTATTCCCTCGAAGAGGAAAGGGAGATGCAGCACAGTAGCGTAAGTATTTCCCTCAGTTTTTGAGAACCAAGGTATCAATCCAGTAGGAGACCACGCGCGAGTCCCTCGCACCTGCACAAACAAATAAGAACTTCGTAGCCAACGCGATAAGGGGTTGTCAATCCCTTTACGGTCACTTACGAACCTAAGATCTGATAGAGATGATAGTTTATATTTTTGGTATTTTTGTTTATAAGAACAGAAACTAAAGGCGGAAAAAGTAAAGTAGATGTAGATTGATATGTTGAGAATAGACCCGGGGGCCATAGTGTTCTCTAGTGGCTTCTCTCATGATAGCGATATTCTACGACGGGTAAACAAATTACTGTCAAGAAATTGATACAAAAGCGAATAATTATGAGACTATCTAAGCATGATCATTGTATATAGGCATCACGTCCGAGACAAGTAGACCGACTCCTGCCTGCATCTACTACTATTACTCCACACATCAACCGCTATCCAGCATGCATCTAGTGTATTGAGTTCACAAGAACAGAGTAACGCCTTAAGCAAGATGACATGATGTATAGGGATAAACTCAAGCAATATGATATAAACCCCATATCTTTATCCTCGATGGCAACAATACAATACGTGCCTTGCTGCCCCTACTATCACTGGGTAAGGACACCGCAAGATTGAACCCAAAGCCAAGCACTTCTCCCATTGAAAGAACTATAGATCTAGTAGGCCAAACCAAAGTAATAATTCAAAGAGACTTGCAAGGATATTATGAGCACACATAAAGAGTTCAGAAAAGAACCAAATATTTCTCATAGATAATCTTGATCATAAACTCACAATTCATCGAATCTCGACAAACACACCGCAAAAAGAGATTACATCGAATAGATCTCCTTGAAGACCGATGAAAACTTTGATTGAGATCCAGAGAGAGAGAAGAAGCCATCTAGATACTAGCGATGGACCCAAAGGTCTATGGTAAACTACTCGCAACTCATGGTGAGGGCGATGATGATGATGTAGAAGCACTCCGTGATGGATCCCCCCTCCGACGGAGCTCCGGAATAGGCTCCAAGATGGGATCTCACGGGAACAGAACGTTACGGTGGTGGAATTAGGGTTTTCTCTCTGTTGTTGATGGTTTCGGGGTACGTAGGCTTATATAGGAGGAAGGAGGACACCGGGGGACGCTCGAGGGGCCCACGAGGCAGTGGGCGCACCCCCACCCCCGTGGGCACCTCGTGGCTCCCCTAACGTGGTTCTCAAGTCCCTCATGCGGGATTTTCTCCAAAAATATCTCTCGCGAAGGTTTCATTCCATTTGGACTCCATTTGATATTCTTTTTCTGCAAAACCCTCAAACAGGCAAAAAACAGCAATCTGGACTGGGCCTTTGGGTTAGTAGGTTAGTCCCAAAAATGATATAAAAGTGTATGACAAAGCCCATTAAACATCCAGAACATCATAAATAATAGCATGGAACAATCAAAAATTATAGATACCTTGGAGACGTATCAAGCATCCCCAAGGTTAATTCCTGCTTGTCCTCGAGTATGTAAATGATAAATACAGAATTTTTGATGTGGAATGCTAACCAACATAGTTTTTCAATGTAATTCTCTTAATTGTGGCATGAATGTTCAGATCTGAAAGATTCAAGATAAAAGAGTATATTGACATAAGAAATAATAATACTTCAAGCATACTAACAAAGAAATAATGTCTTCTCAAAATACTATGGCTAAAGAAAGTTATCCCTACAAAATCATATAGTCCGGCTATGCAACCCCGATTTCAGCCAAGCACTTGTTTTCATACTCTATTCTTTCAAACCTTTCAACTTTCACGCAATACATGAGTGTGAGCCATGGACATAGCACTATGGGTGGAATAGAGAGGTGGTTGTGGAGAAGACAAAAAGGAGGGAGATAGTCTCACATCAACTAGGCGTATCAACGGGCTATGGAGATACCCATCAATAGATATCAATGTGAGTGAGTAGGGATTGCCATGCAACGGATGCACTAGAGCTAAATATGTATGAAATCTCAACAAAAGAAACTAGTGGGTGTGCATCCAACTTGCTTGCTCACGAAGACCTAGGGCATTTGGGGAAACCCATTGTTGGAATATACAAGCCAAGTTCTATAACGAAAATTCCCACTTGTATATAAAGTGACTAAGCATGAGACTCTCTACAATGAAGAATATGGTGCTACTTTGAAGCACAAGTGTGGAAAAAAGATTGTAGCGATTGTCCCTTTTTCTTTTCTTTTTTTTCTTTTTTTTGGGCCTTTCTTTTTTTCTTTGGCCTTTCTTTTCTTTTTTTTGCGGAGGGGCTTTATTGATTTAGCCTTTCCTCCCATGGGACAATGCTCTAATAATGTTGATCATCACACTTTCATTACAACTCTATACTACAACAAGGTATGACTCTATATGAATGCCTCCGGCGGTGTACCGGGATGTGCAATGAAACAAGAGTGACATGTATGAAAAATTATGCATGGTGGCCTTGCCACAAATACGATGTCAACTACATGATCATGCATGGCAATATGACAATATGATGCGTGTCATATGAGCGGAATGGTGGAAAGTTGCATGGCAATATATATCGGAATGGCTATGGAAATGCCATGATAGGTAGGTATGGTAGCTGTTTTGAGGAATAATATGGTGGCTGTTTTGAGGAAGGATATATAGTGGGTTTATGGTAACGGCGAAAGTTGCGCGATACAAGAGAGGCTAGCAATGGTGGAAGGGTGAGAGTGCGTATAATCCATGAACTCAACATTAGTCATAAGAACTCATATACTTATTGAAAAAATCTACAAGTCATCAAAACAAAGCAATCAACGCATGCTCCTAGGGGGAGGTTGGTAGGAGTTAACCATCGCGTGCCCTCGACCTCCACACAAAGGTTGGCACTTTACAAATACATCATGCTCTAACTTCGACACACAGCGGTTCACCATACGTGCATGCTACGGCAATCACTAACCTTAACACAAGTATTTCTCAATTTCATAATAACTCCACTAGCATGACTCTAATATCACTATCCTCATATCTCAAAACAATTATCAAGCATCCAACATCTCATCATATTCAATGCACTTAGTGTGAAAGTTTTTACTACATTGATATCGGATGTCTATCATGTGAAGACTAGTTTTATAGCCTAAAGACATTACCATGATGTTTTAATAGACTCTCAAATGAATGTAAGTGAAGCATGAGAGTTCAACAATTTCTTCAAAATATTACCACCACCGTGCTCTAAAAGATATAAGTGAAGCACTAGAGCAAAACTATTCAACTCAAAAGATATAAGTGAAGCACATAGAGTGTTCTAACAATTCCTAGGCCATATTTAACTCTCTCAAATAGGTGTGTCCAGAAAGGATGATTTTGGCAAACTAACAAGCAAAGACTCAAATTATACAAGACGCTCCAAGCAAAACACATACCATGTGGTCAATAAAAATATAGCTCCAAGTATAGTTACAGATGGATGAAGACGAAAGAGGGGTTGCCGTCCTGGGGCATCCCCAAGTTTAGGCTTTTGATTTTCCTTGAATTTTAATTGGGGTTCCATGGGCATCCCCAAGCTTAGGCCTTTGCACTCTTAGTTCCATAGTCCATAAAAGCAATACTCAAAACTTCAAAACTTCACAACACAAAACTTAGACAAAAATTCTCGTGAGCTCCGTTAGTATAAGAAAGCAAACCACTACTCAAAGGTACTGTAGTGAATTCATTCTTTGTTTATATTTGTGTTAAACCTACTATATTCCAACTTCTCTATGGTTCATACTTCACAATATTACTCATAGATGCATTGTAATAAGCAAACAACACACGAAAAATAGAATCTGTCAAAAGGAGAACAGTCTGTAGTAACCTGCAGGTTTCGCATACTTCTGTAACTCCAAAAAATTCAAACTAAATTGGTAAACGTAAGGCATTTGTCTATTAATCATCTGAAAAAAGAATCAACTAAATAGCACGCTCCAGTAAAATCTTATGACCATTCTAGCGAGCGCTAACGATTCTGTTTTTCACAGCAAGATCACATAAACGTCACACAAGTCTTCCCAAAGGTTCTACTTGGCACAAACACTAAACAAAACATGAAAACACATCTAAACAGAAGCTAGATGCAATATTTATTCCCTAACAGCAATAAAAACAAATAAAATAAAATTGGGTTGCCTCCCAACAAGCGCTATCATTTTACGCCCCTAGCTAGGCACGATACACGATAGATCTAGGTATTGCCATCCTTGGAAGGCAATCCATAAGTGGCTCTCATAATAGATTCATATGGTAATTTCATTTTATTTCTAGGAAAGTGTTCCATGCCTTTCCTTAATGGAAATTGGAATCTAATATTTCCTTCCTTCATATCAATAATTGCACCAATCGTTCTAAGGAAAGGTCTACCAAGAATAATAGGACATGAAGGACTGCAATCTATATCAAGAACAATGAAATATACGGGTACATAATTCCTATTGGCAACAATAAGAACATCATTAATTCTTCCCATATGTTTCCTAATAGTGGAATCCGCAAGATACAAATTTAAAGAACAATCATCAAGCTCATGGAACCCTAGCAAATCACACAAAGTTTTTGGGATAGTGGAGACACTTGCACCCAATTCACACAAAGGATAGCATTCATGATCTTTTATTTTTATTTTGATAGTAGGTTCCCACTCATCATAAAGCTTTCTAGGGATAGAAACATCTAACTCAAGTTTTTCTTCATAAGATTGCATCAAAGCATCAACTATGTGTTTGGTGAAAGCTTTATTTTGACTATAAGCATGCGGAGAATTTAGTACGGATTGCAACAAGGAAATACCAAAGAGCAATTGTCATAATTGAATCCGTTGAAATCTAAGGTAGTGGGTTCATCACTATGCAAAGTTTTAATCTCTTCACTCCCACTTTTAACAATTTTAGCATCGAGATCTAAAAACTCCGAATCATTGGGACACCTTAAAGCAGAATCATCTCCAATCCTATCTTCATCAAGATTTATACTAGAAAACAATGATCTAATAGGAGACACATCAATAACTTTCAGATCTTCATCTTTATTTTCATGATAACTAGAAGAACACGCTTTAATATACTCCTCCCTTTAAGCACGCATCCTAGCGGTTCTTTCTTTGCATTCATCAATGGAAATTCTCATGGCTTTGAGAGACTCATTGATATCATGCTTAGGTGGGATAGATCTAAGTTTCAAAGAATTAACATCAAGAGTAATTATATCCACACTTCTAGCCAATTCATCAATCTTAAGCAATTTCTCTTCAAGCATAGCATTGAAATTCTTTTGCGAGATCATAATCTCCTTAACACTAGTTTCAAATTCAGAAGGCATCTTTCCATAAGAGTTGTTGTAGGAATTACCATAGTTATTAGAGGAATTACTAGGAAAAGGCCTAGGATTAAAATTCCCTCTATAAGTATTGTTACCAAAATTATTCCTACCAACAAAATTCACATCCAAAGATTCATTGTTATTTTCAATCAAAGTGGACAGAGGCATATCATTAGGATCAGAAGAAGCACTCTTAGCAGCAAATAATTTCATAAGTACATCCATCTTTCCACTCAAAACACTAATTTCTTCAATAACATGCACTTTTTTACTAGTAGATCTTTAGGTGTGCCATTGAGAATAATTGACCATGATATTATCTAGGAGTTTAGTAGCTTCTCCTAAGGTAGTGTCCATGAAAGTGCCTCGTGCGGCCGAGTCTAAAAGATTTCTAGAAGCAAAATTCAAGCCAGCATAAAGTTCTGAACAATCATCCATAGATTCAAACCATGTGTAGGGCAATTACGTATCATTAATTTCATTCTCTCTCAAGCTTGTGCAAAATGCTCATGATCTAGTTGCTTAAAATTCATAATATCGTTTCTAAGAGAGATGATCTTAGCAGGAGGGAAATAATTAGAGATAAAAACATCTTTGCACTTATTCCACAAATCAATACTATTTTTAGGCAAAGAGGAGAACCATGTTTTAGCACGATCTCTAAGTGAAAACGCAAATAACTTCAATTTAACAATATCGTTATCCGTATCCCTTTTGTTTTGCATATCACACAAATCAACAAAGTTGTTTAGATGGGTGGCGGCATCTTCACTAGGAAGGCCGGAGAATTGATCTTTCATGACAAGATTCAGCAAAGCAGCATTGATCTCACAAGATTCATCATCGGTAATAGGAGCAATCGGAGTGCTAATAAAATCATTATTGTTGGTATTGGAGAAGTCACACAATTTGGTATTGTTCTGAGCCATAGTGACAAGCAAGCAATCCAACACACACAAGCAAACAAGAAGCAGGCGAACGATAAACACACGGCAGAGGAAGGGCAAATAAAATGGCAAGGGTGATGTGGGGGAGAGGAAAACGAGAGGCAAAAAATGTAATGCGAAGGATAAGGGTTTATGATAGGTACTTGGTATATGACTTATGTGTAAGCCTCCCCGGCAACGGCGCCAGAAATTCTTCTTGTTACTTCTCGAGCTTGCGTTGTATTCCCTCGAAGAGGAAAGGGAGATGCAGCATAGTAGCGTAAGTATTTCCCTCAGTTTTTGAGAACCAAGGTATCAATCCAGTAAGAGACCACGCGCGAGTCTCTCGCACCTGCACAAACAAATAAGAACTTCGCAGCCAACGCGATAAGGGGTTGTCAATCACTTTACGGTCACTTACGAAAGTGAGATCTGATAGAGATGATAGTTTATATTTTTGATATTTTCGTTTATAAGAACAGAAAGTAAAAGCGGAAAAAGAAAAGTAGATGTAGATTGATATGTTCAGAATAGACCCGGGGGCCATAGTGTTCTCTAGTGGCTTCTCTCATGATAGCGATATTCTACAGCGGGTAAACAAATTACTGTCGAGCAATTGATAGAAAAGCGAATAATTATGAGACTATCTAGGCATGATCATTGTATATAGGCATCACGTCCGAGACAAGTAGACCATCTCCTGCCTGCATCTACTACTATTACTCCACACATCGACCGCTATCCAACATGCATCTAGTGTATTGAGTTCATAAGAACATAGTAACGCCTTAAGCAAGATGACATGATGTAGAAGGATAAACTCAAGCAATATGATATAAACCCCATCTTTTTGTCCTCGATGGCAACAATACAATATGTGCCTTCCTGCCCCTACTATCACTGGGAAAGGACACCACAAGATTGAACCCAAAGCCAAGCACTTCTCCCATTGCAAGAACTATAGATCTAGTAGGCAAAACCAAACCAATAATACAAAGAGACTTGCAAGGATATTATGAGCACACATAAAGAGTTCAGAAAAGAACCAAATATTTCTCATAGATAATCTTGAACATAAACTCACAATTCATCGGATCTCGACAAACACACTACAAAAAGAGATTACATCAAATAGATCTCCTCGAAGACAGAGGAGAACTTTGTATTGAGATCCAGAGAGAGAGAAGAAGCCATCTAGATACTAGCTATGGACCCGAAGGTCTGTGGTAAACTACTCACAACTCAGGGTGAGGGCGATGATGATGATGTAGAAGCACTCCGCGATGGATCCCCCCTCCGGTGGAGCTCCGAAACAGGCTCCAAGATGTGATCTCATGGGAACAGAAGGTTACGGCGGTGGAATTAGGGTTTTCTCTCTGTTGCTGATGGTTTCGGGGTACGTAGGCTTATATAGGAGGAAGGAGGACAGCGGGGGACGCTCGAGGGGCCCAGGAGACAGGGGCGCGCCCTGGGAAGGTGGGCGCACCCCCCACCCTCGTGGGCACCTCGTGGCTCCCCTGACATAGTTCTCAAGTCCCTCGTGCGTGATTTTCTCCAAAAATATCTCTCGCGAAGGTTTCATTCCGTTTGGACTCTGTTTGATATTCTTTTTCTGCAAAACCCTGAAACATGCAAAAAACAGCAATCTGGACTAGGCCTTTGGGTTAGTAGGTTAGTCCCAAAAATGATATAAAAGTGTATGACAAAGCCCATTAAAGATCCAAAACATCATTAATAATAGCATGGAATAATAAAAAATTATAGATACGTTGGAGACGTATCAGTAATCTTCTTTTCTGGTGTGTTTGTCGAGATCCGATGAATTGTGGATTTATGCTCAGCTTATCTATGAATATTATTTGAATCTTCTCTGAATTCTTATATGCATGATTTGGTATCTTAGTAATTCTCTTTGAATTATGGTTTGGTTTGGCCAACTAGATTGGTTTTTCTTGCAGTGGGAGAAGTGCTTTGCTTTGGGTTCAATCTTGCGGTGTCCTCACCCAGTGACAAAGTAGGGGTAGCGAGGAACGTATTGTATTGTTGCCATCGAGGATAAAAATATGGGGTTTTCATCATATTGCTTGAGTTAATTCCTCTACATCATTTCATCTTACTTAAGGCATTACTCTGTACTTCATGAACCTAACACTATAGATGCAAGCAGGAGTCGGTCCATGTGTGGAGTAATAGTAGTAGAAGCAGGCAGGAGTCGGCCTACTTGACACGGACATGATGCCTATATTGCATAATCATTGCCTGACATATCGTCATAACTTTGCGCTTTTCTATCAATTTCTCGACAGTAATTTGTTCACGCACCGTATTATTTGCCTTCAATAGAGAAGCCTCTAGTGAAACCTATGGCCCTGGGTCTATTTTCTATCATATTAGTCTTCGATCTATTATTTTTGCAATCTTTTACTTTCCAATCTATAAATCAAAAACCCAAAAAAATCTTTTGTATATCTATCTCTATCAGATCTCACTTTTGCAAGTAACCGTGAAGGGATTGACAACCCCTTTATCGCGTTGGGTGCAAGTTGTTTGATTGTTTGTGCATGTATTGGTGATTTGTGCGTTCATCTCCTACTGGATTGATACCTTGGTTCTCAAACTGAGGGAAGTACTTATCTCTACTTTGCTAGATCACCCTTTCCTCTTCAAGGGAAAAACCAACGCAAGCTCAAGAAGTAGCAGGGTGGAGAGGTATTTTAGCGCCCACGGAGTACAAATTGGGAAATGGAGGGAGAGAGATAGGGGGAGCCATGTGTTTCGGACGCGCTTGTCTCAAATGCGGGGAAAGATACAAACTTAGCCCCAGTTTATAATTCTAGACATCACAGCAATATTGGTCGGTTGGGGATAGGACGGTAATCTCGCATACACCGAATATTTGCCGAGGGAGATTTCGGTCGAAGAGAGTTTGTTTTGGCGCCCATCGTGTATGTATCGGGGTGAGAGGCCATCGCCGAGGAGAAACTGTGTTTTGGTGCCCATCGTGTATGAATCGGGGTGAGAGGCAGAGGCGGTTATGTCATGTTTGAGTGAAATTACAAGCCTACTCTATCTAAACCTATAGAAATCGAGCCCACAGGCTTTGCGTGTCAGGCATAGGAATTAATTTCCATCTCCTATATTTTGGTTTCGGGGGGTTACTTCAAGTTTCAAACTTTTGGAGAAAAAGCTTGCACATTTACCGTGCCAACTCAATTCGAATCCATTTTGTACTCTTTTTTGGGCATGATCCATTTTTTATTTGAATACAAATCTATATACATCATTTTTATATATAATTTCAAAAGCACAACAAAGAATTATGCTACTTCATATATAAAATATGATTTACAAATGGAATGATCTCAAAATGATAAGGTCGAATTCGAAATTTGAAACCAAATCATGTTCAACTCAAATGTATGGATCAGTAATATCGAGATATTAAATAGCATACACACACATAAATTCAAATGAGTATGCATGTTTGAAAGATCAATTTTGGTTCGAGTATGAATTACATGTATCATCATCTTGAATTCAAATATTTGAATCCCTTTTATGTTGACATCTTCTATACACGCAACTAAATATTTGATTCACCTTTCACGCCCATCTCTCTCCAGGTCTCTCTCGTGTGCTCCTTCATGTAGCTATCACTCTCTTTGCTCAATTTCATCGGCATGCTCACCACATGTTTCTCCCTTTTTAGCAAACACGGTCTCTCGCTGTCTCCCTCAAGAAGTGTCACACTCTCTCTATCTTTATATATTACATGGTTTTCATTATCTCTCATGTCTCTATCGTTCTATGGTATCCCTATAGCTACCTAAGCTTTTTTTTTCACCACCTCACACACACACTCGATCATCTTTCACTTTGTATTTCTCTCTAGGGTTCTCTCATGCACCCTATATCTTTCTAGATATGACTCCTACCACTAAAATTACTCTCTCTCTCTCTCTCGCACACACACACACCGTCTATTGGGGTCTCATTTCCATCTTCATGTCTGTTCCAAAACTGACATTATTAATTTGTGTACCGATCAGACAAACACTCTCTCTCTCACACACTCACTCACACACACACACAACTCCTGCTTTTGACCCCCCCAACCGACTACCATCTCTCCCCTTCGCACACAAAACTCTCGCTTTTGCATCCCGACTCATATCTGTCTCACAAACATTGATCGACTAGCCTCTAGATAAGTGTATCCATCTATCGCACACTCTCTCTTCCACTCTCTCGTATATGTCTCTCTCGCGCTCCTTGTATCTATGTAGATTTTACGTCCCTTCTTGATACACGCCCTCTCGATCGTGCACACACACACTATCGCCTCATTTTATGGTGATACCTCTTGTGATGCCCCCGATTTGACCGTACATTAATCATGCATGCAAGTGTGTACGACCAAGATCAGGGACTCACTGGAAGATATCACAACACAACTCTAGACACAAATTAAAATAATACAAGCTTTATATTACAAGCCAGGGGCCTCGAGGGCTCGAATACACAAGAGTCAGCGGAAGCAATAATATCTGAGCACAGACATAAGTTAAACAAGTTTGCCTTAAGAAGGCTAGCACAAAACATCAACGATCGAAAATGCAAGGCCTCCTGCCTGGGACCTCCTAACTACTCATGTTCGTCAGCTGTCTCCATGAGGTACTAGGCTTTGTCGGGGAGTAGCAGTCGTCAAGTGTGGCATCTGGCTCCTGGACTCCACCATCTGGTTGCATCAACCACCAAGAAGAAAGAAGGGGGAAAAGGGAGAGCAAAGCAACCGTGAGTACTCATCCAAAGTACTCGCAAGAAGGATCTACACTACATATGCATCGGTATCAATGAAAAGGGGTAGTATATGTGGACTAAGTTGTAGAATGCCAGAATAAGAGGGAGAGAAGCTAGTCCTATCGAAGACTAGCATCTTCTGGAAACCACCAATCTTGCAGCAGTAGAAGAAAGTACAGAATAACATATTATAATTATCAAGCATGTTGTAGCAATAACGCCCAGAGATCCTTCCTCGACTCCCTGCGAGGAAGCAATCCCGGAGCCACATATCCGTTCAGGTCTCAGTATCCAGTTCTAGTTCTAGCGATCGGGATACAACTCCAAGTGTCCGTTACCGTAGGACAGGCTATCGATAGATGTTTTCTTCCCTGTAGGGGTGCACCAACTTACCCACCACGCTCGCTTAACTCCGGCCGAACACACCATCAGGTCATGCCCGCCCTCGGCCAAACAATACGCCGCAACCCGACCTAGGCTTAATAGAGAGGTCATGCACGCAGGACTAAACCCTATGCCGCCAGGGGTCATGGGCCAATCGCCCCGGGAACTCCTGCACGTTGCGTACGCGGCCGGTGAGCAGACCTGGGCTACCTCCTTAAAAAGGCAGGTGCTTACGCAGTCCAACCCGGCCCACGCCGCTTGGTTGCATGACGTCAGTTAAGCTTCGGCTGATGCATACGACGCAGAACGCCCATACTATGCCCACGTGAGGGTTAGCGCTATTAGGCCAGAGGCCCCTTGGATCAAATATCCAAACCGTTTAGTGTCTTGGGAACGCGATAACGAGCAGAGACTCATGAAAGATGTGACCCCGTCGCCCCGTCTCGAGGACTTGCGGCAAGGGCTAAGAGTGCCCGGCCACGCCTCGTATTCAACTCTCGGGTAACCTCCAGGTCAACCCGTCTCCACATCACTCACGGGTACCCCTTCGGGTCGACCCGCCTTTCCAAGTAACAGTTGTAAAGTCATGGTAACCATTGTAACTGTGTGTCTAACACCAAAGGGAAACCTGAGGAAATCACCCTCGATGGAATTACACCTGATGTTTATCGTCAAGGTGAACGAAAGAGGAGCCACCCTCGAGGTCCACTCTGGAGAGTTGCATGATAGTGTCGTTATCGGGAGTGGAGAAAGAGGAATCACCCTCGACGACCATAACCGATGAACTACCCTACAAGGTTAACATCAAAAGTGCTGATGAGGTGTCACCCTCGGCACTCGATAGTAACCCAGTATTGTCGAGCAACTAAGGGGAAAGTGATGTGCGGTGTCGGGGCCTGGTCTTCGATCCCCTTGATTGGGCCTTCTGATAATCCAGCGGGGTAGTCGGGAAAATGTGGGGGTCACTGATGGATCTCTAACCAGCCTATACTAAGCAGTTTAGTATAAACATGTAAGGTATGAGTGCAGGTATCAACAACAGTCTATGCATCAGAATAGGATTATACAAAAAGCAGTAGCAGTTCTAATGCAAGGATAAGAGAGAAGAGAGTGGGCGATATCGGAATGATGAAGGGGATTGGCTTGCCTGGTTGCTCTGGCAAGAAGGAGAGGTCGTCAACACCGTAGTCGATCACCGGGGCATCATCGGTCTCAGGGTCTACCGGAGAGAAAAGAGGGAAGAAACAGTAAATATAAAGCACACAGATGTACAAACAAACACGACATGTCAACACGCAGTGCTAGGGTGCTCTAACGCAGTGCTACACGATACCGACGAAGGGGGAAAACACCCGGGATAGTCTCCCCGGTGTTTCGTGTTTTCGTACAGATGAATCGGAGGGGGAAGTTGCAGGTTCACTATGTTAGGGATGTGTAGCGCACGAACAGACCGCGTATTCGGCTTCGTCTCGTCGTTCTGAGCGATTTCATATATAAAACATTTTCGTCCGAGTTACGGTTTATTTTATATGATTTTCTAAAGTTTTAACCATTTTTAGGAATTTATTTAATTAATTTAAATCAACATTATCGAGAGTAGTAAAAGGTGATGTCAGCATGACATCACCATGACGTCAACAGGTCAAACCCAGTTGACCAGACTCAAACCTGACGTGTGGGGCTGTGCTGTCATTGGCTCAACTAACAAACTACTTATTTAGTTTAACTAATCTAATTAATTAGGCTAATTAAGATTAATTAATTAAGTTAATTAATTATTTATTTATTTATTTTTAATATATATTTTTATAAATTTTTTAAAGGGGCTGGGCCCTACGTGCTGGGGCCCATAGGTCAGTGGCAGGAGCCACCGGGGCAGGCGGTTAACGGGCGGGCGCCCGTGTGGCGCCCGGGTGTCCGCGCGGCGGCGACAGAGGGCGCCCGCAGGGCGTGACCGTGGCCATGGCGCGGCCACGGGACGGCGCCGGCTGGCCCGTGCGGTGGGGGCGCGGCGACGGTGGCCAGACAAAGCGGGCCCGGTCGGGGCCGTAGCCAGGGCGCCGGTGCGGCGCGGCCAGGGAGGCGCGGCGAGCGGCCGCGGCGGAGTGGGGCGGTTCGGCAGCGTGCGGCTTGGGGCGGCGGGGAGGTGAAGACGGCAACGGGACAGCGGCCAGCAGAGGGGCGAGCCGGGCGAAGGCCTACGGCAGGGCGGGCACGGCGGCGACTACAGGCGTGACGCGCGCAGTGGCGGGCGCTGTTTGGCGGGGCGGAGTGCGGCGGCTACGCTGAAGGCCCAGAGCAGCGGCGGAGGCGGATCGACGCGGCAACGTGGAAAGGGGCGCGGCATGCGCATGGAGGTGGGGCCGAGGTGGTAAGACGCGCGCGGGCCGAAATAGTGGCGGGTGGGGAAGAGGAGGAGCGAGCGGTGCCTCACCATCGATGCAGGGGAACGTCGGCGAGGCTCGAAGGAGCCGCGGTTGAGGAGGAGGTCGGGGAGGCGACGCCGACAAGGTGCCGGCGAGCGGCGACGGCGCGGCGTCGAGGCTAGAGGCACCGCGGGGTCGAGCCCTCATTTATGTTCGGTCGAGGGCGGGGGCCGGCGCCGTGCGGGAGTGGACGGAGTGACAGGCGCCGGCGAGATGGCGAGGAGCGCTGGCGTCGGTTGGGTCTGGCGGCGGCGACGGGATCGCCCGATCCCGATCTAAGCGGGGGGGAAAGAGAGCGAAGGGAGTGGGGGAAGTGGGAGTCGTGGGGGGCTAGGTCAAATAGGCAGTGGGGAGAGGTGGGCTGGCCGGCCTGCTGGGCCTTG
Source organism: Secale cereale (assembly GCA_902687465.1). NCBI lineage: Eukaryota > Viridiplantae > Streptophyta > Magnoliopsida > Poales > Poaceae > Secale > Secale cereale. Next base: position 386,227,616 of record LR738711.1, on the reverse strand, counting down.
GCACAGTTGGGCCAGGGTCCAGGGGGTTTCCCCCCTTTTTTGGGATTTTCTTTTAATCTTTTCTGTTCCAATTAGTTTAGGACACTTTAAACATTTTTCAAAAATGTTGGCCCAACACCAATATCAACAAAACAATATTTGCCACATGACGAACATTTTAGTTTTCATGTTTGAGCAATTCCGAATTTCACTCTTACTTTGAAATTTGAATTCAACTAGAATTTGCAAAAGATATTAGAAAACAATGAACCAACACTTGTTTAGCAAAAGATTATCTTAACCCCAAGGGTTACTATAGCAACATTACACCGGGGTGTTACAACTCTCCTCCTCTATAAGAAATTCTCGTCCCGAGAATTAAGAGGTAGAAGGGAAAAGGTCGGGATATTCTGCCCGAAGATTATCCTCACGTTCCCAAGTGGCTTCATCTTCAGAATGATTTGACCACTGCACCTTAAGGAACTTGGTAACCTTCTGGCAGGTTCGACGTTAAGCTTCTTCAAGAATGCGGATCGGATGCTCTTTGTAAGTGAGATCATCTTGCACTTCAATCAGTTCCGGATCCACTTCATGTTCCGGATCTTGAAGCAACGACAAAGTTGCGACACGTGGAAGACGTCATGGACGTGAGAGAACTGTGGTGGCAACTCCAGTTGATAAGCCACCAGCCCTCGACGGGCAAGAATGCGGAAGGGACCAATGTAGCGCGAAGCAAGCTTGCCCTTGACACCGAATCGATGAGTGCCTCTCAAAGGAGTGACACGCAGATAAGCTTGTTCACCAGGTTGATAAGTTGAACCCCAGTGTTTCCGGTCATAGTTGCTCTTCTGGTGGGACTGGACCGCCTTGAGATGACCCCGGACAATGCGAACCTTCTCTTCAACTTGTTGAATAGTGTCTGGACCAATGAGCGTCTGTTCCCTAGTTTCTGACCAATTCAGAGGGGTTCGGCACTTACGTCCATAAAGCACTTCGAAGGGTGCCATCTTCAAGCTGGCTTGATAACTGTTATTATAAGAGAACTCCGCATAAGGGAGAGATTCTTCCCACTTCTTGCCGAAGGAAATAACACAAGCCCGAAGCATGTCTTCAAGAATTTGATTGACTCGCTCGACTTGGCCTTGGGATTGGGGATGATAAGTAGTGCTCCACGTTATATGAGTTCCGAATGCCTCTTGGAAACTATCCCAGAACTTTGAAGTGAAAATGCTGCCACGGTCTGAACTGATCTCCTTCAGAATGCCGTGGAGTGACACAATTATGGAGATATACAAGTTTGCTAATTGACTAGTAGTGATTGTCTCCTTGACTGGCAGAAAGTGAGCAACCTTCGAGAATTGGTCGATGACGACAAAGATAGCATCATTACCTTTCTGAGACTTAGGAAGGCCAGTGACAAAGTCCATCTGAATCTTATCCCACTTCCATTCAGGAATCGGAAGTGGTTGTAGAAGTCCAGCTGGTTTCTGATGTTTAGCTTTGAGGCGACGACAAACATCACATTCTTCGATATACCGAGCAATGTCTTGCTTCATGTTAGACCACCAGTACTTCTGACGGATGTCTAGATACATCTTAGTACTTCCCAGATGAATAGAGAGAGGGGTGTCATGTGCTTCTCTCATCACCTTCTCAGTCATAAGCTCGAAGCGTGGTACCACTATGCGATCTTTGAAGTACAAGGTACCATCTTCAGCAAGTGAGAAATCTCTGGATTTCTCTAAGGTAAGATCCCTTTTCATTAGATCAACGTGAGCATCTTTGGCTGGAGCAGGCTTAATTTCCTTCCATAGAGTTGGTTCCAAGACAAGGTTATTCAGAGAACCCTGTGGAACTAGTTGAAGGTTCAGCTTGCAGAGCTCTTCATAAAGGCGGGGTTGAGCTTTATGAACCATGTGGTTATTGCAATAAGACTTGCGGCTCAGGGCATCGGCCATGACATTAGCCTTTCCTAGGGTATAGGAAATACCCACGTTATAATCTGCTATAGCCTCCATCCACCTTTGCTGGCGGAGGTTTAGATCTGGCAGAGTAAATAGATACTTCAGACACTGATGATCGGTGAAGATCTCGCAACGATTACCGAGAAGATAATGTCGCCAGAGATTCAACGAATAAATAACCGCTGCAAGCTCGAGGTCATGAACTAGGTAGTTTTCTTCGTGAGAACACACTTGACGAGAGGCATAAGCAATCACCCCGCGCTCTTGCATTAGGACACAGCCTAACCCTTGACGTGAAGCATCGCAACATATGACGAAATCCTTCTGAGAATCCGGAGGAGCAAGCACTGGAGCAGAAGTTAGCTTGTCCTTGAGAGCCTGGAAACTTTCCTGACATTTGTCTGTCCATTCAAACTTAACGCCTTTCTATAGCAGATTGGTCAGTGGTTTGGCGATCTTGGAGAAGTTCTCAACGAAACGACGACAGTAGCTGGCGAGTCCGAGAAAGCTTCTGACTTGCTTGACATTCTTGGGAGGGGTCTAGTCAAGAATATCCTGAACTCGCTCTGGGTTGACGGCAATACCATCCTTGGAGATCACATGACCAAGGTAGATTACTTCGGGTAGCTAGAATTCACACTTAGAATACTTGGCATATAGTTGATGCTCTCGAAGCTTATCCAGAATAAGACGAAGATGTTCAGCATGTTCTTCTTTATTCTCCGAATATACCAGGATATCATCCAGATAAACCACGACGAACTTGTCGAGGTAATCCATGAATATATATTTCATCAGACGAGAGAATGTTGCTGGAGCATTGGTCAAACCGAAGGACATGACGGTGTACTCGTAAGAACCATAACGAGTGACGAATGCGGTCTTTGGAATATCCTCTTCACGAACACGGATCTGGTGGTAACCCAACCTCAAGTCGAGTTTAGAGAAAATTGATGAACCAGCTAGTTGATTATACAGATCGTTGATCCGAGGAAGCGGATATTTGTTCTGAATTGTAGCTTGGTTGATAGGACGGTAGTCTTGGACCAAACGGTTCGTGCCATCCTTCTTCTTTACAAAGAGAGAAGGTGCTCCCCAAGCAGAGGAACTTGGGCGAATGAATCCACTACGAAGAGACTTGTCGATTTCCTCCTTAAGTTCAAGGAGCTCATGAGGTGGCATCTTGTAGGGTCGTTTGGCAATAGGAACGGTGCATGGTTTCAAGTCGATGAAAAATTCAACAGCCTGTGTAGGCGGTATGCCAAAGAGTTCTTCTGGAAAGACATCTTGGAAATCTCAAATGACTGGAATCTTCTCAATGCCCTCAAGAGGTGCTACGTTCAATGCATTCAAGGCATAAAGTCGTGCCTCGACATTTTGAAGAATCTGAGCATGGTAGCTTACTATCTCATTCGATGGATGTAGAAGATGAACGACCTTCGTGGCGCAAACGATAGAGGAAGTATGTGCTTTCAACCATTCCATTCCCAGAATGAGATCAGTATTAGAAGACTCCAATATAATGGGAGAAACATGGAATTCCAACCCTTCAATTTCAATGGGGACATCGCGACCAATCATGGTAGTTTGACATTGCCCTGCAGGGGTGCGTACCACTATCGGAGTATTCATAAGCTCGCATCGAATGTCGTGTGCGTAAGAAAACATTTCTGACATGAATGAATGTGATGCTCCTGAATCGAATAACACAGAAGCTGGTACTGAGTTCACGAGAAGAGTACCCATCATAGTAGCAGGGTGGTCTTGAGCTTCATGCAGATCAACGTGGTTAGCCTGACCACGACCATAAGGTCTGGCATTTTTGTTGCGGGGCTGATTGTTACCACGACCAGCAGGAGGAAGGACAAATTGATTCTGATTCTGAGGACAGTTCCTAGAACGGTGAACCGGAAGGCCACACTTGAAGCATAGACCATCCTTGGGGTTGGAAGCAGGTGCTCGGGTCGGTGCAGTCTGAAGAGGCTGCCTCGACGGTGTGGGAGGCGGACGTGGTGCAACATAGGATTGTCTTGGTGCAGGTGCAGTTGGACGATACATGCTGTGGGGGATCCAAATCCGACGCTTCTGTGGGGACGGGTCCGAAGATGAGCCAGCGTCACAGCTGCGCCTGAGGGATCCCTGGTGTTCCTAAAAACCAGTCTCAACCTGAATAGCCTTGTTCACCAAGGTGGCGAAGTCGGCAAAGTCATTAGCGAGAAGTTCTAGCTTATATTAGGGTGAAGTCCATCACGAAACTTTTCTTGCCTGCGAGCATCAGTAGCAATGTCTTCTTCAGCATAGCGCTATAAGTCCAAGAATTCCCGCTGATAAGCATCTAAAGACTTGTTGCCTTGGATGAGGTTGCGGAACTCTCGCTTCTTCCTGTCCATGATTCCCTGAGGAATGAAGCGGGCTCGAAAGGCGGCTTGGAAACCCGACCAAGTGATGACCGTTCCAGCAGGTAGGGTACGCCTGTGGCTGTCCCACCATTGAGCAGCGGGGCCCCTTAGATAGTATGCCGCGAAGGTGACATAGTTGGTAGGCGCTACATCAGCAAACTCTAGCTCAAAAGCATTGTCTCGGAGCCAGTCATCAGCATCCAGTGGATGAGTTGAGCTGCAGTAGACGACAAGGTTGAGTTGCGCAAAGTCTTGCAGAGTTGTTGGGGCTGGCTGCTGATTCATATTCGGGCGAGGAAACTGAGCCATCACTCCTTCAATGAACTGGTGATTCAGCTCAAACTGTTGCATCCTTCTGGCAAAGAACTCGAGCAGTGGTGGAGCGTTTCCGCCACGGCCATGACCACCTGGTCTAACCATCCTGTAACATGTAACAGGGGTAGTTCAGCATTGAGCATTTGCAAAGACAAAGAATTATTCACTATATAACATGTAGCATGAACGAGGTTCGACAGGTACCACATAGTAGTCGGCAAGACAGAGCGGGGTACTTATTCAAAATACTAACCTAAGGAATAACTATGGCTTATCCAACTTTGGGGTGAATGTGGTCACGGGATCGTAATGTTGGAGTTAGTAAATTCGTTTAACCCGAATAGAAGAGAGTTCAGAGTCCTGGTGTATAGACGAGGAGTAAAAGATCCTAATACCATCCAATGGCGATGTGGGCCCGTAAGCCACACAGCCATGTTAGTAAAACAATTTTTTTTAAAGACTAGACTCAACTTCGGCCAAGGAGTTGGAAAGGGGGATTCCTACAGGAAGTCGGTTCTGATACCAGCTTGTGACACCCCCGATTTGACCGTACGATAATCATGCACGGAAATGTGTACGACGAAGATCAGGGACTCACTGGAAGATTCACAACACAACTCTAGACACAAATTAAAATAATACAAGCTTTATATTACAAGCCAGGGGCCTCGAGGGCTTGAATACATAAGCTCGAATACACAAGAGTCAGCGGAAGCAATAATATCTGAGCATAGACATAAGTTAAACAAGTTTGCCTTAAGAAGGCTAGCACAAAACATCAATGATCGAAAAGGCAAGGCCTCCTGCCCGGGACCTCCTAACTACTCCTGGTCGTTAGCTGTCTCCATGAGGTACTAGGCTTTGTCGGGGTAGTAGCAGTCGTCAAGTGTGGCATCTGGCTCCTGGAATCCACCATCTGGTTTCATCAAGCAGCAAGAAGAAAGAAGGGGGAAAAGGGAGAGCAAAGGAACCGTGAGTACTCATCCAAAGTACTCGCAAGCAAGGTTCTACACTACATATGCATCGGTATCAAGGAAAAGGGGTAGTATCTGTGGACTAAGTTGCAGAATGCCAGAATAAGTGGGAGAGAAGCTAGTCCTATCTAAGACTAGCATCTTCTGGAAACCATCAATCTTGCAGCGGTAGAAGAGAGTACAGAATAACATATTATAGTTATCAAGCATGTTATAGCAATAACGCCCAGAGATCCTTCCTCGACTCCCTGCGAGGAAGCAATCCCAGAGCCACATATCCATTCAGGTCTCATTATCGAGTTCTAGTTGTAGCGATCGGGTTACAACTCCAAGTGTCCGTTACCGTAGGACATGCTATCGATAGATGTTTTCTTCCCTGCAGGGGTGCACCAACTTACCCACCACACTCGCTTAACTCCGGTCGGACACACCATCAGGCCATGCCCGCCCTCGGCCAAACAATACGCCGCAACCCGACCTAGGCTTAATAGAGAGGTCATGCACGCCGGACTAAACCGTATGCCCACAGGGGTCATGGGCCAATCGCCCCGAGAACTCCTGCAAGTTGCGTACGCGGCCGGTGAGCAGACCTGGGCTACCTCCTTAAAAAGGCAGGTGCTTACGCGGTCCAACCCGACGCGCGCCGCTCAGTCGCATGATGTCAGTTAAGCTTCGGCTGATGCATACGACGCAGAACGCCCGTACGATGCCCACGTGATGGTTAGCGCTATCAGGCCAGAGACCCCTTGGATCATATATCCAAACTGTTTAGTATCTTGAGAACGTGGTAACGAGCAGAGACTCACAAAAGATGTGACCCCTTTGCCCTGTCTCAAGGACTTGCGGCAAGGGCTAAGAGTGCCCGACCACGCCTCGTATTCAACTCTCGGGTATCCTCCAGGTCAACCCGTCTCCACATCACTCACGGGTACCCCTTAGGGTCGACCCTGCTTTCCAAGTAACAGTTGTAAAGTCATAGTAACCATAGTAACTGTGTGTCTAACACCAAAGGGAAACCTGAGGAAATCACCCTCGATGGAATTCCACCTGATGTTTATCGTCAAGGTGAACGAAAGAGGAGTCACCCTCGAGGTCCACTCTTGAGAGTTGCACGATAGTGTCGTTATCGGGAGTGGAGAAAGAGGAATCACCCTCGATGACCATAACCGATGAACTAACCTACAAGGTAAACATCAGAAGTGCTGCTGAGGTGTCACCCTTGGCACTCGATAGTAACACAGTATTGTCGAGCAACTAAGGGGAAAGTGATGTGCGGTGTCGGGGCCTGGTCTTTGATCCCGTTGATCTGGTCTTCTGATAATCCAGCGGGGCAGTCGGGAAAATGTGGGGGTCACTGATAGATCTCTAACCAGCCTATACTAAGCAGTTTAGTATAAACATGTAAGGTATGAAGGCATGTATCAACAATAGGCTATGCATCAGAATAGGATCATACAATAAGCAGTAGCAGTTCTAATGCAAGCATAAGAGAGAAGAGGATGGGCGATATCAGAATGATCAAGGGGGTTGGCTTGCCTGGTTGCTTTGGCAAGAAGGAGAGGTCGTCAACACCGTAGTCGATCACTGGGGCATCATCGGTCTCGGTGTCTACCGGGGAGAAGAGGGGGAAGAAACAGTAAATATAAAGCACACAGATATACAGAGAAACACGGCGTGTCAACACGCAGTGCTAGGGTGCTCTAACGCAGTGCTACACGATACTGGCGAAAGGGGATAACACCCGGAAAAGTCTCCCCTGTGTTTCGTGTTTTTGTACAAATGAATCAGCGGGAAAAAGTTGCAGGTTCACTATGCTAGGAACGTGTAGCGGACGAACGGACCGCGTATTCGGGTTCGTCTCGTCGTTCTGAGCGATTTTCATATATAAAACATTTTCATCCGAATTACGGTTTATTTTATATGATTTTCTAAAGTTTTAACCATTTTCAAGAATTTATTTAATTAATTTAAATCTACATTATCCAGAATAGTAAAAGGTGATGTCAGCATGACATCACCATGATGTCAGCAGGTCAAACCCAGTTGACCAGAGTCAAACCTGACGTGTGGGGCCGTGCTGTCATTGGCTCACCTAACTAACTACTAATTTAGATTAACTAATCTAATTAATTATGTTAATTAGTATTAATTAATTAATTAATTAATTATTATTTTTAATATATATTTTTAAAAACTTTTTTTAAAGGGGCTGGGCCCTACGTGCTGCGGCCCATAGGTCAATGGCACGAGCCACTGGGGCGGGCGGTTAACGGGCGGGCGCCCAGGTGCTCGCGCGGCGACAACAAAGGGCTGCGGCGGGCCGTGGCCGTGGCCATGGCGCGTTCACGGGAGGGCGTCGGCCGGCCCGTGCGGTGGGGGCGCGGCGACAGTGGCCGACCGGAGCTGGCCCGGTCGGGGCCGTAGCCAGGGCGCCGATGCGGCGCGGCCTGGGAGGCGCGGCCAGCGGCCACAGCGGAGTGGGGCGGTTCGGCAGCGTGCGGCTGCGGCGGCCTGGGGCGGCGGGGAGGTGAAGACGGTAGCAGGGCAGCGGCCAGCAGAGGGGCGAGCCAGGCGAAGGCAGATGGCAGGGCGGGCACGGTGGCGACTACGGGCGTGACGCGCGCAGTGGCGTACACTGTTCAGCGGGGCGGAGTGCGGCGGCTGCGCTGAAGGCCCGGAGCAGCGGCGGAGGCGGATTGACACGGCAACGTGATCAGGGGCGCGGGCACGCGCACGGAGGTGCGGCCGAGGTGGTAAGACGCGCGGGGGCCGAAGTAGTGGCAGGTGGGGAAGAGGAGGAGCGAGCGGTGCCTCACCACCGGTGCAGGGGAACGCCGGCGAGGCTCGAAGGAGCCGCGGTTGAGGAGGAGGTCGGTGAGGCGACGCCGACGAGGTGCCAGCGAGCGGCGACGACACGGTGTCGAGGCCATAGGCGCCGCAGGGTCGAGCCCTCATTTTTGTTCGGGTCGAGAGCGGGGGCCGACGTCGTGCGGGAGTGGACGGAGTGACGGGCGCCGGTGAGATGGCGTCGGCTGGGTCGGGCGGAGGCGACGGGATCGCCCGATCCCGATCTAAGCGGGGGGAAGGAGAGCGAAGGGAGTGGGGGAAGTGGGAGTCGTGGGGGGCTAGGTCAAATAGGCAGTGGGGAGAGGTGGGCTGGCCGGCCTGCTGGGCCTTGGCATAGTTGGGCCAGGGTCCAGGGGGTTTCCCCCCTTTTCTTTTCTTTTTTTTGGCATTTTATTTTAATCTTTTCTATTCTAATTAGCTTAGGACACTTTAAACATTTTGCAAAAATGTTGGCCCAACACCAATATCAACAAAAGAATATTTGCCACATGACGAACATTTTAGTTTTCATGTTTGAGCAATTTTGAATTTCACTCTTATTTTAAAATTTGAATTCAACTAGAATTTGCAAAAGATATTAGACAACGATGAACCAACACTTGTTTAGCAAAAGATTATCTTAACTTCAAGGGTTACTGTAGCATCATTACACCGGGGTGTTACACCTCTCACACTCCCACTCTTCGTGTCTTTGTTTTTTCGGAATGGTTTTTCGTGTCTTTGTCACACACGCACTCCGTCCTGCTCCTCTCTCCCCCTCTCTCTCACACACACATGGGCTTTTTGCAAAAAATATCCCACTTCTCGAATCTTGAAACCAACCACATTCCTCCCTTATCTCATCAAAATAGGCAAAGGAATATATTTTGAGTGAAACATAATATATTTTTAGTGCAACAATATCCCACTTCTCGAATCTTAAAACAAACCACATTCCTCCTTTATCTCATCAAAACAGCCAAAGGAATACATATTCGCCAAAATAAGATTTTCTTATACCCAAACAAAAAAAGTCCAGAGGGAGTAATTGCTCTCCCACGATGCCACAGCAGACGCGACCTCTCACTGGCGCAAGCATTGAAATGGCACGCTGGCCATGAGAGCCCCACTCGCTGCACGCTAGGCTGAACACGGCTCCTCGCCGCATTCAACCGGCTTCAGACTGTCCCACCGACCTCCATTGAATCCACGCGTGTGCCGACAACACATCCTTCCACGAGCTGGCCGGCATTAGAACACAACGCCGGTTGGCTCCTCTCGTCCGCTCGCTATTTGAACAAGGCCAGACACCTGGCAAGAACGGCACCACGCCTCCACTCCCCACATCCTCCTTGCACCATTTCCTCCACACTTTCCATAGAATCCGGCGAGTAGGAAGACGAGTTCTCCGGCAAAAAAGCTGGCTGGGTGCCCCGATGAGCCTGACAACTCACTGCTCCACCTTCCTCCCCACCCCAGGCTGTTAGTACTGATGTCTACTATGCAACTTTATTCTTGTAGACTCATGTTCGACATCCAAGCGCAGAGTTTTGTAGGACAGTAGCAATTTTCCCTCAAGTGGATGACCTAAGGTTTATCAATCCGTGGGAGGTGTAGGATAAAAATGGTCACTCTCAAACAACCCTGCAACCAAATAATATTAAGTCTCTTGTGTCCCCAACACACCCAATACAATTGCAAATTGTATAGGTGCACTAGTTTGGCGAAGAGATGGTGATACAAGTGTAATATGGATAATAGATATGAGTTTTTGTAGTGCAAACAATAAAAAACAGCAAGGTAGTAAATTGTAAAACGGAGCACAAAAGGTATTGCGATGATGGAAAATGAGGCCTAGGGTGCATACTTTCAATAGTGCAATCTCTCAATGACACTAATGTAATTGGATCATATAACCATCCCTCAAAGTGCGATGCAGAATCACACCAAAGTTCCTATCTAGCGGAGAACATAAGAAGGAATTGTTTATAGCTATTCTTTCCACTCGATATATCCAAGAGTTCGTATTAAAATAACACCAAAACAAATTCATATTCATAATACTCAATCCAACAAAAAGAACTTCAAAGAGTGCCCCAAGATTTCTATCGGAGAAACAAAGACAAGAACGTGCATCAACCCCTATGCATAGATTACCCCAATGTCACCGTGGGAATCCGCAAGTTGAGTGCCAAAACATATATCAAGTGAATCAATATGATACCACATTGTCACCACGAGTATTCAATTGCATGTCATATATCAGGTGTTCTCAAATCCATAAAATTATTCAATTCAATAAAATGAAATCTCAAAGGGAAAACTCAATTCATCACAAGATAGAGAGGGGAAAACACCATATGATCCGACTATATTAACAAAGCTTGTGATACATCAAGATTGTGCATCTCAGGAGCAAGAGAGAGAGAGAGAGAGAGAGAGAGAGAGATTAAGCACATAGGTACCGGTACAAACCCTCAACCCCGAGGGTGGACTACTCCCTCCTCACCATGGTGGCTGCCGGGATGATGAAGATGGCCACTGGTGATGGTTTCCCACTCCGGCGGAGTGCCGGAAAGGGCTCTAGATTGGATCTCGTGGACTACAGAGCCTTGCCGTGGCGGAACTTCTGATCTAGGTCTACCCCGAGGGTTTTTGGAATATTTGGGAATTTATAGGGTAAAGAGGGGGTACGGGGGGTCACCGAGGTGGGCACAACCCAGGTGCAGCTCTGGCCCATTGTGTTTCTTCTAGCCCATAAAAATTTCCAAAAAATTTCACGGTGTTTGGACTCGGTTTGATATTAATTTCCCGCGATGTAAAAAACATGCAGAAAACAACAACTAGCATTTGGCACTATGTTAATAGGTTAGTACCAAAAAATGGTATAAAATGACTATAAAATGATTGTAAAACGTCCAAGAATGATAATATAACGGCATGGAACAATCAATAATTATAGATACATTGGAGACGTATCAGCATCCCCAAGCTTAATTCCTGTTCGTCCTCGAGTAGGTAAATGATAAAAACAGAATTTTTGATGTGGAATGCTGCCTAACATGTCATATCATGTTCTATTCTTTATAGCATGGACATTTGGACTTTTATATGGTTCAAAGCAATAGTTTAGTTTTGACATGAGATTTAAATACTCAAGCATATCAACAAACAACCATGTCTTTCAAAATATCAATGCTAAAATAAGTTATCCCTAGCCCATCATGCTCAACCATTGATCCATTCATGAAACACATTCGCATATTAGTTACACCCAATGCTCAAGTACGATCATAGTGTTTCCTAGTTGGTGCTTTATAAGAGAAGATGGAGACTCAAATTCAAAAATAAAAATTGCATAAGTAAAAGAAAGGCCCTTCGCAGAGGGAAGTAGGGATTTGTAGAGGTGCGAGAGCTCAATGCTTAAATTGAGAGATAAAATTATTTTGGGAGGCATACTTTTCCCACCAACGAAAACAGCTTAAGGTTCCCAATACCTTCCATGCTAGATATATAATAGGCGGTTCCCAAACATAAAATAAAGTTTATTCCTTTTCCACCAAACTTTCACAAGCCATGGCTAGCCGAATCCATGGCTGCCTTCCATACCAACACTTTCCAAGGAATTTATTATTTGACAACATAAAGTAAATTTGTTTTTCATTTCGGGACAGGGCATCCGTAATACCTTTGCCTTACACTCGTGCAATGACAAGTGAATAAACACCCATCATGAGAATAACACATCTAGCATAGAAAATATTGGCCACCCCTCACCGCCTCGCGAGTAGTACGGGCACCAAAAGGGAAATTTATTTTGAAAATTAGAGATGGCACATACAAATTTTGTTAGAACGGCATGGGAATACCGCATATAGGTAGGTATGGTGGACTCATGTGGAAAAACCGGGATAAAGGATTTTGGATGCAGAAGTAGTGGTCATACTTAGTGCAAAATGAAGGCTAGCCAAAGACTGGTAGGCGACGAACCATGAAACGAATAATCTCATACGCGAGCATTGAGCATAAATAACACTGAATTATGCACCACAAGTAGGATGCAATTTCATTGCATGATTATTGTCTTTCGTGCTTGCATAAGGAATCACAAACGTTAACAATAATATTCTTACTAAAGCATAATTTCTCATTGACATGACTCACATATCACATCATCATGTCTCAAAACTATTGCAAGGAATCAAGTTTATTTTGTCCAATGATCTTCATGAAAGTTTTTATAATATCCTTCTTGGATATCTATCACTTTGGGACTAATTTTATGTCTTGCTTTTGATAAGCTCAAGCAAATACAAGTGAAAAACATGAGCATAATTTTTCTTTCTCTCAAATTAATCTAAGTGAAGCATGAGAGATTTTCTTCAAAAATACTAAAGCACACCATGCTAAAAAATATATAAGTGAAGCACTATAGCAATTCCATAGAAAAGAGCTTCGTTGACAGGATGTGAATGCCGCTTACCTAGCCTCCGTAGCAACTATTTGAGGAATCTATTTTATTTAAATAACCTTTCGATCTAAGTACTTTATTAAAACAGCAAGAAAACAAAATAAAATGACATTTCAAGAATAGCGCATCTCATGTCAAGAAGCAAAAACTTATGATCAACTGATACTAACCGATAATTGTTGATGAAGAAAGGTGGGATGCCTATCGGGGCATCCCCAAGCTTAGATGCTTGAGACTTCTTGAAATATTATCTTGGGGTGCCTTGGGAATCCCCAAGCTTGAGCTTTTGTGTCTCCTTAATTCTTCTCATATCGCGGTTTTCCTAAATCTCAAGAGCTTCATCCACACAAAACTCAACAAGAACTCGTGAGATAAGTTAGTATAAACCAATGCAAAAACCTTATCATTCCATGTAGCAAATCACTAAAATCATTATTCAACATTGCATACTAAATGCCTCTGCATATTTAATACTCCTATCCTCAAATAGAATCATTAAACACGCAAACATATGCAAACAATGCAAACATAACAGCAATCTGTCAAAACAGTACAGTCTGTAAATAATGCAAGAGGATCCATACTTCCCTAACTCAATTATTTTTTGAAAATTTAACATGCTGTAGGAAATTTATCATAGCTTGCTGGCAAAAGGTTTTAGCCTTTTACCACATTCTGACTTTTCTCGGGAATTTTTACAACAGCGACAAACTTTCTGTTTTCAAACAGCAACATGTAGACTTGCAAAATAAGCATGGTAAATGCTATCCTTGACACTTTTATTGAAATAAAAATACAAAACATTATTCTAAATACCAGCAGGCAAATCCTAACAAAAGAAAATGTTGCTCCAAGCAAAACTCATATCATGTGAAGAAGAAAAAATAGCTTCAAGTGAGGTTGCCGATATTGTTGGAGACGAAAGAGGGGATGCCTTCCGGGGCATCCCCAAGCTTAGTTGCTTGGTTGTTCCTTGAATATTACCTTGGGATGCTTTGAGCATCCCGAAGCTTAGGGTCTTGCCACTCCTTATTCTCCTCATATCGACATCTCACCCAAAACTTGAAAACTTCAATCACACAAAACTTAAAAAAACTTCGTGAGATGGGTTAGTATGATAAACCAAATCATTCACTTTGGGTACTGTCAAAGACAAGATTCATAATTGTTCTAACACAATTCCTACTGTAGCATATCATTTCTACAAATTATATTGATCAATATAAGCCACAGAAACTAGAAAACAAGCAAACTATGGATTGAAAACATAATCTGTCAAACATAGAACAGTCTGTAATGATCTAGACATTCACCATACTTCTGCAACTCTAAAAATTCTGAAAAAAATAGGACCACATGAAAAATTTGTTTATTAGTCTTCTGGAAAAAGAATCAACTCAAAAACACTCTTCTGTTAAAAATGAGAATTTTCTCGTGAGCGTAAAAGTTTCTGTTTTTCAGCAAGATCAAATCTACTATCACCCAACATGATCCTAAGGCTTTGCTTGGCACTTTATTGAAACAAAAGCTATAAAACATGATTACTACAGTATCATTATCGTGTGAACACGCAAAAATAGTAGGTATAAGTGTTGGGTTGTCTCCCAACAAGCGCTTTTCTTTAATGCCACTTAGCTAGGCATGATGATTTCAATGATACTCACATAAGAGATAAGACTTGAAGTATGAAAGAGAGCATCATGAATAATATGACCAGAACATTTAACTCTAACCCACTTCCTATGCATAGGGATTTCGTGAGCAAACAACTTTTGGGAGCAAGAATCAACTAGCATAGGAAGGCTAAACAAGCAAAACTTCAATATTTTCAACACATAGAGAGGAAATTTGATATTATTGCAATACCTACAAGCATGTGGTCCTCTCTCATAGTAATTTTTAGTAGAATCATTAATGAATTAAACTATATATCCATCACATAATTCATTCTTTTCATGATGCAAAAGCATAGAAATTTTTCTACTCTCCACATAAGCAAATTTATTCTCATAAATAGTGGTGGGAGCAAACACAACAAAATAACTATCATGAGATTGAAAATTAAAGTCATGATGACAAGTTTCATGGTTATGATTATTCAATATAGCATACATGTCTTCACCATAATCATCATAGATAGCAACTTTGTTATCATAGTCAATTGAAACATCCTCCAAAGTAGTGGATTCATCAATAAATAAAATCATGACCTCTCCACATCCACTTTTATCAATATAATCATCATAAATAGGAGGCATGCTATCATCATAATAAATTTTCTCATCAAAGCTTGGGGGACTAAAAATATCATCTTCATCAAACACAGCTGTCGGGGGAAACTGTCCACCACGAGCACCTATGGGACCGGAGCCCCTTGTTCGTGCGGTAAGGGAGCGGAGGGAGCACAAAGAGCAGATCGTAGAGCACACGCGGGCAGTTTACCCAGGTTCGGGCCGCGATTGACGCGTAAAACCCTACTCCTGCTTAGATTGTATTGAATGTGGAGTTCGGGAGCTTGAAGAACTAGGTACCCCGAGCTAATGAACGATTAGGGTTCCGAACCCTTTCTACGTTGTGCATGGGCCTCCTTTTATAGCTCAAGGGGTCACCGACAGGTGTCAACGTAGGAGAAAGGGGTAAAAATGTAATTGTGGTGGTAGTTGTAACAGTGCGGGAACAGTGGATGAACAGTGGTCATCACCTACTTTGATAGTGGGGGACAAGAGCATTAAAGGCCCATCGCCGTCGACCCCAAAAGCGCCCGCCCTTGCGTCTCCGTTCGCCACGACGATAGCTTCTTCACCGTGGAGTGCCACCGTGTCCCCCAGGCTGCACAGCCATCCGCCACCCGTCCCTGGAAGGGCCCCAGGGCGACGCGTGGGTCGATGAGCTGGAGCGCGGGCACACAGTGTGAGTTCCCCCGGCAAGCACCTTGCCGGGGTTCTGATCTTGTCGGGCCGGGAAGCTTGTCGCTCCCCGGAGCTTGCCGGGGCGCAGGATGCGTCGAGGCGTGTCTTCTAAGATGCAGTCTTCTGGTCTTCCTGGCAAGCTCCTCTTGCCAGGGCCTTGAGTTAATGAGGTAATCTTGAGCCTGGAACGGCCTTCCCGGCAAGCTCCACTTGCCTGGGGCTTGATCTTCTGTCTTGTATACTTTGTTTTTGAATGGCTTCATATGGGTCAGAAAAGGTCTCCGGCAAGCACGTGGTAGGCCCTGCCGCGGGAAGCTGCTACTGCCCGTGCACAAGTTGGGGTACTGAGGTACCCCTACCTTAGTACACCGACAGGAGCCCCCGGGCCTGGGCCACACACGGTGCCGAGCGCTGTTGGGCCAGGCCCAAAACAGTGCACGGGCACGCGCGGCCCACGGCACGCCGAATCCCCTTCCGCATCCGCCGCGTCCCTCCGTAACGGCACGCGTCGATTGCGGCGTCGTGGGAGGGAACGTGGCCACGTTCTTTAATGGGAAATGCGGAGCGTCCCCCACTTCCCCCTTAAAAGCAGAGGAAGCAGGGGCCGTTACCTTACTTCGTCTTCATTGCTTCTTCCATCTACGGAAATTCCCCTCTGCGCTCCGCCTCCACACCTCCTCCGCCGTCTCTCGCATCTGCGGCGCCGCCGGACTCCTCGCTTCCCTTCCCTCGCCGCCTCCGCCATGGCCCCGAAGACCGAGAAGGCGAAGGCGGAGAAGACCAAGAAAGAGAAATCTGAGCAGGCGGCGAAGCTTGCTCTCCTGCGGAAGAGGAATGTCGTCTTCGCGCCAAGGCTCGGCGCGCGGGAGCTCTGGAACAAGTACTACCTGTTCTGGGCCAAGGAGACCAAGGCGCATCCTCGGACCAGAGTTTATCCTGCCGCCGCCAAGGATCTGTACCCCGGCGGGTATTTCTTCTTCGCTGCTTTCTTCCACTGCGGCCTTTGTCCTCCATTCTCTGAATTTTTCTGTGATATCATGAACACCTACAACCTCCACCTTTTAGACTTCACTCCCAACGCCATCCTCATGATGGCGGTTTTCGCACATCTGTGCGAAAACTACATTGGGATCTATCCAAACGTAGCACTTTTTAGGCATTTCTTTACGCCTAGAGTAGAGGCCGGCGCTCCCCTCTCCGGGGGTATCTCTTGGGTCTTCCGCTTGAACAAGAAGGAATCCTATCTGCAAGGGGAGCTCCGCGGCAAGTGGGAGGAGTGGTGTGCGGATTGGTGCTGGATAGTAGAGGAGGAGCCGCAGCCCTTCACCGCGCCGCGCACAACTGCTATAGTGCGCGGCAGGGACTGGAGCGACCTGGACTCGGACGACATCAAGCTCAACGTCGCCCTCGTCAGAATTCTTCGTCTCCGGGTAGCCAAGTTGACCATCGGAGAAGTAGGGGCAGACTTCCTCCGTCGCCGCATTGCCCCTCTACAGGAGAGGAAGAGGCCAGCATGGGAGTACGGCAATGCGGCGGACATTATGAGACTGCGCCCAGGGCTGAACTTCAACTTCACGTCGCTGGAGCTGAAGGGGATGGTCCGGGAACTTTTTAAGCACGGCCCGGCCCACCCAGAGTGGTTTAGAGCTCCCCGGGGAGTGGTGCCCCTATGCAAAAGCACGGCCCGGGACCCCTTACGCGCAATGATGCCCGCATGTGACTCGCACGGCGTCGACCCCACATGGATAGCGCCCAAGCCGGATGCCATCATGAGCTTCTTCGACAACTTGGTGGAGGTGCCGAAGAACAAGGAGGAGGTCAAAGGTCTCACCCGGGCCACCACTGAGCGGGAGATTGCTTATATTGCTTCCCGGGTAGAAGAGGCCGTCGCAGCCGCAGCGGCATGCGAGTTTGGGTTTACAGTTGAAGAGGCAGAGGCTACGGAAGCGTCGTGCCAAGCAGAGGAGGCGGAGATCCGCAGGCTGCTTAAGCTTCCGCCCGACGAGCTCGCCGGGGTCCCCTCTCTGAGGTTTGCTGGGATCCCCGGGATCGTGAGCGAGGCCGCCGCGAGGGGCGATGTTGCCGGAGGAAGCAGAGGCGCCGGAGGGAGCGGAGGCATCGGAGGGAGCACGGCTGCAGGGCAGGGTGCTGGGCCCAGCGAGCCGGCTGAGGAGGAGGAGGAGGCCGGGGCCGGCGAGGACTCCGGTGGGTCCCTGGGGCTCAACGACGGCGCCTCCTCGTCATCGGAGACCTCCCCTCCACGGGCAAGTCCCAGGCGATCTCCGTTGAAGCGCCTCCGCAAGGCGACGATGACGACGGGGGCGCAGGCGCCCCGACAACAACCTGCTCGCCGGGCGGCGCGAGCTACCCGGGGGAGCCAAGCCGCGACGGGAGCGCCTGGCGCACCAACCACGGCGGAGGCGCCCCGCACACAGGCTACGGCGGAGGCGCCCCGTACGTCAGCGCCAAGTGGAGGATGGTCTTCTCAGAGCGGAGCGGCAGCTCCGCCTGCTCCCCGGGCCTCGGCGTCCACAGGGGCCGGGTCTTTGCAGCCCCCAGCCCCGGGGACCGCCAAGCGCCCGAGGGAGCCTTCTCCTCCTCCTCCTCGCGCGGACGCGCCTCAGGTGGAGTTTGATTTCTCCGCCCTCAGCGACGACGACGAGGAAGAGGAGTAAGTGCTTGAAGTTCTGTATCTCCTTTAATTTTGTCTTGATTCTTTCTTTGATGATTCTGACTTTGCTTCTGATTTGCTTACAGGACCCTGGCCCAGCGAGCGGCGAAGAAGGCCAAGGTTCCCGTGGTCGAGGTCGAGGACGACTCGCCCGGCGCGGCGACAGGGGACGCGCCGGCGACGAGCTTGCCGGACCCAAGTGCTGCTCCGAAGAGCAGCCCCCAGCGCAGCCCCCAGCGTAAGTCTGGTTTTGAACTTTCCGCTCGTCGGGCGCGCCTGAAGTTTTGTCTTGTACTAACATCTTGTTGCTCTGTTTGGTCTTGATTGTCTTGTGCAGAGGTGGAGCCGCAGCCGCAGGAGCGCCCGGAGGTCACTCCCGAGGAGCCGCAGGCCCCGCCGTCCCCGCCAAGGACGAACACTCCGGCGAGGGAGAGCGCTCCGCCAAGGACGGGTACTCCGCCAAGGGCGAGTACCCCGCCAAGGGCGAGCAGCCCGGCGAGGGTGGCCACCCCGCCAAGGGAGAGCTCCCCGGCGAGGGAGCCTGCCGTCGACGAAGTCCGCCAAGGTAAGTCTTGTAACCTCGTCTTCTTGGACTTGTCTTTTTTTGGATATTTGCTTGAACTTTTTTTTTCTTTCTCTTCTTCTTCTAGATCCTCCTCCCCCAGAGCAGATGGAGACGGAGGTCGTCGTTGAGAAGGAGGGCCCGCAAGGCGACGCCTGCGATGCCACTGTCGTTGAAGACGTGGCAGGAGCCGACGAGCCTACGGCCGAGGAGACTGCTCTGGCTGCGGACGCAGCGGCCGGGGAGGGGGACGGCGGCCACACTGCCGGCCCAGAGGCGGCAGGAGCGTCTAGCGCTGCGCTGGCCGCCGACCCCTCCACCGAGAAGGAGCAGTCTGCCTTTTATCTCGAGGCTCCCAACGGCGTCTTCATCCAAGTGTCGTGGGGATCCTCGTCGCGAGCCCCCGAGGAGGGAGAGACCTTCGACGGGGAGGTCCTCGCCTTCGCGGGGCTGAAGATCGTCGAGGCGCCCGGCGGGAGCGACGAGCCCGAGGAGGAGAAGCTGCTTCACCGGCTCCTGGCCCTTTACCGGGCCAGGCAGGCGAAACTTGAGTCTCGGGAGGCCCTCACTGCCAAGGCCACAGCAGATATGGAGAAACGCGCCACGGAGCTCCGCGCCGCCAACCAGGAGGCCCTCCGCAACTTGGCAGAGGAGCGCGAGAGGCTTGCTGGAGAATATCAGGAGTGGCTCCTGGAGAAAGCCGAGGCCGAGGAGCAGCAGCGACTCGCCGGAGAAGCGCTGTCCCAGCGAGAAGGAGCGCTCAACCAGCGGAAGGTCGACCTCGACTCTCACGAGGACGACCTTGCCGCCCGGGAGCAGGCCCTTGGCGGAGAGCTGAAGGAAGCGAAGGCCGCTGCAGCCACCGCGGAGACCGCCAAGAAAGACCTCGAAGCTAAGGTGATGCAGCTGGAGGAGTACCTAAAAGGCGAGCATGGAGAGGGTCACCGCGCTCAATACAGAGCGCGAGAAGGACGCCCACACCAATTCTGAGCTTCAGGTACGCCTCTCCAAGCAAGGCGACGAGCTGAAGGCCGCCAAGGATTCAATTGCAGATCTGGAGCTGAAAGTCTCTACGCTGAAGGATTCGCTCGACGCCATCCGGGACCGTGAAACCAAGCTGAAGGACGAGCTCCGCAAGGAGCGAGGCCTGGTGGAGAGCGCCGCTACTTCAGCTGAGAACTTCCGCCGGACTGTCGAAGTATGGACTGAAGATCTGGTGGCCTCTGCAGCTAGCATCGACAAGGAGCTGATCGCGCTGAAGGTTGAGCATCTCATCTACTCTCCGGATCCAAATCTCCCCCACAGCGCCAAGCTCAGTCTCTTCTTCAGAGGGGTCGCGCCGGCACTCGTAAGTCTTCAGAAGAAACTCCCCGCGCAGCTGGCCGAGGAGTCGCGCCAACTCTGCGCGGGAACCCTGGAGCGCGTCCTGACGAAGATTGTTCACCGCAACCCTGGTATAAATCTCGTCAACGTTCTCCGTAGCTTGCCGGCCGACGCAGATATGGAGGCACTGAAGACGCAGGTCGCCCACATCATCGCCAAGGTGAACAAGATCTCCAGGCGCGAGGGCGACCGCGTGGATTAGGCCTCCTCCCTTTTTATTTCTTTTGTTGCTGCAAAGTGTGCCGTGAACACGAAACTATTAGTCATTGCGACAAGCTATCTCTGTAATATATTTATCTTATTTTCGAGCAATCGACGCAGTGTTATTTCCCTTGTTTTGGTCCTTCACTTTGTATGCTTTTTACCCTACGCTTTTAGGGAACTTGCCGACAAGGGACCCTTGCCGCGAGCGCTGAGTGCTGGACTCCGAGCAGCCTGCTGGCAAGGGCCTTATCGGAAAGCAACCTTGCCGTAGCTAGTCGCGACGCACTTAGCTTGCTGAGCGAACTCGGAAACGATGCAAGGGCGGGACACTTGTCGCAGCTCACTTAAGTCGTTGAGCGTACTCGAAAACAAGATAAGGGTGCGGCTAGCCACGGGTAGGTTCCTCCGCGCACAGGTTTTCCATACAAAGTGTGGTTGTTCAAGGAAGATAACTAAAATTTAAAAATTTGAACTGCTCAAACTCTGGTAACTTAGCTTTCATAGTCTATCTGTTCTCCGGTAAGCTTCTCTTTCTTGAACAGCACTTGGTTCATCCTCCATCTCCTTTCCCCCCCCC
>LR738711.1:386170698-386206331 GCA_902687465.1 Secale cereale | reverse complement strand
CCCCCCCCCGGCAAACTTGTGCGCGAGGAACATTCCTTCTGCTAAAGAGGAAAGAAAAAGAGGAGGGAAAACAAGTATAGGGCCTTTCGGCGTGGTAATGCTTACCGGACATGTGTGTTGCACAAAGTGCCAAATAATGCATGCAAATAACAAAGAACAGCACGAGAATGGCAAATATTGCGAAAACACAAAGCTTTACTGATGCACGGGATCTGCGCCCGGCTTTGTACAAAGGTTTATATGCGACAGCGGCAAGACTCGTACAAAAGGTGGTTGTCGGAGCAGATCACGGCAACCGCGCCTTATGGGTGAAACTTTCGAAGATGCTCTATGTTCCAGGAGTTGCTCACCGGTAAGCCTTCTTCGGTCTCAAGGCGGACAGCGCCGGGCCTTGTGACTTGTCTCACCCGATAAGGGCCTTCCCACTTCGGCGTCAACTTGTTTGAATTCTTGGCGGAATGAACACGCCGAAGAACAAGGTCGCCTTCCTCGAGACTCCTGGCCTTGACCTTGCGGCTATGGTAGCGACGCAAGGCTTGCTGGTATCGAGCAGCTCGTACAGCAGCCTGGAGACGTTCCTCCTCGAGGAGCAATGCATCATCTTGTCGCAGTTGCTCTTGCTCGAGCTCATCATAAGCGAGCACTCGAGGAGATCCGTATACGAGTTCCGTGGAAAGAACTGCCTCTGCTCCATAGACAAGAGCAAAGGGTGTCTGCCCGGTGGCTCGACTTGGTGTCGTCCTGATTGACCAAAGAGCCGCCGGTAGCTCCTCTATCCAGTTTCTTCTGCACTTGCGCAGCCTGTCGAAGGTCCTCGTTTTGAGCCCGCGCAGCACTTCAGCATTGGCCCTCTCCGCTTGACCATTGCTCCTCGGGTGAGCAACAGAAGCGAAGCAGACCTTGGCGCCAAGGTCTTGGACGTACTGCATGAAGGTGCGACTAGTGAACTGCGTACCGTTGTCGGTGATGATCCTGTTAGGGATTCCGAAACGGCAAACAATTGCTCTGAAGAACCTGACCGCTGACTGTGCTGTCACCTTTCTCACCGGTTCCACTTCTGGCCACTTTGTGAACTTGTCGATTGCTACGTACAAGTACTCAAAGCCCCCGACAGCACGGGGGAAGGGGCCGAGGATATCGAGCCCCCAGACCGAGAAGGGCCAGGACAAAGGGATCGTCTGGAGAGCTTGAGCTGGCTGATGAATTTGTTTGGCATGGAACTGGCACGCTTCACACTTGGTTACTTGTGCAGTTGCATCTTGGAGGGCTTCTTGCCAAAAGAACCCTTGCCGGAATGCCTTTCCGGCAAGTGCCCTTGCGCCAATGTGGTGGCCACATATGCCTCCATGTATTTCTGCCAACAGCTTCTGTCCATCTTCTCTGGAAATGCACTTCAACCTGACACCATTCAGCCTTCTTCTGTACAGTTCATTGTCCACGAACTGGTACATACTTGACTGCCTGGTTATTTTCTCTATCTCTGCTGGGTCGTCGGGAAGTTCTCCAGTTTGCAGAAAACGGATGATCTGCTGTGCCCATGCCGGGGCCCGAGGCTCAACGACAAGGACTAAAGGCATGAGGGCCGCTGCGGGAACCCCAGCTTCTACGGCAAGGACCTCTGGTTCTGCCGGAGCTGTTGATCCCCCGGCAAGCTCGCCGGGGCGAGGCTTGTCGGGAACGATTGCTTCAACTGTACAGACCCTTGGATCTGCAGGAGCAGACTGTTCCTCAGCGTTCTGGTCGCTGATCTTGGGGACCTTGGCGGCGGCCTCGGGGAGATCCGCCGGCAAGTAGTCGCCGGAGACCAACTTTCTCTTCTTGGGCTGCCCAATTGATGGTGTAACGGATGGTTGTGTCAGCTTGAGCAGGAAGGTCCCTGGTTCCACAGGTAACTTCATTGCAGCACACTTTGAAAGGCCATCTGCTATATCGTTCTGAGCTCTTGGGACGTGCTCCATTTGCAGACCTTCAAAGTGTTCTTCAAGCTTCCTCACTTCATCTACATAAGCTTCCATCAAAGGGCTCTGGTAACTCTTATTGACTTGTCGGACCACCAACTGAGAATCTCCCCGCACAATCAGCTTCTTAATCCCAAGTTCAGCTGCAATTCTGAGGCCGGCAAGCAGGCCCTCATACTCTGCAGTGTTGTTTGTCGCTTGTTCTCTGGGAAAGTGCATCTGGATAACATACTTGAGGTGTTCTCCGGTGGGTGCTATGAGTACCACACCGGCTCCAGCGCCTTGCAGCGAGAAGGCACCATCAAAGTACATTACCCATTTGCTTGTCGCTTCCTGTACGGGTACGCTTGTTTCTGGAACTTCTTCATCGGGCGTTGGGGTCCACTCAGCTATGAATTCTGCCAAAGCTCTGCTCTGTATAGTTGAAGTACTCTCAAACTTAAGACCAAAGCTTGACAGCTCCAGTGCCCACTCGACGATCCTGCCTGTTGCTTCTGGATTCTGCAATATCCTCTTCAACGGAAAGCGAGTGACCACTGTTATCTCGTGGGCTTGGAAGTAATGGCGCAGCTTCCTCGAGGCCATGAGGAGACCGAAAAGCAACTTTTGCACCCCGGAGTATCTTGATCTAGCTCCCTGCAAGAGGGAACTCACAAAATACACCGGGCGCTGCACCATCTTCTTCCGCACCTCTCCTTGCTCCTGCGCAGAGTTGTCCTTGTCGGGGCCAGAGCTTGTCGGAGCAGCCCCCTGCTTGTCGCTGGATCCGCTTGCCGGTGGTGTAGACTCCTCATCGGCCTCCCTCTCCGCTACTAACGCAGCACTAACCACTTGATTGGTTGCTGCCAGGTATAGCAGCAACTTCTCTTGTGGCCTAGGTGCGACAAGTATTGGAGTGGAGGATAGGTATCCTTTCAAGTCTTGCAGTGCTGCCTCCGCTTCCGGAGTCCAGTTCATAGGACCTGCCTTCTTCAAAATTTTGAAGAAAGGCAGGGCGCGTTCTGCAGACTTTGAAATGAACCTACTGAGAGCAGCCACACAACCTGCAAGTCTCCTTACTTCCTTGACGCGCTTCGGGGCTTCGATCTGCTCGATGGCTTTAATCTTGTCGGGATTAGCTTCGATCCCCCTCTGAGACACGAAGAACCCGAGAAGCTTGCCGGAGGGGACTCCGAAGACGCACTTCTCGGGGTTCAACTTAAGCTGGATCTTGCGCAGATTTGTAAAAGTTTCTTCCAAATCTTGGATCAGTGTATCCTTGCTCTTGCTCTTCACCACTATGTCATCCATGTAAGCTTCTACATTTCTGTGGATCTGTGGCTCAAAAGCAGTGTGCAACACCCTTGCAAATGTTGAGCCTGCATTCTTCAATCCGAAAGGCATGCGAATGAAGCAATATGTGCCACATGGAGTAATGAATGCAATCTTCTCTTCATCTTCTTTGGCCATAAAAATCTGGTGGTAGCCTGAATATGCATCAAGAAAGGAGAGCTGCTCACATCTGGCAGTGGAGTCAACAATCTGGTCAATGCGCGGCAAGGGAAACGGATCCTTAGGACATGCTTTATTCACATCGGTGAAGTCTATACACAGTCTCCACTTCCCGTTGGCCTTACGCACGACGACTGGGTTTGCTAACCATGTCGGATGGATCACGCCTCTAACTAGGCCCGCTGCTTCTAGCTTCTTGATTTCTTCGGCAATGAATTCTTGGCGCTCCACGGCTTGCTTCCTAACCTTCTGCTTGATGGGCCGCGCATGAGGGCAAACAGCAAGCTTGTGCTCAATTACCTTCCTGGGAACACCGGGGATGTCAGATGGTTGCCAGGCAAACACATCGACATTCGCCCGCAGGAAGGCAACGAGCGCGCTTTCCTATTTGCTATCAAGTGTGGCACTGATGGTAAAGGTACCACCAGTGCCGTCCTCCTTGGCGAACACCTTCTTGGTTGCCGGTGGAGCGGCCATTCCTTTCTTGTTCTTGCCGGTGGAGCTCGATGGAACGTCCTCGACGGCAGCGCAGCACTCCGAAGAGGTGCGTTTGCCGGAGTGGGCCCCAGAGCACTTGCCGGACTTAGTCTTGGTCTTCTTCCCCCCGGGAGCTTCAGCGGCAAGTGTGTTGCTCTCCGCTGCGGCTGCTGCATCCCGGTAAATTTTGTCGGTGCAGATAAGCGCGTCCTTCTTGTCGCCATGGACAGAGATGACGCTTATCGGCCCCGGCATCTTGAGTACATTGTAGGCGTAGTGGGAAGCCGCCATGAACTTGGCGAGGGCAGGACGTCCAAGTATCCCATTGTATGGCAATGGGATATCGGCAACATCGAAGGTTATCCTCTCCGTCCTGAAGTTCAGCTCCCCGCCAAAGGTCACTGGCAGAGTTATCTTCCCCTTGGGCTTGCTCCTCCCCGGGTTTATTCCTTGGAAAGAACCGGTCTCTTCGAGCTCGCCGTCTGGGATTTGGAGTTTCTTGATCACAGCAGAGGAGATCAAGTTTAGGCCGGCCCCGCCGTCAACCAACATTTTGGTGACCTTGAGGTTGCGGATGGTGGGTGAGACCAGCATCGGCAAGCACCCGACCGCTGTGGTGCGGCCAGGGTGGTCCTCAAGATCAAAAATGATGGGCGTGCTGGACCATTTGAGGAGCCTGCGTGACTCCACGGGCGGCTCTGCTGCATTTACTTCCCGCACCCACTGTTTGAGTTGGCGGTGGGAAGTATGTAGAGAGGCGCCGCCGTCGACGCACAGGACTTCCGTGGCCTTCTGGAACTCCTGCTCGCTGTTATCTTCTTCCTCCATGTCATCGTCGTCGTCTTCTTCATCCTTGTCGCGGCCCCGGGGAGGTCGGTCTCCTTGCCGCTGCTTGGCCTTGCCGCGGCGTCCTCCCCGGCCATTAAATGGCCGCTTCTTGCTGGGCTCTCCTCCGCCACCCTGGGCCTTCTCCTTGTCGCGCCGCTCGTACTCAGCTTTCTGCTGCTCGATGAGGTACTCAACGCGTTTGCTGTTGGAGAGGTCGTGGCCCTTGGTGCGGTGGATCTTGCAGTATTGCTTGTCGGAGCCGTCCTGCTTGTCGGCTGCCGCTACAGGGGCAGGCTCCTTGCCGGAGCCTCCAGCCTGTGTTTGCTTGGCGGGAGCCTCCTTGCCGGACTTCTCGACGGCAAGCACCTCCTTGTTCTTCTTCTTTCTATTGTTCCGCTGCCGGCTCTTCTTTGCCGGGGCGGCATCCTCGCTGTCGCTTCCTCCTGCGCCAGCATCCTCTCCGGGGAGTCTCCTCCCCTCTTCGGCGCGTGCGCACTTGTCAGCCAGAGCATAGAGCTCGCTGACATCCCGTATCTTGGTCATGGCCATCTCCTCACGCATGCGGCGGTTACGCACGTTCTGATGGAACGCGCTGATAACCGCGGCAGGGTGGACGTCGGGGATGTTGTGCTGCACGCGGCTGAAGCGCTGGATGTACTTGCACAGAGGTTCTCCTTCCTTCTGGGCCAGAATGTGGAGATCACTCTCCTGGCCGTGGGGTTTGTGGCCGCCCGTGAAGGCGCCAACAAATTGGTGGCAAAGATCTGCCCAAGAAGAAATGGAGCCTTCCGGCAAGTGCATAAGCCAAGAACGAACGTTCGGCTTAAGCACCAGCGGGAAGTAGTTCGCCAGTATCTTCTCGTCGCGCCCCCCGGCAGCCTGCACCGCGATGGTGTAAATGCTGAGGAATTCCGAGGGGTGCGTCTTGCCGTCGTACTTCTCCGGTACGTCGGGCTTGAAGTTCTTCATGCTGGGCCACTGGACACGCCGCAGCTCACAGGTAAACGCAGGGCAACCTGCCGCGTATGGCAAGTCGCCTGGCTCACCGGGCGCGTGTGTGTCAACAGCGGTCCCAGCTCGCTGATCTGATTATCGCCGGGCTTCTCGGCGGCGCTCGATCGTCGTTCGAGCGTCTTCTTGTCGCCGATCGTCAAGGACCTGGCGCTGGTCCCGACGAGCCCGCGGATCCGACGACACCGTGGAGTCGTCGTCGACGTTAATCCGGCGGGGCGGCGTCTTCTGCTTCCGCGGCGGGGAGTGCACCGTAGTTGCACCCCCGGCGGTCTTGTCGCCGTCGGCCTTCGTCTTCTCGACTTGCCGTGGCCGCGAGGTCGCCGGCTGCTGCGGAGAGTCGTTGTTGGCGAAGGCGATCAGGCTCTGGATGGTTGCCCTCCAGTCTTCGGCTTTGTCTGCCGCTGGAGGGAAATCGAGGAGCAGTTGCGCTCTTGCGAGCGCTTCTGCTGGAGAGGAGGGGAGCGGGGGCGAGCGGTGCGAGGAGCGGGATATGCTCGGACTCCTAACATGGTTAGAAGGAGCAGGGTCCCGTCCCGGCGACCGCGCCTTGCTTGTGCCAGGGCGATGGCCCGGAGCGTCCCGCGAACCTACGGTTTGGCCTTGCCCCAGCAAGCGGATGGTACCTCCTGTACCACGGCGCTGCTGGGTTGTCGTCTGCTGCGATGGACGTGGCGCATCTACGGAGACCGAGGCTCGGTCATCCGTCTTGTCCTTGGATTTGGTGGTGCCGCGAGTTTCCTCGCCGGCGACCACCCTTCCGACGGCGTCTCCTCCGCCCACCGTTAGTTCTGGTGGCGGCGGAACAGACGCAGACGGGCCTGCGACCTCCGAAGCCTTCTTCTTCGGGGCCATGCTGCTGTTGCTGATGAAGCTGATGGAGTTGGAGAGGTTGATGAAGAATGCGCCCGCGTGAATGCCGGATCAGGTTCGCACAACCTCGACGCCCCCTACCTGGCGCGCCAAAGATGTCGGGGGAAACTGTCCACCACGAGCACCTATGGGACCGGAGCCCCTTGTTCGTGCGGTAAGGGAGCGGAGGGAGCACAAAGAGCAGATCGTAGAGCACACGCGGGCAGTTTACCTAGGTTCGGGCCGCGATTGACGCGTAAAACCCTACTCCTGCTTAGATTGTATTGAATGTGGAGTTCGGGAGCTTGAAGAACTAGCTACCCCGAGCTAATGAACGATTAGGGTTCCGAACCCTTTCTACGTTGTGCATGGGCCTCCTTTTATAGCTCAAGGGGTCACCGACAGGTGTCAACGTAGGAGAAAGGGGTAAAAATGTAATTGTGGTGGTAGTTGTAACAGTGCGGGAACAGTGGATGAACAATGGTCATCACCTACTTTGATAGTGGGGGACAAGAGCATTAAATGCCCATCGCCGTCGACCCCAAAAGCGCCCGCCCTTGCGTCTCCGTTCGCCACGGCGATAGCTTCTTCACCGTGGAGTGCCACCGTGTCCCCCAGGCTGCACAGCCATCCGCCACGCGTCCCTGGAAGGGCCCCAGGGCGACGCGTGGGTCGATGAGCTGGAGCGCGGGCACACAGTGTGAGTTCCCCCGGCAAGCACCTTGCCGGGGTTCTGATCTTGTCGGGCCGGGAAGCTTGTCGCTCCCCGGAGCTTGCCGGGGCGCAGGATGCGCCGAGGCGTGTCTTCTAAGATGCAGTCTTCTGGTCTTCCTGGCAAGCTCCTCTTGCCAGGGCCTTGAGTTAATGAGGTAATCTTGAGCCTGGAACGGCCTTCCCGGCAAGCTCCACTTGCCGGGGGCTTGATCTTCTGTCTTGTATACTTTGTTTTTGAATGGCTTCATATGGGTCAGGAAAGGTCTCCGGCAAGCACGTGGTAGGCCCTGCCGCGGGAAGCTGCTACTGCCCGTGCACAAGTTGGGGTACTGAGGTACCCCTACCTTAGTACACCGACAACAGCATCCCCAAGCTTGTAGCTTTGAATATCATTAACATCATGGATTTTAACATTGCAATCATGCTCATCATTCAAATATTTTTTGCCAAACATTTTATTGACTTCTTTTTCTAACAATTGAGCACATATTTCCGAACCATCATTTTCAAGAAAGATATTATAAAGATGATGAATAATATGATGCAACCTCAAGTCCATTTTTAGTTTTCTTTTTACAAACCAAACTAGTGATAAAACAAGAAACTAAAAGATTAGATTGAACGATATAAAGATATACCTTCAAGCACTCACCTCCCAGGCAACGTGTAATGCCCAGGATGGAGTTATACCTCCTACGTGTCGAGGCACGACTTAAAGGCATAAGTCCATCCTAGAATGATCTCAAGTTTGGTAATCTTTGCACAACTCATGTAAAAGAGGGGATAGTAAACTGAAAATGGTTGGCTTACACTCGCCACGTCACAGAATTACAATACAAGTCTCAAACATCATACATTAAGAACACTACAACCCTCTAAGGGCAAAAGCCAAAAGTCAAAGTACCAAACTCAGATAAATAAAACCACAGGCGGATCGAATCCTAGTAAGAGACTCCACTACTGATCGTCCGGGTAGCGCACGTAGTACCGACTACGCTCCTCGTCGTACTCCCAATCCAGCTCGGTGCCATCACCTGGATAGCTCACAGCTGGACCTGCATCTGGTGTGTGAAGTAACTGTGAGCCACAGAGGACTCAGCAATCCCGTTCCCGGGTAACAGAACTATTTAAGCCTTTAGGTGAGGGAAAGGCTGAAGAAAGAACAAGTCTGCAGCAGCAACTAGCATCTAGCTTACGCAAGTGAGAGCGAGAAGAGAAGGCATCGGAGAGAAGTGATCACGAAGTGATCCTAGCTACAAGCTCACAATCATAACCCCTCCGTGTTCAACTTCCGAATCCCTATTCGGAAATTGACAGTCACGGAACACATGCTGGTAGTGTATTAGTATCATTGTGTCAAGTTATCTACAACCGGAATTAACAAGCTCCCATCTGCCACATAACCGCGGGCACGGCTTTCGAAAGTTCAAACCCTGCAGGGGTGTTCCAACTTGACCCATTACAAGCCCACGATCCGCGGAGTCGCAACTCCAAAGTGGGAAGACCCGAGTATCCTCGGAATCCCGTGCTCAAGATATACCGAGCTAAGGTAAGGCTAATCCAGCAAATCCTCCCGGCGTGTCGACACCTTGATCATAGCCGTGCGTATCTAGGTCTCAGGACACGACCGGATGAGTCATCCTACAGGTTTTTACCAAACCTCGAGTTTCCTTGAGGTGGCCCCGCAGTCTGCTCGTTTCGGACCAACACTCATGTGGAGCACTGGCCCGGGGTTGTTGATTAAGAAAGAGGGTTAATTACTCCCTATGCATGTTTAGTTTGTTATTAGGCAAATAGTACCAATGTTGGGACTTGCTGGAAAAGACTTAGCACTTAGCGGTTTATCGAGGGGGTCCCATACACCCCAACCGTGTTAGGAACGCAAAAATCAAGGAACATAATACCGGCTTATACGGATCCTAACGGCATGAGTGGAACAAATCACCAAGCAAAAGGCTTAGCCTTCCACCCTTGCCAATATATAGATGATTTCATTTTAAAGCATTTATATAGTGTGATATAACCCAACCAAACTTCAACATGGAGCAAGCATCTTCACTTCACCTGCAACTAGCAACGCTATAAGAAGGGCTGAGCGAAGCGTACTTAGCCAAGCAACGGTTTGCATAGGTAGGATGGTTAAACATGGCAATTGGTTACAAGTAGGAGGCTGACATGAAGAACATGGGCATCGAGGCAAAACTATAGATCGAGACTACTAGCAATAGGCAAAGATAGTAATATTATCAGGGTTCGGTCATCTTGCCTGAAGAGAAGTCGTTCGGATCGTAAGAAGGGTCCTCGTGCTCAACCTCGTTGGAAACGTCGTGCTCAACTTCGTACCCGGTCTCAGCTTCCGGCTCTAAACAAAACAATCACACCAAGCACCAATCAACAAGATGCAATGCGCACTCGAAAAACATGAATGCATGATGGATGCACTAAAGATGGAGCACGGAAAACATCACTCAAACAAAACACCTCAAAACAAGATAACAAACTGATATTATTAATCTACACAGAAAAACACCCAAGTTTGATATAAGATTCGCTGAAATCGGAGTTACGGGCTAAAAGTTATGCCCGAAACAAGATTTGAGCGAAAGCTGAAAATTACAGCAACATAGCATCTTGGGAGCTCAAAATAATTAAGCTACAGCACCCAAAAAGCATGGCAAAGGACTTGAACACAAACAAGATATAAAGTACAGCAACTAGGTCCAAAGTGCACCCCAAACGGAGTCACGGATCAATAGCAATGATCTTGGACATATTGAACTTTGCAATAAAATTCTGGCAGCAGAATTTTATTGAAACTTTAGAGCAAAAGATAAACATGCTACAGCCACTCAAATGGACATGTGAGGACATGGATGGAAAGACAACAATATATACTACAAGGAACAATCAAAATCCACTCCAAAACTATCATGCATTTGCCTAGAACATCACACGAACATGGCATCGGAACGTTACAGATTTCAGACTTAGTGAAAATTCACTAAGTCCCAAAACAGCAATAACATCATAGCATGTAAAAGAGCATGTTTAAGTCACCTCGAAACTAAACATGGCAAAGGGTAAGCACCTCATCAAAGTGCATATGAAGGTGATCCCGAAACACACAAGCATGCATCATTGAGGTGAACACACCGATTGCAACGAGCTCAACAAGATGGCATTTCATAACAAGTGAAAACACAACATGTGAACATGGCACTTTGCAACGATGATAACAAGGCAACAATAAATCTACCATGCAACCTATCACAAGCAACACGTAGTTCGTGGCAAGACGAACACGTGGACTTGTCATTTGCATCGTTTGGACAAACGAGCTAAAAGTTATCACAAGTCAAAGGTGGCATGAAAATAACACATAACAGCAGTTTATAACATGATGCACTCTTGCAACAGCAAAACAAGTGTCAAGATGACATCTAACATGCATGACAACAACAGGTAAAACGTAGAGGACATCTCCACGAACATCTGGACATGCTACACGCGCAAAACGGAGCAACAGGCACAAAGTTAGAGCAGTTCAAAGTTAGCATCAGACAGGATAAAAACTGGACTTAGGAGGAGAAAGAAGTCAACCTAGCAGATCTGAGATGAACAGTACGGGCCGGATCGGATCCAGCCCGCAAAGGTCAACGGCCCGCGGCGGAGGAACTGGCTGGGCCCGGTGGTGGCGATCGGCCGGGCCGGGGAGGCTGGCCCGCGCGCGGGGCTGCAGCGCGGCCCACGGGGAAGAAGCGGCGGCGGCCCACCGCGGCTGGCGGCGACGCGGCTGACGGAGGAGGCCCGCTCAGGCGATGCGGCGGGGAAGCGGCGACTTGGGCCGGAGTGCCTGGCCCGCTCGGCGAGGGGAGGAGGCGACGAGGCCTGGCTCGGGTCGAGGGCGTACGGGCCGAGCCCAGGCGGAGGCGCTCACGGGGATGTGGTCCCCCGGGCCTCGGTGCGGAGCGAAGCCTGGCTCGGGTCGAGGCCAGGCGACCGTTGCGGCAACGAGGAGGAAAACGAGGCGTTGACCTCGCCCAGAACGAGGGTCCGGTCGGCGGCGCGCGATCTGCAGCTGCTGCTCTGGATCGAAGGATCCCCTCGGGATCCAGATCGAAGGAAAAAAAAACGGCTGGAGATCTGAAGTAGAAAATGGAAAAAAAAAGAGGGGAGAGAGGAGGAAGAAGAAGGAGATGCCCAAATAGACTAGGGGTCTATATGTAGCAGTTTTTAGGGTTAGGAGGAGATTTAGGGGCGCTAGGAGCCCTCCGATCGCGATCCGACGGATCCGATCGCGGGGATAGTCTTAAAAGGCCTAGACGGATATAAAAGAAAGCAGTAGGGGTATTTCCGGGACACGAAGCGAAGGCACTTCGGGCCCACACGAACATCGGAGGGAAAAGTCAACGGAGTCCAAACGAGACGAGATTTGAGAGGCGGGTTGCACACAACAAAACAACAACACACAAAACAACCTCGCGGCACACCGGTAACGTAAAACGCCCGAACAACAAAGTAGGCCTACGGGACGTCACGGACACGTGAGGGAGCTCCGGAACGCGAAACGGACAACGGGAAGAAACGCACGGAACCGGATGCAACCCACAACACAGATGCAATGCAATGCACATGTCTACATGATATGAATGAAAGCCACACACTCACACAACAAAACGACGAAAGCCCGAAAGACAAAGAACCCGAAATGGAAATAGATGAAGACGGATATATTATATACCCAAAAGGGAAAGTATTACATCCGGGGCATTACAAACTCTCCTCTACTACAAAAAGATCTCGTCCCGAGATCTAGGACTGGAAAAAGGAAGGGTACTCGGAACGAAGATGATCTTCTCGTTCCCAGGTAGCTTCTCGGTCTGTGTGATGTGACCACTTGACTTTCAGAAACTTGATGGACTTGTTGCGAGTCTTGCGTTCAGTTTCTTCGAGAATTGCAACTGGATGCTCTCGGTAGGAAAGGTCTTGTTGAAGATCAATCTCCTCAAACGGAATCATGCGCTCAGGTGCCTTGAAGCATTTGCGCAGTTGAGAAACATGGAAGACATCATGAACATTTGCAAAGTTGGAAGGGAGCTCGAGCTGATAGGCTAGATCGCCTCTTTTGCCAAGAATTTTGAAAGGACCGACGTATCTAGGAGCAAGCTTTCCTTTGATACCGAACCTTTGGGTTCCTTTCATCGGAGAAACTCGGAGATAGACATGATCACCGATGTCGAAAGCCAAATCACGATGCTTTCCGTCATAGTAGCTCTTCTGACGCGACTGAGCGGCCTTGAGATTCTCACGTATGACTTTGCACATTTCTTCGGCTTCAGAGATCAAATCATTGCCAAGAAGTTGGCGTTCGCCTGTTTCAGACCAGTTGAGAGGGGTACGGCACTTTCTGCCATAGAGAATTTCAAACGGTGCTTTGCCTGCACTTGCTTGAAAGCTGTTGTTGTAAGAGAACTCGGCAAATGGAAGGCAGTCTTCCCATTTCATGCCGAAGGAGATGACACAGGCTCTTAGCATATCTTCTAGGATCTGATTCACACGCTCGACTTGACCACTAGTCTGAGGGTGAAAGGCAGTGCTGAACCTGATCTTCGTGCCCATGGCGGACTTAAAGGAGTCCCAGAACCTTGATGTGAACAAGCTGCCACGGTCTGAGGATATCACTTGAGGAATGCCATGTAAGGACACAATTCTGGAAGTGTACAACTCTGCAAGTTGAGCTGCATTGATTGATTCTTTGACTGGAAGAAAGTGAGCAACTTTGGTAAGCTTGTCAATCACCACAAAGATAGCATCATTGCCTCGCTTGGATTTAGGAAAGCCAGTGACGAAGTCCATTTCAATGTGGTCGAACTTCCACTCAGGAATAGGAAGAGGTTGGAGAAGACCGGCTGGACGTTGATGTTCTGCTTTCACTCTTCTGCATACATCACATTCATTCACGAATTGGGCAATCTCCCTTTTCATGCGTGTCCACCAGTAAGATTGCTTGAGGTCTTGATACATCTTGGAACTACCAGGATGAATGGAAAGGAGAGAATCATGAGCTTCTTCCATTATGAGCTTCCTGAGATCACCTTTGGGAACAACGAGTCTGTCCTCGAAGAACAAGGTATCTCTCTCATCAACACGGAAGCACTTATATTTTGGAGTGCCCTTTGCAATGCCATGTTTCACCTTCTTCACCATGGTATCACTGAGCTGGGCCTCACGGACTTGATCTTCCAAGGTAGGAGCAATTTGGAGATTAGCAAGAAAACCCTGCGGAACAACTTGAAGGTTGAGCTTCCTGAAAGCTTCACAAAGCTCAGGCTGATATGGCTTGATAAGAAGGCTGTTGCAATATGCCTTTCTGCTCAAAGCATCTGCAATGACATTCGCCTTGCCTGGAGTGTACTCAATGCTCGGGTTGTACTCTTGGATCATCTCGACCCAACGAGTCTGGCGGAGGTTCAGATGCGGCTGTGTGAAGATGTACTTCAAGCTCTTGTGATCAGTGAAGATGTCGACCTTTCTGCCCAACAACAGGTGTCTCCACGTAATCAGAGCATGTACCACAGCTGCTAGCTCGAGATCATGTGTGGGATAGTTCTTCTCACTGGGCTTGAGCTGCCGAGAAGTATATGCCACAATTTTCTTATCTTGCATAAGCACACCACCAAGACCTTGAAGAGAAGCGTCACAGAACACTTCATAGGGCTTGGTTTCATCCGGAGGAGTCAGAACTGGAGCTGAGACAAGCTTCTCTTTGAGGGTTTTGAAAGCCACTTCACATTCGGGAGACCAAAAGTATTTGACATTCTTCTGAAGCAGGTTGGAAAGAGGCTTGGCAATCTTGGAGAAGTTCTCCACAAACCTTCTGCAATAGCTGGCAAGACCCAGAAAACTGCGGAGCTGCTTGACGTTCTGAGGAGCTTCCCAGTTGACAATTGCTTCAACTTTCTCGGGATTAACCGCAATACCGTCAGCTGAGATAATGTGGCCCAGGTACAAAACCTTATCGAGCCAAAACTCGCACTTTGAGAACTTGGCATAGAATTTATGCTCTCGGAGTCGATCAAGAACCAGACGCAAGTGCTTTTCGTGATCTTCTTCATTCTTGGAAAACACCAGAATATCATCCAGATACACAAGCACGAATTCGCCAGTATAGGGGTTGAAGATGTAATGCATCATCCTTGAAAAGGTAGGAGGAGCATTGGCGAGACCGAAGGACATGACGGTATACTCAT
Source organism: Secale cereale (assembly GCA_902687465.1). Lineage (NCBI taxonomy): Eukaryota > Viridiplantae > Streptophyta > Magnoliopsida > Poales > Poaceae > Secale > Secale cereale. The sequence continues at coordinate 386,191,750 of LR738711.1, read as the reverse complement.
ATGAACCGTAGCTCGTTCTGAAGGCCGTCTTGGGAATGTCTTCCTCGCGAATGCGAATTTGATGGTAGCCCATTCGGAGGTCAAGCTTAGAGAATACTTTAGCTCCTTTGAGCTGCTCAAAGAGTTCGTTGATGTTGGGGTGCGGATACTTGTTCTTAATCGTCTTCTTGTTCAATGGCCGGTAGTCAACACAGAGACGCTCCGTGCCATCTTTCTTCTTGACAAATAAGACGCCACAGCCCCACGGAGATGTACTCGGTCTGATGAGACCCATACTCTCCTGCTTATCAAGCTGCTTCTTTAATTCCTTCAATTCATCCGGAGAGAGCTTGTATGGACGCCGGCAAGCAGGTTCGGTGCCCGGCTCGAGTTCAATGACAAACTCCACCTGACGGTGTGGAGGCATGCCTGGAAGATCTTCTGGAAAGACGTCTTGATATTCGTTCACCACTGGAATTTGCTCTATGGCATTAATTTCACCCTTATCATTAAGAGAGAAAAGCCGAATAGTATTATCCCTGGAGGCGAAGATAATCACATCTTCATCAGAATGAGTCAACTTGACTTCCTTTTGAGCACAATCAATGTGAGCATCGTGCTGAGAAAGCCAATCCATTCCGAGAATGAGGTCGATGTCAGAATGACCAAGAATCACCGGTTTAGCCAGAAAACGATAATCTCCCATGCGAATAGAAACATCCGGAGCAAATATGTTGGAAGACATGCACTTGCCTGGAGAAATTACTTGCAACCTCTGAGGCAGACTTTGGATATCAATATTATGCTTGGATGCAAAAGGTTGAGACATGAAAGAGCATGATGCACCCGAATCAAATAACACTTTAGCTGGAAAAGAGTTAACTGGAAGGTTACCCAGAATGACATCAGAAGAAGCCTCCGCTTGTGCTGCATTCATCAGATTAACCCTTGCAGCCTTTGGATCATGCCTGACAATAGCTGAACTCACAGGTGGTGGAGGAGGAAGACGCTTCGGATTCGGACATCTGTTGGCATAGTGACCTTTCTGAGTGCATTTGTTGCAAGTCACTTCTGAGAGAGGACGGAACTGAGAGCCACTGGACTTGGAGCCTTGAGACTGAAACTGCTTCTTCGACTGGTTGCTTGGGTTGGGTGGGTGGGAGAAACCACGACCACTAGAGTTCTTGTTGTTGGAGTTGTTGAAGTTGCTGGAGTTGTTGTATGGAGCTCGAATCACTGGAGGAGGAGGAAGCCAGAATTTCTGTTGTTTCGAGACCAACTGAGACGATGAGGAAGAGTGAACAGCATCTCGAATTCTCTTCTTAGAAGCCTCCATCTTAAGCTGAGCTGCTTCTTGTTTCAAAGCCATATTATAGAACTTATCGAATTCGTCTGGCTCGAACAAAGTGAGAGCAAGCTGAAGTTCATCTTTGAGACCTCCACGGAACTGATAGATTTTACTCTTAGCATCAGGAATGTCTTGCTTTGCATAGCGAGCGAGGTTTTGGAACTTGACATTATACTGATAGACTGTCATGGAGCCCTGCTTGAGGTTGCGGAATTGCTCACGCATACCCTCGATAACACTTGTAGGAATGTGATGCAAGCGGAAATCCTTGCAGAAATTCTCCCATGAGATCACTTGACCCGGCCTTGAGTCTTTGTACTGCTGCCACCAGTCAGCTGCTTGATCTTTCAGTTGGAAGGCTGCAAACTTCACATAGTCATCTTCTTTCACGTTACTGCACTCAAAATGCTTCTTGATATCGGTTAGCCAATCTTCAGCATCAAGGGGGTCGACACAGTAACTGAAAGCTTTAGGATTGTTGGCCAAGAACTGGTTGAGGGTAGCATGGTGCTGCTGGAAGAAGTTGCCTTGGTTCATTGGAACGCCCTGATTAGCTTGATTAGCTTGCATAGCTTGCATTTGCTGCACCATCTGCATCATCAACTGAGTGTTCTGAGCAGTAGTCTGCATAATTGCTCTCCAAGCCTCAGGCGGAGGAGGAGGAGAAGGAGGACGTTCTGGGACCTCTTCACCCTCTGGGTTGGCATTCGGAACCCTTTTCGGAGCCATCCTGTAAGAGATGACCACGAATCAGCAATTGATTGACAAAAGGAATAAGCTGAATCAATGGAATGAATTGCAACAAGTCTTCACAATAATCATTCGAACAATAAGAACGAATGAAATCATCCGAACAAGAGGAACGGATGATATTTCTCAGTAAAATGATAACATCAGCCTTCACGAGAAGCCACATAGGGATCAAAATGAAAATAAGAAAAACAACAAGGTACGGACAGGAACAAACACAAGAGAGGAGTTTCGTTCTAACATCTTTGTGCTGAAAGCATATGAACGCGTTACGAAAAGGTTTTTGCAATCCCCGGATCAGCATAGCCAAGGACCCTTTAAGATGCAACTCCTGATAGTAACCTCGGTCATATAACTCCTTCACTCAATGTCGAACCCCGAACTCACTAACCTGCATTCGTTGGAAGAATGCCTACGAACTACTGGATAAAACCCACCTATAGTTTTCCGAAAGATTCCAGTTATGCAATCAGGTGTTGGGGATACACGGGAAGCACCGCGCAATCAACTCTAACCTACATCCAGGTGTATCCATCCTTCAACACATAACCAGTCTTTCTCGGAAACTGTGTACCTCGGACCTTCGAAAAGCATCCACTATAACAAGCTATGGCAATACTCCCGAACTACCTCCCCAGTACTGGGTGATGTCGGGGTTATCTTGCCACTGGCCGTATAGGGGAGATTTTCGATGTCGGCCGTCTTAAGTATTTAGTACTATCGCGATATGCTTGTTACAATGATACCCCGAAGCTCAACTCCTCGGTAACAGGAGGCATCGGGAACAATATCCTTGTCACAAGAACATCGAAACAATCCCAGAATACTCGCGGGATTCCTAAAAAAAAATTTGTGCAAATTTTGAAGATAGGAGAGACAAGAGTAGACGTCAGGAGTCCTCACCAGAGAGAAAGGGGATGGGAAGCAAAGAAATCCTACTCTCCGATATAATATAGGACTTAAAAAGTTTTTGTGTGTGCCTAGACTCAACCGTCAACGGTTCGATCAAACAGTGGGGGCTCCTAGGTCGGAGAAGGCTCTGAATACCAACTTGTAATGCCCAGGATGGAGTTATACCTCCTACGTGTCGAGGCACGACTTAAAGGCATAAGTCCATCCTAGAATGATCTCAAGTTTGGTAATCTTTGCACAACTCATGTAAAAGAGGGGATAGTAAACTGAAAATAGTTGGCTTACACTCGCCACGTCACAGAATTACAATACAAGTCTCAAACATCATACATTAAGAACACTACAACCCTCTAAGGGCAAAAGCCAAAAGTCAAAGTACCAAACTCAGATAAATAAAACCACAGGCGGATCGAATCCTAGTAAGAGACTCCACTACTGATCGTCCGGGTAGCGCACGTAGTACCGACTACGCTCCTCGTCGTACTCCCAATCCAGCTCGGTGCCATCACCTGGATAGCTCACAGCTGGACCTGCATCTGGTGTGTGAAGTAACTGTGAGCCACAGAGGACTCAGCAATCCCGTTCCCGGGTAACAGAACTATTTAAGCCTTTAGGTGAGGGAAAGGCTGAAGAAAGAACAAGTCTGCAGCAGCAACTAGCATCTAGCTTACGCAAGTGAGAGCGAGAAGAGAAGGCATCGGCGAGAAGTGATCACGAAGTGATCCTAGCTACAAGCTCACAATCATAACCCCTCCGTGTTCAACTTCCGAATCCCTATTCGGAAATTGACAGTCACGGAACACACGCTGGTAGTGTATTAGTATCATTGTGTCAAGTTATCTACAACCGGAATTAACAAGCTCCCATCTGCCACATAACCGCGGGCACGGCTTTCGAAAGTTCAAACCCTGCAGGGGTGTTCCAACTTGACCCATTACAAGCCCACGATCCGCGGAGTCGCAACTCCAAAGTGGGAAGACCCGAGTATCCTCGGAATCCCGTGCTCAAGATATACCGAGCTAAGGTAAGGCTAATCCAGCAAATCCTCCCGGCGTGTAGACACCCTGATCGTAGCCGCGCTTATCTAGGTCTCAGGACACGACCGGATGAGTCATCCTACAGGTTTTTACCAAACCTCGAGTTTCCTTGAGGTGGCCCCGCAGTCTGCTCGTTTCGGACCAACACTCATGTGGAGCACTGGCCCGGGGTTGTTGATTAAGAAAGAGGGTTAATTACTCCCTATGCATGTTTAGTTTGTTATTAGGCAAATAGTACCAATGTTGGGACTTGCTGGAAAAGACTTAGCACTTAGCGGTTTATCGAGGGGGTCCCATACACCCCAACCGTGTTAGGAACGCAAAAATCAAGGAACATAATACCGGCTTATACGGATCCTAACGGCATGAGTGGAACAAATCACCAAGCAAAAGGCTTAGCCTTCCACCCTTGCCAATATATAGATGATTTCATTTTAAAGCATTTATATAGTGTGACATAACCCAACCAAACTTCAACATGGAGCAAGCATCTTCACTTCACCTGCAACTAGCAACGCTATAAGAAGGGCTGAGCGAAGCGTACTTAGCCAAGCAACGGTTTGCATAGGTAGGATGGTTAAACATGGCAATTGGTTACAAGTAGGAGGCTGACATGAAGAACATGGGCATCGAGGCAAAACTATAGATCGAGACTACTAGCAATAGGCAAAGATAGTAATATTATCAGGGTTCGGTCATCTTGCCTGAAGAGAAGTCGTTCGGATCGTAAGAAGGGTCCTCGTGCTCAACCTCGTTGGAAACGTCGTGCTCAACTTCGTACCCGGTCTCAGCTTCCGGCTCTAAACAAAACAATCACACCAAGCACCAATCAACAAGATGCAATGCGCACTCGAAAAACATGAATGCATGATGGATGCACTAAAGATGGAGCACGGAAAACATCACTCAAACAAAACACCTCAAAACAAGATAACAAACTGATATTATTAATCTACACAGAAAAACACCCAAGTTTGATATAAGATTCGCTGAAATCGGAGTTACGGGCTAAAAGTTATGCCCGAAACAAGATTTGAGCGAAAGCTGAAAATTACAGCAACATAGCATCTTGGGAGCTCAAAATAATTAAGCTACAGCACCCAAAAAGCATGGCAAAGGACTTGAACACAAACTAGATATAAAGTACAGCAACTAGGTCCAAAGTGCACCCCAAACGGAGTCACGGATCAATAGCAATGATCTTGGACATATTGAACTTTGCAATAAAATTCTGGCAGCAGAATTTTATTGAAACTTTAGAGCAAAAGATAAACATGCTACAGCCACTCAAATGGACATGTGAGGACATGGATGGAAAGAAAACAATATATACTACAAGGAACAATCAAAATCCACTCCAAAACTATCATGCATTTTCCTAGAACATCACACGAACATGGCATCGGAACGTTACAGATTTCAGACTTAGTGAAAATTCACTAAGTCCCAAAACAGCAATAACATCATAGCATGTAAAAGAGCATGTTTAAGTCACCTCGAAACTAAACATGGCAAAGGGTAAGCACCTCATCAAAGTGCATATGAAGGTGATCCCGAAACACACAAGCATGCATCATTGAGGTGAACACACCGATTGCAACGAGCTCAACAAGATGGCATTTCATAACAAGTGAAAACACAACATGTGAACATGGCACTTTGCAACGATGATAACAAGACAACAATAAATCTACCATGCAACCTATCACAAGCAACACGTAGTTCGTGGCAAGACGAACACGTGGACATGTCATTTGCATCGTTTGGACAAACGAGCTAAAAGTTATCACAAGTCAAAGGTGGCATGAAAATAACACATAACAGCAGTTTATAACATGATGCACTCTTGCAACAGCAAAACAAGTGTCAAGATGACATCTAACATGCATGACAACAACAGGTAAAACGTAGAGGACATCTCCACAAACATCTGGACATGCTACACACGCAAAACGGAGCAACAGGCACAAAGTTAGAGCAGTTCAAAGTTAGCATCAGACAGGATAAAAACTGGACTTAGGAGGAGAAAGAAGTCAACCTAGCAGATCTGAGATGAACAGTACGGGCCGGATCGGATCCAGCCCGCAAAGGTCAACGGCCCGCGGCGGAGGAACTGGCTGGGCCCGGTGGTGGCGATCGGCCGGGCCGGGGAGGCTGGCCCGCGCGCGGGGCGGCGGCGCGGCCCACGGGGAAGAAGCGGCGGCGGCCCACCGCGGCTGGCGGCGACGCGGCTGACGGAGGAGGCCTGCTCGGGCGGTGCGGCGGGGAAGCGGCGACTTGGGCCGGAGTGCCTGGCCCGCTCGGCGAGGGGAGGAGGCGACGAGGCCTGGCTCGGGTCGAGGGCGTACGGGCCGAGCCCAGGCGGAGGCGCTCGCGGGGATGTGGTCCCCCGGGCCTCGGTGCGGAGCGAAGCCTGGCTCGGGTCGAGGCCAGGCGACCGTTGCGGCGATGAGGAGGAAAACGAGGCGTTGACCTCGCCCAGAACGAGGGTCCGGTCGGCGGCGAGCGATCTGCGGCTGCTGCTCTGGATCGAAGGATCCCCTCGGGATCCAGATCGAAGGAAAAAAAAACGGCTGGAGATCTGAAGTAGAAAATGGAAAAAAAAAGAGGGGAGAGAGGAGGAAGAAGAAGGAGATGCCCAAATAGACTAGGGGTCTATATGTAGCAGTTTTTAGGGTTAGGAGGAGATTTAGGGGCGCTAGGAGCCCTCCGATCGCGATCCGACGGATCCGATCGCGGGGATAGTCTTAAAAGGCCTAGACGGATATAAAAGAAAGCAGTAGGGGTATTTCCGGGACACGAAGCGAAGGCACTTCGGGCCCACACGAACATCGGAGGGAAAAGTCAACGGAGTCCAAACGAGACGAGATTTGAGAGGCGGGTTGCACACAACAAAACAACAACACACAAAACAACCTCGCGGCACACCGGTAACGTAAAACGCCCGAACAACAAAGTAGGCCTACGGGACGTCACGGACACGTGAGGGAGCTCTGGAACGCGAAACGGACAACGGGAAGAAACGCACGGAATCGGATGCAACCCACAACACAGATGCAATGCAATGCACATGTCTACATGATATGAATGAAAGCCACACACTCACACAACAAAACGACGAAAGCCCGAAAGACAAAGAACCCGAAATGGAAATAGATGAAGACGGATATATTATATACCCAAAAGGGAAAGTATTACATCCGGGGCATTACACAACGGTGCCAGAAAAGAGTTTGATGTCCACTACGCAACTTTATTCTTGTAGACTCGTGTTGGGCCTCCAAGCGCAGAGTTTTGTAGGACAGTAGCAATTTTCCCTCAAGTGGATGACCTAAGGTTTATCAATCTTTGGGAGGCGTAGGATGAAGATGGTCTCTCTCAAACAACCCTGCAACAAAATAATAAAAAGTCTCTTGTGCCCCAACACACCCTATAAAATGGCAAATTCTATAGGTGCACTAATTCGGCGAAGAGATGGTGATACAAGTGTAATATGGACAGTAGATATGAGTTTTTGTAGTGCGAACAATAAAAAACAGCAAGGTAGTAAATAGTAAAACAGAGCACAAATGGTATTGCAATGAAGGAAAATGAGGCCTGGGGTGCATTCTTTCACTAGTGCAATCTCTCAACGATTCTAATATAATTGGATCATATAACCATCCCTCAAAGTGCAATGAAGAATCACACAAAATTTCCTATCTAGCGGAGAACATAAGAAGGAATTGTTTGTAGCTATTCTTTCAGATCGATCTGTCCAAGAGGTCATACTAAAATAACTCCAAAACAAACTCATATTCATAATACTCAATCCAACACAAATAACTTCAATGAGTGCCCCAAGATTTCTACCGGAGAAACAAAGACAAGAACGTACATCAACCCCTATGCATAGATTACCCCAATGTCACCGCAGGAATCCGCAAGTTGAGTGCCAAAACATATATCAAGTGAATCAATATGATACCCCATTGTGACCACGAGTATTCAATTGCAAGACATATATCAAGTGTTCCCAAATCCATAAAAGTATTCAATCAGATAAAAAAAAATTTCAAAGGGAAAACTCAATTCATCACAAGATAGAGAGGGGAAAACGCCATATGATCCGACTATATTAACAAAGCCCGCGATTCATCAAGATTGTGCATCTCAAGAACACGAGAGAGAGAGAGAGAGAGAGAGAGAGAGAGATTAAACACATCGCTACTGGTACAAACCCTCAACCCCGAGGGTGGACTACTCCCTCCTCACCATGGTGGCCGCCGGGATGATGAAGATGGCCACTTGTGATGGTCCCCCCCCAGCGAAGTGCCGGAAAGGGCTCTAGATTGGATCTCATGGACTACAAAGCCTTGCGGTGGCGGAATTTCTTATCTAGGTCTACCCAAGGGTTTTTGGAATATTTGGGAATTTATAGGGTAAAGAGAGGGTGCGGGAGGCCACCGAGGTGGGCACAACCCACCTAGGCGCACAAGGGGGGCCTGGCGCGCCCTGGTGGGTTGTGCCCCCTCGGGGCACCTCCGAGGTGCAGCTCTGGCCCATTGGGTGCCTTCTGGCCCATAAAAAATCTCCAAAAAGTTTTACGGTGTTTGGACTCTGTTTGATATTGATTTCCTGCGATGTAGAAAACATGCAGAAAACAGCAACTGACACTTGGCACTATGTCAATAGGTGAGTGCCAAAAATGATATAAAATGACTATAAAATGATTGTAAAACATCCAAGAATGACAATATAACAGCATGGGTGAGGCTGCAGGCGGGCAAGCGGAGGAGCAAGCCGCTGCTCCAAGCTGCCCCTGGTGCATCAACTCGACGCTCCAAGTCTGTTCGCAGAGGAGTATCTAGTTTCTGCACACTAGCACACGGGGGCCCCGATGTCTAGTGCACTATAGTTGGCCGCGCCATTCGACGCTAACGTTGGTGGAACCGTGGCATGCCGGCTGAGGCGGCCAGCCATTTTGGAGAAGCATTGATGTTGGTAGTAAGAACTAAAGATTTTTTTTATTTCTAATTCTCCTCACATATTTTTGCTTTGAAGTGAACCATGGTTGTGGACATTATTTACGAATGTGAAGATATCTGTGAACATGAGTTTGTTGTGAAAGTTGAACTTGGAATGTTGGGCTTGTGTGTGATCTATATCATGTCCAATGGTTCGTCTGTTATTATTCGGAAAGTAATGGATGCTATTACATGACCGGGAAAATATATATTTTGTGCCACATCACGGCATCATAGACTTACATACATCTCAGTAGATGCACAGACATCACAACTAGCATGCTGACAAGACAAACATTTGGACCTAGCTATTATGAATGAAAATTTATATTGACGACAATTTTAGATAGCAGGAGACGCTTAGGCTTCTCTGCCTCTGCTAGTTTATTTCTAGCTTCTTCCATCTCTTCTTTGCCTTGGGTGAAGAGAGCATCCGATTGCTCTTTTCGCCTCATGAGGAAATAAGCTACTTTCTTAATGGTTGTTGCACACTTTCTTTCAGCCTTTACTAGAGCTACGAGGACACGAACTGTTGACGACTCCACCTGGCTTTTGAGTAATCCAACATCATTGGGGAATTTGCACCTTGTGTCTAATCCGACATCATTACGGAACTAGCACCTTGTGTGTAATCTAGCCTCATTTTGGAAACATGATCTTGAGGTTAACCATACCTCCCTCCCCGCAGGAACTGCTTTCTGGCATAAAGAAGTTACTTCTTTTTTAGATCAATTGTCACAGCTCCCCAGATTCATTAAGTAGAAGCCCGACAAACAAGACTAGGAGAAGTGAATTCAAAAGGACAAATATAAAAACAGACTCCAAGATGAGAACACTAATTTCCTACATCAAGCTAAAAAGGAAAGCATTAGGACGATTAAGACTGTGCTTATTACATATCAAGCAGAGCCAGCTTATAGAAACTACAACATATACATCAAAGAACACAAGGCTAAGAGAAATAGAAAAACCAGCAGAGGGGTGCCCTAAGCCAAGGGTTGCTACAGAAAACAACTAGCAACCATATGATGTTTAGGGCGTCTGTAGACACATTTGACTAACTAGCTTCAACATTAAATTACAAAGGATTCATCCTACATCATGGTGGGTCTAGTGAGTAAATTGAGACCCTACAAATGATTGAGAGCCTAATCAAGTGTAGAAGAAATTGTTTGTCTCGCCTATTATTGTTTAATAATCTGCCACACTGCTAGATTGCATGGAAAGAACCCTATCCAAGCACAGAACATGGTTTGACATTGTTTTCGGCTCGTGGGTTGCTTAGGGCCTGGCCTGGTCCTGTGTTCACTACTGCTACCAGACACATACCATGTCAAAGTAAAAATGATCAAAACACGGGGCTCCCTCCAATTTCATTAATGAAACCATCAAGGACTAATACGTCTCCAACGTATCTATAATTTTTTATTGTTCCATGTTGTTATATTAGCATTCTTGGATGTTTTATAATCATTTTCTAGCAACTTTATATCATTTTTGGGACTAACCTATTGACATAGTGCCCAGTGCCAGGTGCTACTTTTTCCTTCGCAGAAAATCAATATCAGATGGATTCCAAATGCCACGAAACTTTTTGGAGATTATTTTGGCCCAGAAGACATCCAGGGAGTCAAGGAAGTGCACGAGGGGAGGCCCGTGGGGGTCCACTAGAAACTAGGGTGAGCCCCAGGCCCCTAGTGCGCCTTGGTGGGTAGTGGATCCCACAGGACTATTTTTCACTGACCTCCGGCTCTATAAATACCACAATATTCCAGAAACTCTAGAGGAGTCGACGAAAAATTGTTTGAGCCACCGCAAGTTCTAGAACCATGAGATCCAATCTAGAGCCCTTTTTTGGTGCTCCGCCAGACAGGAACACGATCATGGAGGGGTTCATCATCCTCATTGGTGCTCCTCCGATGATGCATGAGTAGTTTACCACACACCTACGGGTCCATAGGTAGTAGCTAGATGGCTTCTTCTCTCCTTTTGATCTTCAATACAATGTTCTCTTCGAAGATCTATTCGATGTAATAATTTTTGCGGTGTGTTTGTTGGGATCCGATAAATTGTGAGTTTATGATCAGATCTATTCATATCCATACGTGATTATTATAGCCTTGTATTTCTTCTTCGATATTTTGGTTTCGTTCGGCCAACTTGATTGATTTATCTTGCAATGGGAGGAGGTGCTTTGTAATGGGTTTAATCTTGCGGTGCTCAATCTGCGTGATAGAAGGATAAGTGACACGCATGTATCTTTGCTATTAAGGATAAAATGATGGGGTCTATTCCTACATGAATAGATCTTATCTACATCATGTCATCGTTCTTAAGGCATTACTCTGTTTCTCCATGCAGTTAATATAGTAGATGCATGCTAGATAGTGGTCGATGTGTGGAGTTATAGTAGTAGATGCAGACAGGAGTCGGTCTACTAATCTTGGACGTGATGCCTATATACATATCACTATCTTGGGTATCATCATAATTATTTGCTCTTCTATCAATTGCCCAACAATAATTTGTTTACCCACCGTATGTTGTTTTCTTGAGAGAAGCCACTAGTGAAATCTACGGCCCTCGGGTCTATTTCCCATCATATACTTTCAGATCTATATTGCTATATGTATTTCCAATTTCTTTGCCTCTTTTATTTCAGATCTATATCATCAAAAATGCAAAAATATATGCTGCATTTTATTTGCTTTTATTTTATTTGCATCTATCAATCTATTTATTCATCATATTACAACACCCAAGAGGGATTGACAACCCCTCTACGCGTCAGGTTGCGAGGATTTGTTGTTTGTGTGCAGGTGTTGTCTATATAGCTTGCTCGGTTCTCCTACTGGATTGATAACCTTGGTTTCATTACTAAGTGAAATACTTATCGCCGATGTGCTACATCATCCCCCCCCCCTATTCGGGGAATTTAATGATGCGGTTCACAAGTAGCAAGGACACATAAAACATCCACCACTGCTAGTTAGGTTCTCAATTTCAAAGTAATTGAAAGGTTGTTACTTACCAAAGCTCATTTTACAGGATCGGTGTAGCTCCTCTTGAACTTGTGATGTTCCTTGAAGATGTCCCGAACATCCCATATTTGGTATTCGTTGCTCCTCCGCATGTTCGCATTCGTAATTTTAAAATCTCAACATGGCAAAAACAATATAGTAATACTTACGCATCTTGTGGGAAACATTAAAGCACTCATCTGCCATGTTAGCACGAGTGATTTTTAATATCCTACTATGTGGCTATTCAACTTTGGTAAACTACGTTGTGGTTTCATTCTGAGTCAATAGAACAAGGGGGGTCACATTCCTACTATTCTAAAAAACTTTCCATCATTTTCCACACTATTGGTTGCAGATGAAGAACTGATAACCCACAAGTATAGGGGATCAATTATAGCCTCTTTCGATAAGTAAGAGTGTCGAACCCAACGAGAAGCTAACTGTAGAACAAATATTCCCTCAAGTTCTATCGACCACCGATACAACTCTACACACGCTTGACGTTCGCTTTACCTAGAACAAGTATGAAACTAGAAGTACTTTGTAGGTGTTATAGGATAAGTTTTCAAGGTAATAAAGAGCATGCAAATATAAACTAGGGTTGTTTAGATAAAGACATGACTAAACTAGTTTTAGTAGAGAGGTTTTGCACACAAGAGGGTTATTTGTCCCTAGGCAATCGATAACTAGATTGGTAATCATTATTGCAATTTTATATGAGGGAGAGGCATAAGCTAACATAATTTCTCTTCTTGGATCATATGCACTTATGATAGGAACTATAGCAAACATCTGTAACTACTAAATATCATTAAGGTAAAACCCAACCATAGCATTATAAGGTATCAAGTCCTCTTTATTCCCATACGCAAACAACCTACTTACTTTGGCTTATGCTTATGTCACTCTAGCAACCCACCATAAGCAAATCATGAACATATTGCAAACCCTACAGTGGGGATCCCTCACGCTTGCGCGACACAGAGAGCACCATAGGACAGCACCAACAATAAAACATGCAACTCAAACCAATTACGATGATCAATTAACCCATAGGACAAAACAGATCTACTCAAACATCATAGGATAGCCATACATCATTGGGAAATAACATTCAGTGTGGAGCACCATGTTTAAGTAGAGATTACAGCGGGTAGAAGAGGTGTTACACCGATGCATAGGGGAGACTTGGTGATGACGACGGGGAAGTTGTCGATGTAGATCGCCGTCACGATGATGGCCCCGGTCGGGTTTCGGTGCCACCGCAAGAGAAGGGAGAGAGTCCCCCTCCTTATCCTTCCTTGACCTCCCCCCTAGATGGGAGAAGGGTTTCCCCTCTAGTCCATGGCCTCCATGGTGGCGGAGGGGCGAGACCCCTCCGAGATTGGATCTCTCTCTCTATTTCCTTCTGTTTTTTGTGCTCCCCGATTCTGGCCTTTCACCGTTTCTTATATTCCTGGAGATCTGTAACTCCGATTGGGCTCAAATTTTAACACGATTTGTATCCGGATATTAGCTTTCTTACGGACAAAGAAGGGCAGCAACCACCTTACGGAGTGGCCACAAGGGTCAAGGGTGCGCCCTACCCCCTGCCCCCCACCCCCGTCCTTGTGGGCCCCTCAGCCATCGTCTCGCGTTAATTCTTTTTCCTAAAAATCACATATATTCCAAAAAAAATGTCCGTGAGTTTATCCCGTTTGAACTCCATTTGATATGGATTTTCTGCGAAACAAAGAACATGCAACAAATAGGAAGTGGCACTGGGCACTCGATCAATATGTTAGTCCCAAAAATAGTATAAAAAATTGCCAAAAGTATGTAAAACTTATAGAATATTGGCATGGAACAATCAAAAATTATAGATACGACGGAGACGTATCAGCATCCCAAGCTTAATTCCTGCTTGTCCTCGAGTAGATAAATGATAAAAAAGATAATTTTTGATGTGGAATGCTACCTAGCATAATCTTGATCATGTAATATAATCATGGCATGAATATTAAGACACGAGTGATTCAAGAAATAGTCTATCATTTGACATAAAAGAATTTAATATTCGGGCATCCCAACAAACAATCAAGCCTTTCAAAATATCAGTGCTAAAGAACGTTATCTCTACAAAATCATATAGTCTTTATGCTCCCTTTTCTTAACACAAGATACCCCTCATTCCCATCCCGATGTCAGCCAAGCAATTGCTTTCATACTCTACCTTTTCAAGCCCCTTTTCAACTTTTCACACAATATATGAGCGCGAGCCATGGACGTTGCACTATGGGTGGAATAGAAGGTGGTGATAGGCAAAAGGAGGAAGAAAGTCTCACATCAACTAGGCAAATCAATGGACTATGGAGATGTCCATCAATCGATATCAATGTGAGTGAGTAGGGATTGCCATGTAACGGATGCACTAGAGCTATAAGTGTATGAAAGCTCAAAAGAAAACTAGTGGGTGTGCATCAACTTGCTTGCTCATAAGACCTAGGGCATTTGAGGAAGCCCATCGTTGGAATATAAAAAGCCAAGTTCTATAACAAAAAATTCCCACTAGTATATGAAAGTGACAGCATAGGAGACTCTCTAACATGAAGAACATGGTGCTATTCTGAAGCACAAGTGTGCAAAAAGATAGTAACATTGTCCCTTCTCTCTTTTTCTCTCATTTTTTCTTTTCTTTTTTCCCTTTTTTATTTTGGGCTCTTTGGCCTCTCTTTTTTTGGTGGGCTTCTTTGGCCTCTTTTATCTATTTAGGCTTCATTGGCCTCTTTTATTTTTGATAACCTCACATGGTACAATGTTCTAATAATGATGATCATCACACTTTTATTTACTTACAACTCGATACTAGAACAAAGTATGACTCTATATGAATGCCTCTGGTGGTGTACCGGGATGTGTAATGATCTAGAGTGACATGTATGAAAAGTATGAACGGTGGCTTTGCCACAGATATTATGTCAAATACATGATCATGCAAAGCAATATGACAATGATGATGTGTGTCATAACAAACAGAACGGTGGAGTTACATGGAAATATATCTCGGAATGGCTATGGAAATGCTATAATAGGTAGGTATGGTGGCTGTTTTGAGAAAGGGTGTAAGGTGGTTTGATGCACCGGCGAGAATTGCGCGGTACTAGAGTGGCTAGCAAGGTGGAAGGGTGAGAGTGCGTATAATCCATGGACTCAACATTAGTCATAAAGAACTCATATACTTATTGCGAAAAATCTATTAGCCCTCGAAGCAAAATATTACGACGCATGCTCCTAGGGAGACGTTGGTAGGAGTTAACCATCGCCCCCCGCCCCCGACCTTCACGCAAAGATAAACAATCAAAATACAATGCGCACCAATTTGGTTACATAGTTAGGAGACCATACGTGCATGCTACGGGAATCACAAACCTTAACACCAATATTCTTACTAAACCACAATCATTCACTAGTACCTCCAACATATTAGCATCTCTATATCGAAAAACTATTGCAAGGAATCAAACATATCATATTCAACGATCTACAAGTTTTATGTAGGATTTTATGACTAACCATGTGAATGACCGATTCCAGTCAACTCTCTAAATAGATATAAGTGAAGCAAGAGAGTTTTAATTCTTTCTACAAAATATATGCCCATGCTCTAACAAATATAAGTGAAGCAAAAGAGCATTCTACAAATGGCGGTTTTTATGTGTAGGGAAACAGGCAACCCAAACTTCAAAAGATATAAGTGAAGCACATGAAGCATTCTATAAAGCCATACTCAAAAGATATAAGTGAAGTGTAAAGAGCATTCTATAAGTCAACCAAGGACTATCTCATACCAGCATGGTGCATTATTAAAAGAAAAAGAAAAGGCACACGATGCTCCAAGATTTACGCATATCATGTGACGAATAAAAATATAGCTCCAAGTAAAATTACCCATGATTGTTAGAAGAAAGAGGGGATGCCTTCTAGGGCATCCCCAAGCTTAGTTGCTTGGGAGTCCTTGAATATTACCTTGGGGTGCCTTGGGCATCCCCAAGCTTAGGCTCTTACCACTCCTTATTGCTTCATCCATCGTGATCTCACTCGAAACTTGAAAACTTCAATCACACAAAACTAAACAAATCCCTCGTGAGATCTGTTAGTATAATAAAGCAAATCACCACTTCAAGTACTGTTGCAAATCCATTCATATTTTGTTTTTGCATTGTATCTACTGTATTATAACTTCTCCATGGCTTATACCACCGATAAAATCGATAGTTTCATCAAAACGAGCAAAACAATGCATCAAAAACACGATTTGTCAAAAATAGAACAGTATGTAGCAATCTGAACATCAACCGTACTTCTGTAACTCTAAAAATTCTGAAATTTAGGACAACATAAAAAATAGCATAGAAGTACTGTCCAAAAAGTTTCAGAAGCGTTTGACTTTCCAGCAAAAAATGTATAACCACACACTACAGCCAAAGTTTCTATTTTTTCACCGCACAAACCAAACAAGCAATCTAATCATCCTAAAGGCAAATATTGGCACATTATTTTGTATAATACAATGGATTTATACAAGGGATAGTTATTTTTGTTGAAAGGATTATGTTAGTAACATTCACAAATTTCCATGGGCATGAATAAAGTTCAAGGCATGCTCTCTCTTTAACAATGCTCGTCTCTCTCACTTTCACTTTTCTTTTTGAAAAAGTTTTAGGTTCCCCTCTTAATTTTTTTTGTTTTTAAACTTTATAAACGTACTCAACATAAACAAATGACTCTCGAAAACTTCCGGGTTGTCTTCTCCCTGGCAGCGATTTCTTTCAAGCCATTAAGCTAGGCATATAGTGCTCAAGTAATGGATCCACCCGGATCCCAAGGTATATCAAAGCCAATTTTAATTAACAATGACTAGTAAGCTTGCACGTGCAACACACGTCCTGATTAATATATATACTTAGTCAAACATATTGAAAACTGTAAATTTCAAATTGTTTGTGAACAACATACCTACCTCATTCAAGTGTCATTCAAGTGAAAGAAAACATTATAATCCTCAACCATATACCTACACATTGTTTTCTTAGGCTACCTATCCAGTGAAAATCCATGATCAGTGAAATATGGAAACTTGCTATGTAGAGCATTGGGTTGGCAAGGGACGATGGAAGATCACATGCGGGAATGCTAACCACCCACTTAACCCTATTTTGTAGGTAACCCCTCTCAATAATTATAGTTAAATTATTTGCCCGTTCATTTCAACTCTGTAGAAGTTGCCGCCACCGCCGCCGCCGAAGGGAGTCGAAGCAGTTGGAGGGAGCGCCAATGCCGCAAGGAGGTGTGTAGCCCTATCTTCTAACGCTGCAGAAAGATGCCCCAAGAGGAGCTGGGCAAACTGGTCGCCGAAACTGATTCAAGCAAGGAGCAACGCTGCCCCGATGGGACGGCCACGGCTCTACCCACGTGATGATGTGCACTCGCTCGTAGAGGAATCCACTTCACCCTACATGTTTGTTTCATAACAATCATGGGTTAATATCTCAACACGTTATAGCTACACTGAATTTTTTTCTAGCTCTTCAGAGCTAGTGTAAGCTTCTAAACTTGGGCCTTGGGGGATCTCCTGAATTTGTATGCACTGAGTTCTTTTGATTTGTTAAAAGTAAAAATTACAGTGCATTTTGCTGGAGTCTTTTCACAGCTTTGGTTTGGAGTGAGACATAAAGATAGAGAGGAAGCTAAATCATTCATCTTGCAAAGAGATTATTCAGACAAATTAAACTACCCTTAGTGTAAGAGGAATAGAGGGGAGATGATTGACGCAATGCGGCGGATGGTATTACTGAGCCTCGAGGGCGAGTACATATTGAGTACAAGATTTGGTGGCCAAGACACCTCCTAGAGATAAGATAGAAACAATTCCTATCTAATCCCGTACAATCTTTAACTAACAACTACAAAAGTTCTTTTAGATCGAAAGATTAACAGTGCCACGTGTCTCTCCCGAGAGTATGTTGAAGCTCTAGGTAACATTTCAAAGTTAAAGTTTCAACCAATAAACAACAAGAGCAAATTTTACTAGCTATGAATTGCTTCCATCATGTGAGCATGTAGCCTCGCACGAGCACGATATATGTTACTTGAACAACTAGAATGGAAAGGGGGGGATATTTCAAATCAGAATCCCAAGAACTGCAATAAACAACATTACAAAGCCAGATAACCCATTTTACCTCAAAAGGTACATTCAGAAAAACATACTTCGTCATCTTGGAGTGGTGCTGCACTATAGCACATTGGTGAACACCAAAGAAAACTGAAGTTATATCTTGGCTTTCTGAGAGTTTGCAAAGACCTATAAAATATGACACATCATGCAATAATTTTGGAACAAAACAGTACTCCCTCCGTCCGGAAATACTTTTCATCAAAATGAATAAAAGAAGATGTATCTAGTTGTATTTTAGTTCTAGATACATCCCTTTTTAACCATTTTGATGACAAGTATTTTCAGACGGAGGTAGTATAAAGAACTGCATGCTGACATTCTGTCGAATAGGTAGTGTCGACCATCATACTACTTGCTCTCTAAACTACTAAAATTCTATGCAAAAGTATAAAGGAGCCAAAGCGAGAATTCGATTTCCCGACATTGGTTTATCCACAAATGTAACGTTATATGCTGTAAAAAACAGAAAAATAGAAATGGTTGTCTTTTCGTTCCTACAGAAATGGCACTAAATTTATGACTTGTTCTCACACCAGACAAAATCCATGTACTACATGTTCGTGTTTCTTGAGTTATCACAAACTTTGACTACATTTTATTATAAATCATGCACACATACATGTATAGAAGAGAGAAAACCTACTTTTAGGTTCCGAACATTTGTAGTAGCTTGAGTGAACCACACACTTCATAGAAGAATTGTCACTGAAATTAGTCACATGTGTGTTGCCGCAGAGGCATTCCTAGAAACACCAAAACGACCAGCCACGCACCAAAAAGACCAGTTCAGCTCCTTATATTTCCTAATGGGTATAACACAAGAATGAGCATGAGTGGTGACAAGCACAACACATTCAGCAGCAGCAGCAATGTGAATACCATAACAATTTGGAGATCTTCAGATTCTTATGGAATCTTCGATGCGGGAATAACTTCAATGCAAAGCTTCCCAGTACAAAGGTAAAACAGTAAATTATCATAATCCACCTTGAGGCTGAAAATGTAGAATTGGTTAAAGAAAATCAGGGGAATTGTAAAATCAGTGTGTGCAATCCGGATTAAGAGACGTTACCATAGGAGTAATCCAAGAGCTAATTCTTAATAAGAAATAATTCCAATGCAATTATGCCAGAGTTGGAGAAATCAAAGGGCCACCATGTGAAGCACTCCAATCAAATTCGTCAGATCTGGCAACCTGTGTATACAAAATAGATCTTTGATATATTTAAGAAACTCCACTGGAATCTAAATGGAACGATAATACACCCGAAATGTTGGTACATCCATTCCTTTCTTTGTCATATGCGGATATAAACTTAGAAATGTTGAACATATATAGAAGGGTATAGAGAGTTGTGAAGATCTTCTAGGCAGGGCAGAATATATGCTCTAGAATTCCTCGATAGAGTATCATTCTTCCCCAATGGTCTTTCAAAGGAAAACAAGGACCGGCATAGTTAGCACATCCAAACTCCCAAGAATCTCATAGAAAGCAAATAACTCAAACCAGAGCCGTGCAACTGAAGTAAACTGATGGTCCTAATATATGGGTGGAGATGTGGAGTCTAGGCACTTCCTTGTAATTTTTTTCGTCTCGATTTTTTCCCTTGTCTACTTTCTTTTATGATGAATTGATGTAGGTACATTTGACCTGCTTTATTCCTAACTTGTTGTACCACATTGCAGTCAGGTAGATTTTGTTGTTGTGGCATTTCTTTAATTTTGAATATTGGATAGCTGGAGCAGAGGCTAAGATTTAAGAATTCTGGTGTTCTCTCTGCTTTTTTTTTTGTAACCATGTTGCCAAAAAAGCATTTATCTGATTGTGAGAAAAGAAAAATGAAGGAATTTGTAGGTAAATTCATTGTATCTCAAAAGAGTGCAATGCATGGCCTGGAAGTTTTTTTGTCTAATATAGCGTATGGAGCCATTATATGATGTTTGCACAAGGGCCCTGGAATGTCAGGGCCGGCCCTAAATTGATGTCCACTTCTGTATCTGAATCCGTCAGTGTGTGGTGATACCAGGGAGTACTATCTATTTTGTGCCTCATTTTCCTGGATTGAGGTATGTTGGGAGAGCGTTTCTGACCATGGTAATCATGAAGTGTTTTTAGGATGACTGCTTGGCACGCTCAAAATCTAGTTAGAACTAATTTTTGACGCCAAATACATACCCAAATGGGAACCTAGAACAAGAACTCACGTGAGCCTTCAGAGTTTTAGCTTCGAATCTCACAGGTTCGTAGCACTAACAGTAGATACGCCAATTACATGTTAGATAAACTCATCGTTGTTTCCTTGTTTTGAATAATGTGGTGCATGGCTGATTTGACACCTGCATCCACATGCACGTAGCTAGGATACCGGGAGTGCTTGTAGCACGTCCAAG
Source organism: Secale cereale (assembly GCA_902687465.1). NCBI lineage: Eukaryota > Viridiplantae > Streptophyta > Magnoliopsida > Poales > Poaceae > Secale > Secale cereale. The sequence continues at coordinate 386,171,087 of LR738711.1, read as the reverse complement.
TTGTTTTTTATTTGCTCTTTTCTTTGTTTTAGTCCTCCGGTTAGTAACGCACACGAGATGCAATCGTGGATGGCATGGCATCACGCAAATCGTGGGGCATTCTGACCGGAATTTTGTTAGCTGAGATCCATTGTAATCCAAAGCTACACATTCAAGGAAATAATAGAAAGAGTTGCATAGGTTCAGGCAACGCAAAACTACCGTCTCTCGTTAATCATCGCTCTCTCTCTCTCTCTCTCTCTTGATCGTCTTCTCTCCGTCTTCCGGCAATGACAATTGGCATCAGAGCGACGGGTGTTCGATCCTGCGCCTTGGTGGTCGAGCGGTGTCTGATCTGCTGCGGCTATGTCGGACGACGAGAAGAAGAAGAAGAAGAAGAAGGCGGGCGG
>LR738711.1:386126346-386170574 GCA_902687465.1 Secale cereale | reverse complement strand
GGGGGGGGGGGGGGGGGGGGGCAGTCACCATCGGTCGGAGCCCCCCTCACGCGCCTCACGGGTGGCGGCAGCGGGGATATCCGCATCATCGAGCGCGTGGTGCAGAGCGAGACCTCATCATCGACCATCGTCCTCTCTTGCACTAACTACATGGGTGGGCACTTCTTATGCAAGTCAAGCTGCAAGTCGCGGGCGTCTGGTCCGCCTTGACCGACGGCACCGCTGACGAGCGAGACGACCGGCGCGCCCTGCAGATCATTCTGACGGGGGTGCCGCCGAAGATGCTCTGGGTCCTGGCAGCGAAGGACATGGTGAAGACCGCGTGGGAGACCATCAAGACACTCCGCATGGGGAGTGAGCGTGCTCGCGAGGCCAAGGCACAAGTGCACCGCCGCAAGTTTGAGGATCCCCGCTTTAAGGACGGCGGGGCCATCGAAGATTTCGTGTCGCGTCTCATCGGACTCGTGGTAGATTTGGAGTTGTACGGTGATCCGGTCACGGAGCACAAGGCAATGCAGAAGTTCCTCCGCATCGTGCCGTGAAAATACAGACATATGGTAATGGCAATCGAGAGTCTCGTTGATCTAAAAACGCTGATAATCGAGGAGCTCGCCGGGCGTTTCTCTACGTGTGAGGAGCACTACGACATCGACGATGCGGTGTAGTCTGACGGCCGGCTGCTCCTCACCCACGAGGAGTGGCTGGCCCGTGAGTGATAACTCGGTGGGGGTGGGTCATCGTCGGGCGGAAGCGGCGACGTAAAGGGAAAGTCACCGAACAAGCATATACATCATGGCGGCAGCGAGCCTACGCCGGGCAGCGGTGGCGCGGGCGGATTAGCTGGATCGAGCAGCAAGAAAAAAGGCAAATGGCAATACTGTACCAAGCCAGGCCATTGGAAAAAGCAGTGCTACTCCAGAATCAAGGATGAAGATGAGAAGACTAACCAGGGTCAAGCACACCTAGTCCGCGAAGGCGACGAGCACCAAGAGGGGCTTATGATGGCTGCGGTCACCACCAGCATAGTTGCGCCCTAGGAAGTTCATCTGAATGAAGAAAAAGTACATGGTGAGATCTCGCCACCCGGCATCTGGTGCTTTGATACAGGGGCTACAAGCCATATGACAAGTCAGAGATGCATGTTCGCGATGCTTGACGAAATAGTGCAGGGTTCGGTCAAGTTCGGAGATGGCTCTCGCGTCGCGATCCGCGGCCGGGGATCGGTTGTTTTCAAAGGCTGCTCAGGAAATCAAAGGGCCCTGTCGGATGTGTACTTCATTCCGTCACTCGACAGCAACATAATCTCAGTTGGGCAGTTGGATGAGGGGGGTGCACCATTCAGATTGAAGAGGGGCTAATGACGATCCTTGATTCAAGCCGGGGCATGATGGCCCGCGTCCGGCACTCAAGTTGTCGTCTCTACACAGCCGTGCTCACCATTGATACACCAGCGTGTTTGCTGACGAAGAAAGATGACGAGACTTGGCGCTGGCATGCTTGGATGTGGCACCTTCACTTCAGAGCCTTGCAAGCCATGTCATCCAAGAGCATGGTGCACGGAATGCCACTGATTGATTGAGTCGATGAGTATTGTGATGGCTGTGCTCTGGGCAAATAGCGCCACCACCCTTTCCCACAGTCAGCTGCGGACATAGCTGAGGAAGGATTGGAGCTGGTTCACATGGATTTGTGTCGACCGATTAGTCCACTAACTCTTGGAGGTAACAAGTACTTTTTGCTTGTTGTTGATGACTACAGTCGATACATGTGGTTAGCTGTGCTGAAATCCAAAGATGAGGCCTTCAGTTGTTTCAAGAAAATTCAGACTTCGCTAAAACTGAAGGGAGATGCTGGCTACGTGCGTTTCGGTTTGACCGGGGTGGCGAGTTTAACTCCGGCGACTTCAAGGATTACTGCAGCGAGCACGACATCAAACACTACATGACTGCACCGTACTCGCCACAATAAAATGGTGTGGTCGAGCGGCGTAATCAGACTGTTGCCGAGATGGCGCGGTGTTTACTGAAGAGCATGGGCATGCCCGCTGTGTTCTGGGGCGAGGCAGTGAGAATAGCTGTGTACATTCTCGACAAATCACCGACTCGCAGCCTCGATGGTGTCACGCCATATGAAGCGTGGCACGGCCGGAAGCCGAGCGTGCAACACATGCGCACCTTTGGCTGCACAGTACATGTGAAGAAGCTCGGACCATGGGTGACCAAGCTCACTGATAACTCAACTCCCATGGTGTTTATTGGCTACGAGGAGGGTGCCAAATGTTAACATGTCTATGATCTGGTGGCGAAGAAACTTCAAGTAACTCGTGACATTTTATTTGAAGAGGACACGCCATGGAACTGGGATGAGCCGAACGCGAACGTCACGCCGGTGGCAGCGGCGGCAACGTTCACGGTGGTTTATGCCATTGGACCCGGTGAGCATGAGCTGGACGCCGGGAGCACCTAGAGCCCGATGGCGAGTAGCGGTTCGGTGTCACCCTCTACTCCAACTTTGGGATCACCACAGTCGCCCGTGGCGACAACACCGGTGAGTCCGCGGTCACCCACAACAGCGGCCACTGGGTCTGCTGGTCCGGTGGCAGCAACTCCAGCGCCGGGCACCAGCATGGGCTGGGCCACGCCGCCGACACACAACGACACCCAGGACGTTGACTCTGGGCCCATACGGTATCGGCGTCTCAAGTATATACTCGATGAGACTGAGGATGCCGCTGTCTGGGAGTCTGACGAGCGTTGTCTTCTCAGTGCCGAGGAGCCGTGCAATGTTGACACAGCTCTCGGCGACGCATCCTGGAAGGCCGCCATGGATGAAGAGATGTGTTGCATCAATGAGAATCAGACCTGGAAACTTAGCACACTTCTGACTGGGCACAAAGCTATTGGTTTGAAATGGGTGTTTAAGGTGAAACGTGATCCAGCAGGAAACATTATTAAGTACAAAGCATGCCTGGTTGCCAAGGGTTATGCTCAGCGAGAGGGGGTGGATTTTGATGAGGTTTCAGCACCAGTGGCCAGGATGGAAATAGTGTGTGTGTTGCTAGCTCTCGCGGCACATTCCAGCTGGGAAGTTCATCACATGGACGTCAAGTCCGCGTTCCTAAATGGTGAGCTTGGCAAAGAGGTTTATGTTACCCAGCCACCTGAGTACTTGGCCGTCGCCAAGGAGGGCCGAGTGCTCAAGCTATATAAGGCACTGTATGGCCTTCATCAGGCCCCACGGGCGTGGTATGCGAAGCTGGACCGGTCTCTGACAGAGCTGGGTTTCACATATAGCCCGTTGGAGCACACAGTGTATAGGCGTGGTGATGCAACCTCATTTCTTTTGGTTGGAGTCTATGTAGATGACCTCATCATCACCGGGACGGACGTCTCTGCCATTCCGAAGTTTAAGTAACAAATACAACAGCTGTTTGAGATGAGCGACCTAGGACTCCTAAGCTACTATCTAGGGATCGAGGTGTCGCAATCAGAAGGCCAGATCATGTTGCATCAGTGAAGCTATGCCACCAAGATTCTGGAGGCTGCTGGCATGAGTGAGTGTAATTCTTGTGCTACACCTATTGAGAACCGTATGAACTTGAAAAAGGAAGATGGTGGTGCACCTTCTGATGCCACTTTGTACCGGAGTGTCATTGGGAGCCTACGTTATCTCGTAAACACTAGACCCGACATCACATTCGATGTTGGGATCACTGGCCGGTTCATGGAGAAACCTAGCTCACATCACTTGATGGCTGTTAAGAAAATTCTCAGGTACATAAAAGGGAACAATCGACTATGGGTGCTGCTACAAAGCTGGCCATGGAGAAGCGAAACTTGTTGATTACAGTGATAGTGACCGTGGAAGTGACACTGGAGATCGCAAGAGTACTTCGTGGAAGATCTTCTTCCTTAGTAAGAATCCAGTAACTTGGTGTTCGCAAAAGCAAAAGATTGGGGCCTTTCTTTTTGTGAGGCGGAGTATGTGGCAGGAGCAGCAGCAACATGCCAAGGGGTCTGGCTATCATGACTCATAGGGGACATGTTGGGGAAGCCAACAACAAATTTCAAGTTGTTGATTGACAATCAGGCCACCATTGCAACGAGTAAGAATCCCATTCACCATGATCGGAGTAAGAAAATTGATATCTAGTTCCATTTCATCCAAGACTATGTAGACACCGGCCAAGTGGAGGTCAGTCATGTCAGTACACAGGAGCAACTCGCGGACGTGCTGACAAAGGCGTTGGGGCGAGTGATCTTCGCCGAGATGCAGCAGAAGATCAGGATGATCAAGTTGGAGCTGGAGCGCTGTGTCTATGGGGTTGAAATGTTAGATAAACTCATCATTGTTGAATTGTTTCGAATAATGTGGTGCATGGCTGATTTGGCACCTGCATGCACATGCACGTAGCTAGGATACCTGGAGTGCTTGTAGCATATCCAGGTTGTTTTTTATTTGCTCTTTTCTTTGTTTTAGTCCTCTGATTAGTAACGCACACGGTATGCAGTCGTGGGATGGCATGGCATCACGCAAATCATGGGTCATTCTGATCAGAGGTTTGTTAGCTGAGATCCATTGTAATCGAGAGCTACACATTCAAAGGAAATAACAGAAAGAGTCACGTAGGTTCAGGTTTCGCAAAACTACCGTCTCTCATTCGTTCTAGCTGCGCTCTCACTCCCTCTCTTGATCGTCTTCCCTCCGTCTTCCGGCAACGACAACACATCGCAAATGGGAACCTAGAACAAGAAATCACGTGAGCCTACAGAGTTTTAACTTCAAATCTTAGATGTTCGCAACACTAACAGTAGATCAATGTTAAAATTGAGGGCAGTGTCGGATGATCATGATTAGATTGGAGCCTAAATCAAAGCAAATTGCTGGGGGTGTAAATTGATATAATTTGAAGCAACAAACCTTCCGAGTCGGGCACCTCTGGGCAGGAGGGCCGTGCCCCCATGCCAAAGGTGCAGACGGTGGCGAGAGGTCGGAGAAGCGGCAGGGCCCTGGTGTTGGCGCGCACGGTGGCGAGGAGGGTCGGGGCGGCAGGCCGGGCCATGCCGGATTTGCGCCAGCGGCGAGGTCGTGGCCCTGGTGTTGGCGCGCACGGCGGGGAGGAGGGTCGGGGCGGCAGGCCGGGCCGGACATGATTGGCGCTGGCGGCGAGGTCAGGCCATGCGGTGAGGTAGGAGGAGCGGCAGCCGTTCTTCTGCTGTGGGCGGCGCGGCGGCGAGGAGAGCGGCAGGGCCACCGTCCCTCTGTTGCGGGCGGCGCGGCGGCAAGGAGAGACAGGGTTGCCGTCCCTCTGTTGTGGGCGGCACGGCAACGAGGGGAGCGGCAGGAGGGAGCAGAGGAGGGGGAGGGGCGGTTGGTCAGGAGGAAAGGGGCGAGGCGAGCGTCGGCTGTGCCAGGGTCGTGTGCGTTGGAGTGTTTTTTCCCTTGCGGGGCGGGGCCATGAGCTGGCGTTGAGATTTTCTTAGCGGTAATTGCAATTAGCACTGAAGATTGAATGATTTTAGGCTCTAGGATTTGTTCTATGAACGGATAGGATGAATTTGGATCTCCGCACTTCGTGCTTTTATAGGTGTAGTTGATTTGTGATTTACTAGTGAGCACTAGGTTATATATATCATGCAATAACGAAGTCTAACTCTCTTCCTATGCATTGGCAAGTCATAAAAGAACAATTCATGCACATCAAGTAAAGGCCAATACATAGTATAAGCAGTTTCTTGTAATTTTATCATATTGGAAACATAGAGAGGCGGAGATGTAGTTCCTCTCTCATATAATTGCAATTAGGAGCAGCAAGAACATGCATATTATATATATCAAAATCATCATGTGTAGTAGTAAAATGCAACCCATCAATATAGTCTTCAATAAGCGCAAACTTCTCCGATATGGTGTAGTCTGGAGAATTAAAAAAGATAATAGGACTATCATCTGTGGGTGCAATAGCAACAATTTCATTCTTAACATAAGTAACTATAGCAAGTTCATCTCCATAAGCATAATTCATATTGTCATCATGGCCACAAGCATAGCAAGTATCAAGTTCATCAAAAAGGAATATTTCAAATGAATCAAAAGGATCGTAGCAATCATCATAGCATTGATCTTCGGTAAGCACGAAGGGAAATTAAACAATGTATGGGATAAAGAGTTACTCTCGTTAGAAGGTGGGCACGGGTGATCATTCTGCTCTTCCTCCTTTTGTTCTTTGCTCTCCTCCTCATCCTTTTATCCAATGATCTCACAATGTCTTCAATTTCCTCTTCCATAGATTCCTGCAAAATATTAGTCTCTTATTGGACAGCGGAGACTTTCTCAATAAACACATCAATATTGGAATTATATTCATAATTCTCATAGCAATATTTAAGTATAGCACAATTTTTAGGTCTGTAAACAGCATCATCAAGATTTTCACACTTTTCAAGCAAAGATTCAATTTCATAAGCACCCTTAAAACCAACGAATTCTTCTATTCGTTCCACATCATAGTAAACATATATACCATTAGTATAAGAAGCCAAGGTTTCATTATCATTAAATTTACATTAAAAGGGAAGGTGTGGAGCCTTCATTCTAGAGCAACAAGTATAATTATATCTCAAGCATAGTTGCCAAGCATACCAATGCAACATATGAATTCGAACCCATAATAGTTTCCCTTTTTGAGTCAAGCAATAATCCCTAAAGTATTCACGTTGATCCAACGTGTCTCCCATTACATAATTGAATGGGTTTTTCTTAGGATTATTAAAGTAGTGCATAATATCTTTCATATAATGAGCATCGAGGGTTTTAGGAGGTTCCCCATCTCCATGACTAGCAAGTGCACCTAATTTTCTTGGTATTTCATGTTCCATATCCATAACTAAAGATAGAGAACAACTTAGAACAGGAAATAAAATCTACTCAGTGATAAAGCAAACAAGCACACACGAGAATATTCACCCCACGCTTTTGCTCCCCGGTAACGGCGCCAGAAAAAGGTCTTGATAACCCACAAGTATAGGGGATCAATTCTAGCCTCTTTCGATAAGTAAGAGTGTCGAACCCAGCAAGGAGATAAAGGTAGAATAAATATTCCCTCAAGTTCTATCAACCACCCATATAACTCTACGCACGCTTGACGTTTGCTTTACCTAGAACAAGTATGAAACTAGAAGTACTTTATAGGTGTTGTAGGATAAGTTTGCAAGATAATAAAGAGCACGTAAATGTAAATTAGGGGTTGTTTAGAAAAAAACGCGACTAAATTATTTTTAGTAGAGGGGTTTTGTCACACAAGAAGGTTATTTGTCCCTGGGCAATCGATAACTAGACCGGTAATCATTATTGCGATTTTATACGAGGGAGAGGCATAAGCTAACATACTTTCTCTTCTTGGATCATATGCATTTATGATTGGAATTCTTGCAAACATCCGTAACTACTAAAGGTCATTAAGGTAAAACCCAACCATAGCATTATAATGTATCAAATCCTCTTTATTCCCATATGCAAACAACCTACTTACTCAGGTTTAAGCTTCTGTCAATCTAGCAACCCACCATAAGAAAATCATGAACATATTGCAAAACCTACAGCAGGTATCCCTCACGCTTGCGCGACACAGAGAGCACCATAGGACAGCACCAACAATAAAAAATGCAACACAAACCAATCACGATCATCAATTAACCCATAGGACAAAACGGATCTACTCAAACATCATAGGATAGCCATACATCATTAGGAAATAACATATAGTATTGAGCACCATGTTTAAGTAAAGATTACAGCGGGTAGAAGAGGTGTTACACCGGTGCATAGAGGGGGGAGAGTTGGTGATGATGGCGGCGAAGTTGTTGGTGTACATCGATGTCACGATGATGGCCCCGGCGGCGTTCCGGTGCCACCGGGAGAGAGGGGGAGAGGGGCCCCTCCTTATTCTTCTTCCTTGACCTCCCCCTAGATGGGAGAAGGATTTCCCCTCTGGTCCATGGCCTCCATGGCGGCGGAGGGGCGAGAGCCCCTCCGAGATTGGATCTCTCTCTCTGTTTCCTTCTATTTCTGCACTCCCTAATTCTGGTCATTCACCGTTTCTTATATTCCCGAAGATCCGTAACTCAGATTGGGCTGAAATTTTAACATGATTTATATCCAGATATGAGCTTTCTTGTGACGGTAGAAGGGCACTTGCCGCCTTACTAAGTGTCCACAAGGGTCAAGGGCACGCCCCTCGTACTTGTGGGCCCCTTGGGCATCGTGTCGTCTTGATTATTTTTCCCAAAAATCACATATATTCTAGAAAAAATCTCCGTAAGTTTTTATCCCGTTTGGACTCCGTTTGATATGGATTTTCTATGACACAAAAAACATGCAACAAACAGGAACTAGCACTGGGCACTGGATCAATATGTTAGTCCCAAAAATAGTATAAAAAGTTGCCAAAAGTATGTAAAACTTGTAGAATATTGTGATGGAACAAGAAAAAAATATTGATACGACAAAGACATATCAAGAACCTACCCAAGCACAATGCAATACAGGAGCGACGCACAATTACAAGATGATATTATGTTCGACAATGCAAGCTATAACCAATTACTTTTATCGGAACAATAACAGCCAGGAAATTTCAAGGGTAGGTATGAACAAAATCATAACTACACATTACTTCTAAGATATTCAACATACACATTACAAATCAAGGAGGAGGACGATGGTCGCTGCGGCGTGTGTGCATCATGGTCAGCAACGGGGGTCAGTTCATTGTCCACGACGGTGGTGCTTCTGCCCTTAGCATCATCTTCCAGGAAGCAGATCTAAGACAGTGGAAGACAGCGTCGGGGAAGAGGCTCAGTGTATGATGACGATGGTGGACCGGCTCTAGTGCGGCGTACGACGTCGTCGATGAGGCAGATGCGCTGCGGTGGACGAGTGTTCCGATGAAGAAGGGGAGGAGACAAAGGTGATGCGGTGTCGTGGAGAAGTCTATTTTGCAGCGGGGATAGAAAATGGGGAGTATTCAGGTGTACTATGCGTGCTGGGGTGGGGTTGGCTGGGTAGGGTGAACCTGAAATTACCAAAATAGCCCCCTACCCAATAGCATATGTAGGCCTGTTACCAAGGATATGATGGTAACTTCACATTGCTCGTATCTAGGTTGCGAGAGATTTTGCCGCCGACCTGAAAATTTTGTAACACTGTACTCCTCGTCTGGCGTGTTGGGATATTCGGCTAAGCAACTAGGAGTACTAGTAACTACTAGTACTCCCTCCGTTTTTATTTACTCTGCCTATTAGGTTTGACTGAAGTCAAACTTCCTAAAGTCTGATAAAGTTTATATAAAAAGTATAACATTTACCCTAACAAATATGTATGATGTGAAAGTACATTCAATAATGAATCTAATGGTATTAATATTTTATTGTATATGTTAATATTTTTGTTTATAAACTTTGTCAGAGTATACAAAACTTGACTTTGACCAATGCTAATAGGCAGACTTAAATAAAAATAGAGGGAGTACACATATGTTTTCTTAGTTTGTCGTGGCATTAATTATTTGTAGTAAATGTGAAATAAATATATGAAGCTACTCACCTCGAATGCAATGGTTTATACAATTCAATAGTTAGAATCATTGCTGAATTCCAAGATGAATACCAGATCTATATTACTTCACAATATTCTCAAACTTAGATAATCCCACTCAAATGAAAATCTAAATGCATTTCATAGTTATTAATTTGTAGGGTGCAACAAAACCAACCATAACTCTACATGATCTAATCTAAAGCAATATTTTCAACACATCCCAATGTGTGAATGAAACATGTAGAGAGAGTTTGTGAAGATGGAGCAATGGCGGGAGAGAGATTGTGAGCTCAACACACAAAATATACATCCCACGGAAGAAAGATACATAGAGCGAGAAAGATTGTGTATATGTGGGTGAGAATGTCCTACCTCTTGAGTTTGCGTTGGTTTTTCCCTTGAAGAAGAAAGGGTGATGCACCAAAGTAGAGTACGTATTTCCCTCAGTTTGAGAACCAAGGTACCAATCTAGTAGGAGACAACACACAAATTTCCAGATACTAGCATAAACAATCAAACAACTTGCACCCAACGCAACAAAGGGTTTGTCAATCCCTTCACGGTTATTTGCAAAAGTGAGATTTGATAGTGATGGATAAACTATAAAGTAAATATTTTTGGTTTATATATTGGAAAGTAAAAGATTGCCAAATAGTAGATCGGAAACTTAATGGATGGAAAATTGACCCGAGGGCCATAGGTTTCACTAGAAGCTTCTCTCATGGTAGCAAATATTACCGCGGGTAAACAAATTACTGCCAAGCAATTGATAGAAAAGCGCACAGTTATGAAGATATCTAAGCAATGATCATGAATATAGGCATCACGTGCATGTCAAGTAGACCGACTACTGCCTGCATCTACTACTATTGCTCCACACATTGATCGAAATGATTCTGCATCTAGAGTATTAAGTTCATAAAGGACAGAGTAACACATTAAGTAAGATGACATGATGTAGCGGAATTAACTCAAGAAATATGATGAAAACCCCATCTTGTTATCCTCGATGGCGACAATAAAATACGTGTCATGTCCCTTTCTGTCACTAGGATTGAGCACGACGAGATTACCCAAAGCAAAGCACTTCTCCCATTGCAAGAAAAACCAATCTTGTTGGCCAAACCAAACCAATAGTTCGAAGAGAATTACTAAGATATCAAATCATTCATATAAGAATTCAGAAAAAGACTCAAATAATATTCATAGATAATCTGATCATAAATCCACAATTCATTGGATCTTGGCAAACAAACCGCAAAAGAAGATTACATCAAATAGATCTCCAAGAACATCGAGGAGAACATGGTATTGAGAACCAAATAGAGATAAGAAGCCATCTAGCTACTAGCTATGGACCCGTAGGTCTGTGGTAAACTACTCACACTTCATCGGAAGGACAATAGGGTTTATGTAGATGCCCTCCTTGGTCGAATCCCCCTCCAGCAGAGTAATGGAAAAGGCCTCCAGATGGGATCTCACGGAAACAAAAGGTTACAGCGGTGGAAAAGTGGTTTTGATGCCTCCTCTAAGGTTTATGGAATATATGTGAATATATAGGCGGAAGAAATATCTCGGTGGAGTAGTAGGGTCCCCACAAGGGTGGGGGCGCGCCCTACCCCCAGGGCACACCCTCCGTCCGTGTGGCCGCCTCGCAGGTCCCATGACGTGCACTCCAAGTCCTTTGGATGTCTTCTGGTCCAAGAAAAGTCCTCATAAAGTTTCGTTCCATTTTGACTCCGTTTGATATTCCTTTTGTGCGAAACTCAAAACCAAGAAATAAAAAATAGAAACTGGCATTGGGCTCTAGGTTAATAGGTTAGTCCCAAAAATAATATAAATTAACATATCAATGCATATAAAACATCCAAAACAGATAATATAATACTCCCTCCGTCCCAAAATTCTTGTCTTACATTTGTCCAAATACGGATGTATCTAGTTACACTTTATTGTTAGATACATCCGTATCTAGAAAAATTTAAGACAAGAATTTTGGGATGGAGGGAGTAGCATAGAACAATAAAACATTATAGGTACTTGGAGACGTATCAAGCATCCCCAAGCTTAATTCCTGCTCGTCCTCGAGTAGGTAAATGATAAAAACAGAATTTTTGATGTGGAATGCTAGCCAACATATTATATCAATGTAATTATTCTTTATTGTGGCATGTATGTTCAGACCCATAAAACTCAAAATAAAAGTTCATCAATAATAAAATAGTAATACTTCGAGCATACCAAAAGTAATCTACGATGCTTCAAAAATAACATGGCTAAAGAACGTTATCCCTACAAATCATATAGTCCTTATGCTCCCTTTTCTTAACACAAGATACCCCTCATTCCCATCCCGGGGTCAACCAAGCAATTGCTTTCATACTCTACTTTTTTCAAGCCTTTTTTCAACTCTTCACGCAATATATGAGCGCGAGCCATGGACATATCACTATGGGTGGAATATAAGGTGGTGATAGGCAAAAGGTGGTGGAAAGTCTCACATCAACTAGGCAAATCAATGGAATATGGAGATGTAGTGAGTAGGGATTGCCATGTAACAGATGCACTAGAGCTATAAGTGTATGAAAGCTCAAAAGAAAACTAGTGGGTGTGCATCAACTTGCTTGCTCATGAAGACCTAGGGCATTTGAGAAAGCCTATCGTTGGAATATACAATCCAAGTTCTATAACAAAAAATTCCCACTAGTATATGAAAGTGACAACATAGGAGACTCTCTATCATGAAGAACATGGTGCTATTCTGAAGCACAAGTGTGGAAAAAGATAGTAACATTGTCCCTTCAGTCTTTTCCTCTCATTTTTTTTCCTTTTTTCCCCTTTTTATTTTGGGCTCTTTGGCCTCTCTTTTTAGGTGGGATTTTTTGGCCTCTTTTATTTATTGGGTTTTTATCATTTATGTCACCGGTTGTATCCCACTACTCAGTTTTGACACTATGAATTTCAACTGCTCAAAAATGCCATCACTTCATTACACACATGCTCAAACATGCCACTAGACACCATTATTGTGATCTCAAATGTCTTTTGGCATGTTATAATGACATAAATACCTATGGACCAACATGCCATCTATCCCTCTATCTCACTACAGTAAAGTGTGGGGCCCACTTGATCTCAACAGCGTTCTTATTTTCCTATAAAATTATTCACTTGGTTACTCCTAACAAGTGGGGCCACACTTATCATTCTGAGATAGAGAGAACTAACATATGCGTCTAGGCTTATTTTTGTCATATAACATGGTCAACGTGTTTGACGTGAAAATAACAATGTCTAATGGAATTTTGAGCAAACATCTAACAGAACGATATCATTTTTGAGATATCTAATGGCATTTTGAGCAAGCATCTCACGGGTCAGATGGCATTTTTGAGTAGTTGTAACTTCTAATGGCAAAACTGAGTAGTGAGACACAACCGGTGGCATAAATGATACAAACACTTATTTATTTGGGATTCATTGGCCTCTTTTATTTTTGATAACCTCACATGGGACAATGTTCTAATAATGATGATCATCAGACTTTTATTTACTTACAACTCGATACTAGAACATAGTATGACTCTATATGAATGCCTCTGGCGGTGTACCGGGATGTGCAATGATCTAGAGTGACATGTATAAAAATATGATTGGTGGCTTTGCCACAAATACTATGTCAACTACATGATCATGCATAGCAATATGACAATGATGATGCGTGTCATTACAATGGAACGGTGGAGTTACATGGCAATATATCTCGGAATGGCTGTGGAAATGCCATAATAGATTGGTATGGCGGCTCTTTTGAAGAAGGGTGTAAGGTGGTTTGATGCACTGGCAATAATTGCACGGTACTAGAGTGGCTAGCAAGGTGGAAGGGTGAGAGTGCGTATAATCCATGGACTCAACATTAGTCATAAAGAACTCACATACTTATTACGAAAAATCTACTTAGCCCTCAAAGCAAAGCATTATGATGCATGCTCCTAGGGGGGAGGTTGGTAGGAGTTAACCATCGCGTGCCCCCGACCTTTCCGCAAAGATGAAAACAATCAAGATACAATGCGCACCAATTTGGTTACATAGTCCATATGTGCATGCTACGGGAATCACAAACCTTAACATAATTATTTATTTAACCTCGCAAACTACCACTAGCATGACTCTAATATTACCATCTCAACATCTCAAAACAATTATAAGGATTCAAATTTTTCATAGTATTCAATGCTCTATATATGAAAGTTTTTATTATATCTCCTTTGGATGCCTATCATATTAGGACTAAATTCATAACCCAAGCAAATTACCATGTTGTATTTAAAGAGTCTCAAAATAATATAAGTGAAGCAAGAGAGCTCTACAATTTCTATAAAATAAAACTATCGTTGTGCTCTAAAAAGATGTAAGTGAAGCACTAGGGCAAAATTGCCTAGCTCAAAAGATATAAGTGAAGCACATAGAGTATTCTAATAAATCATGATTGAAGTGTATCCCTCTCAAAAGGTGTGTACAACAAGGATAATTATGGCAAACTAAAAATCAAAGGCTCTTATCATACAAGATGCTCCAAGCAAAACACATATCATGTGGTGAATAAAAATATAGTCTTAAGTAAAGTTACCAATAGACGAAGATGAAAGAGGGGATGCCTTCCCAGGGCATCCCCAAGCTTAGGCTCTTGGTTGTCCTTGAATTTTATCTTGGGGTGCCTTGGGCATCCCCAAGCTTAGGCTCTTGCCACTCCTTATTCCATAGTCCATCAAATCCTTACCCAAAACATGAAAACTTCACAACACAAAACTCAACAGAAATCTCGTGATCTCCGTTGGTAAAACAAAGCAAATAACCACTCATGGTACTGTTGTGATCTTATTTTTATTTTATATTGGTGTAATATCTATTGTATTCCAACTTTTCCATGGTTCATACCCCCGATACTAGCCATAGATTCATCAAAATAAGCAAACAACACATAGAAAATAGAATATGTCAAAAAACAAAACAGTCTGTAGCAATCTGAAAACTTTGCATACTTCTGTAACTCTAAAAAATCTAAAAAATTAGGAAGACGTGGGGAATTTGTATATCTATTTTATGTAAACATTTCAGAAGGTTTTCACGTTCCAGCGAATTATTGAATTTTCTACACGGGGCGCAAAAGTTTCTGTTTTTCAGCAAAATCAAATCAACGATCATTGTAAGCCATCCCAAAGGTCTTACTTGGCTCAAACACTAATTAAAACACCAAAACACAATTACTACAGAAGTAATAATGTGTGAAACTTGAAAAACAGAACTAAAAAGAAAAAAAAAAAGAAAAAATAGAATTGGGTTGCCTCCCAACAAGCGCTATTGTTTAATGCCCTTAGCTAGGAAGAAAATGCGAATAGATCTTGGTATTCTCATCTTTGGTCTTACCCCTTTTTGTAAGTTTATGCTCAAATTCAGGAGGTTCCTTGCGCTTCCCATCATCTTTAGCAATTTTCATGTCTAAAGCATCGAACCGTTTGTTGCAAGGAGTAATCAATGTATTCATATGGTTAAGGTTTCCACCAATATTTTTGAGAGGTTCAATAGATTTTTGTAATCAACCAATTTTTCTGAACTTCACATAACTTTTCCAAAACTTGAATCTTTTCTTGGGTATTATAGTGGGGATGGTATTCCTACCATACCCTCTATTATCTCAAACGCAATGTTGGCATCGATTTCTATAAAATTTCCTTTAGCAGAAAAATCCAGGAGTTGTCTATGTGGCATTTTTAAACCAATGTAAAAATTGCGAAGCAGAATCTTAAAATCCTCCTTTGTAGTGCACATGCGATACGACTCTATCATCTGGTACTAAGCATCTTTTAATATCTCCTTGTTTCTGCTTGAAGTGAAGAACTACGAAGTCTGAGGACAAAGGAGGGACAGTGGTGCTAGCCATGAAAACAAGGTAAGTGAACAAGACGAACGGAAGAATGGCGAAGAAAAGGCAACTCTTTTTGAAAATCGTTTTAGAAGTGGAGGAGAGGGAAACGAGAGATGAAGGGAAATAATGGAAGTGCAAGAAATGAGGGTTTTATGAAGGGTACTTGGTATATCTTGACTTGGCGTAGATCTCCCCCGCAACGGCGCCAGAAATTCTTCCTGCTACCTCTTGAGCTTGCGTTGGTTTTTCCCTTGAAGAGGAAAGGGTGATGCAGAAAAGTAGAGTAAGCATTTCCCTTAGTTTGATAACCAAGGTATCAATCCAGTAGGAGACAACGCACAAATCGCCAAATACCTGCACAAATAATCAAACAACTTGCGCCCAACGCAACAAAGGGGTTGTCAATCTGTGACGCCCCAAGACCGACGCTCCAGAAGACTTCCCTATTTCCGTGATCACCGTATGTTTCATTAGTGCTTGCACTATTTATTTATTTTTGCATTGCATCATGCCATCATGTCATTTAATTTTTAAATTCAACTAAATAAATTGCATGGATGTTCAATCCATTTAAATCGAGAGAACGGTGATTTCTGTTTACAACATATACAAGTCTCTCAATATTTAGGGAGCTATAAAAAACCATTTCATTAACTTGGAATTATCCACAACCCACTTACAATTCAATTCCTTTGATTCCAAATATTTAAATCCATATTGCTCTCGTTGTGGTCCTCTGATTAAAGGCATTATAGCCGGTTGCCAAATTGCACCTCAATCCGAATTTATTTGACCTTTTCAAATAAAATCAAAACCTTTCTTTCTTTCTTTTCTGAAATAGTAAAAGGGAAAGCTATTTTCCCTTTTCTCTCCTGGGCCGACTCAACAAAACCGGCTCATTACCGCCGGCCACTTCAGCCCAGCAAAACCCTATACTAAACCTAGGCCCCGACCTCCCTCCTCTCGATCTCTCCCTCTGCCTCTACCTGCCGCCATTAGCCCGATCCCACCAACGCGTGCATCCCTCACAGCTACACCGCCCAATCTCGCTCTCTCCCTCACGAGCTCGCCTCCTCCCGCAGCCGTCGATCGAGCCGTACCTCACCACCAATGGCCCTCATGCTTCTCCACATCGGCGCCCGACCCTCTCGTCCTCGACGCTGGCCACGCCACCTCGTTGTCGCCTCTCCACCTCTGCACTGGGCACCGCGCCCCACCGCGTCCAGGAGGCCGCTTCCTCGTCGGTCGACCCCGCCTGCGTGTCCCCGCCATCGCCGAGCTCCACCAGGACCTGACGCGCCCCTTCGTCCTCTGCTCGTCCTTGAGCTCCGCACCGCCTTGCCTGCCTCCCCTCGCCGCTCCGCCGGCCTCTAGGTTGACGGCGTCACCCTGGCCATCGCCAGCCCAGATCCGACCGAGGTCCACTGCAACATGGGTAAGTTGCCGACCCCGTCGCCTTCCTGCACGCGCGTGCCCGCTGCTGGTCTCGTGCCAGAGCCCCTCCTCCATGCGCCATGGGTGACTCGTCCCTCCGTGGTGACGCGCGCCCGACGTCCATGGCACCTCCAGCCTCTAGGAGCTCCGCCTCCCTTGCTCAGTGCCAAGGACGACGCCGACCACTTCGTCCTGCTGCTGCTCTTCACGTGTTGCTCCGCCGTCGGCCTCTTGTTGCTGCAGGACCCTCCTCATCGTGCACCGTTCCAGCTCCGCTTCATCTCTTTCATGGCCGTGAGGATGTCAGGTACCAGGACATCAAGGACACGTCACGTTCATCTACCTGTCAAGTACGACTACAATGCAAGACCGACGACGCCAAGACCCAGACCAAGATTGTCATGCATCGTCACGGGAATTTCACCAAGTATGTCATATCCCTAGTCAGTGCATGCATTAGGACTAGCTAGAGTGTGCATCATGTTTACTTTTTGCAGAAACCTGAAATGGGGATGACAGAAACCCCAACACCCTCCTTCTAACAACTAGGGTTTAATAAAATCTTTTCCAATGTACCCAAAATGCCCTTCAAAAATGTTCATCATATTTGCCTTGGTCTTAAACCTCTGACAAAAATGGTGCGCAATTTTCTAGGACATCCAAAGGTCACTGGATTAATTCATATTGCATTTGCATTTGGGCATTTAAATGCTATAAAATATTTTAGGTGCCCAAATAATCATAAACTAAAATGTTCCATGATGTTCATATTATATACAGTGGGCATGAGTAGTTTTATGATTTATAAAAATGTTCTAGCATTTTTATTAATTCAATAAAGTTGAAAAAGAAAACAAACAGAAAAAAAATAGAAAAGAGAGAGAGAGGGCACAACCCACTTACCTGGACCACCCCGGCCCACCTGGCGGCCCAGCGTTGTGCTGGCCCGAGCCAGCCAGCTGCTTCGTCCCCGCCAGGCAGGCAGGGAGGTGACACCGACGAGCTCCGAGCTCGCCGCGACGCCACCTGCTTGCCGCCTCACTGCGGGAACGGGCTGGACGACCTCCATGTCGCGCCCTGGAGCCTCTGGACGCATCCATTCCCCCTACCTCTATCCCTCGCCCTCCCCGCGCCATGGCCGCAGCGCTCGCAAGCTCGCCGCCGTAACCATCGCAGCCACTGAGCTCCCCTCGTCGCCCCTCCGTGTCTGGAAGCTCTGCCACCGTCTCCAACGTCTCCTCGACGAGCCACGCATCGCCAGAAGCCCCAACGCGCCGTCTCCGTCGACTTCTCCCCCGTTCGGCCGCCGAGATCGCAAGCGACGTCACCGTCGCAGCAGCTCGTCCCCGACCTCGCCGCCAGCTCCGTCGCAACCGCCATGAGGTTGGCCACCTCCCCATCCTCTCCGTTTCCCCCCTCGAGCCCTGCAATGTCTGCACATAGCTCACCCGCACGCGCCACCGTGGAGCTCGTCGCCGACGAGGCTCCGACCACCTAACGGCCGCGCCACCCTGTCCATCAGCTTCACCGCACCCCCAAGAGCCTAGAGCACCTCTTCACGAGCCTCGCCATGCCTCCTAGCGACTAGCCCGAGCTCACCCAAGCTCCGGCAGCCGCCAAGGTCGTCGCCGGCGCCTTTTCCGGCGACCCCGAGGCTAATCACCACCACCACCACTAGATGCGGCACATCCCCCGCATCACGAAGACGTGCTCCGCCGTTGATTTGGTCGCCGGAGCACAAATCCCGCACCACACCGCCGCGTCTGGCCTCGCCGGCGCCTAAGCGCCGGCCGGTTTGACCCTCGTTGACCACGGGTGGGCCTAGTTTGTCCCCTGGAGTCCATGACAGGTGGAGCCCAGCCGGCTAATTAAGTTAGGTTTAACACTAATGTTTAATTAGTTAAGTTAATAACACTGACACGCGGGACCCACTGTCAAGTTTGACCGGACCTGGTCTGTTGACCTGGTGACGTCAGCATGGTGTCATGCTGATGCAGTAAAGGCTTTTATGGAATTATTTGATTTAAAACAATTTAGGAAATTCCAGAAAATTCTTTAAACTTCTAAAAATCATATAAATTCAACAGTAGCTCAGATGGAAAAGATTTATATATGAAAATTGATCAGAAAAATCCAATCTTTCCAATGGAACCAGTTTCATGCATGTTTAATTAAGTTAACCTTGCTGTTCACATCAAAACATGATAATACATTTTAATATATAATAGTTGGGGTATAAGTTTGAATCTTTGGTTCAAATGAGCTCAAACCTTTCTGTTTATAGTTGCATTAGCCCAAAACACATTCATCTTGCCATGTTATGAGCATGCATCATATTGTTGCATTTGTTTGTATATTGATTGTATCGCCGGTGTTCTCCGTGGTAGGTCCTGCTCCCGAGGATACATCTACGTATCCAACTGAAGAGCAGTACCCGACAACCAATCTGTCAGGAAAGCAACCCATTGATCATTCTGATACAAACCCATCTTCTCGCTCCTGCTCTCTTTTACTAGCATTAAGGCAACAGCGTGTGAACTGCTATTTGCTGTGGTAGATGAACCCTATTCCTTTGCATGACCTGTCATTGCCACAGTAAATAGTTGAAACCCTCTATCATGTGTAGGAGTTGATTGAGCCATGTGATGTGTGTTCTACCATGCTATTTGTTTATGATGCCTGCTATGCTTAGAGTTGTGTCAGGTCTGGTTCATCTGGGTGATGGATCAGAGTGAAATGATCATGTGTGGTAAAGAGAGTGAAGTGTGGAACATGTTTGGTAAAGGTATCGATGAAAGGCCATGTAGGAGTACACGGTGGGTTGCTTCATTGGAACCGTCCATAGGACCTGAGATATGTATGTGTGATTCAAGTTTCAGCTACTACCACGCATTGGGCTCCGGGCGCTCCAAGCTCTCTCAAATTATTAACTGCCCTTGTCCTCTGTCCAGGAGTTGCAACTAGTTTCTGGTGTTTGTAGTTTACTGCTGGTCGTGCGTAGCGCTGACCCTCGGGGTGGGCTGTGATGCGGCAGGTACGTTGCACGGTGTACCGGTCGCCCGTTTGGTGACTCGGGAACCCTTTACACATCGTTTGGGGCCGTAAGCGACACCCTGGCCGGATCTCCCCACGGATCGAACCCAAATAGGCGATAAACCTGGACTAGGGACTTGTGTGGTTAGTCAGGTCGTGGCCGACACCCTCGCTGGGCTTCCTCTTGAAGGTTTCCGAATACATGTCGAGTAAACGGAGATAAGTGGTGGAAGCATGTGTGAAGAAGTACACCCCTGCAGGGTTACCAATCTATTCCAATAGCCGTTGTTCGTGGTTAAGGACCACTTGGTTGCTTATAAAATTCATAGACAAGTTAATGATTACTTCTAAAAGTCTCAAGACAAGTGTGAGTGCCGAGGATGGCCCTTCCGTAGGATGACGGAAGAGGATCCACGGTGGTGTATTGTTGTGGTGAGTAGAGGACTCGTGTGCGTAGTCTCATCTTGCAATCTGCTGAGAGTTGTAGAATAGATTAGCCAAGAGTCAAAGCTGGCTTGCTGCAATGAACTCCACTACCCTTGTTGATAATGATGCATGTATGATAGGATTTGATGTAAGTCTTGCTGAGTACCTTTGTACTCATGTTTGCTTAATAACTATTGCAGAGGAGAACCCTGCCTGTTCTGATGGGTTTTACATAGACGTTGACGTCGACGAGTAGCTTGCTACCCAGAAGGTGATCCTGAGCTTGTGAAGGGCCTTGTAGATAGTCAGGCTACACCAAGCCTGTTTTATTTCCAAGTTGTCTGTACTCAGACATGTTAGCTTCCTCTTGTGCTTGTATGCTTGTATGACTTGAGTGTTGGGTCATGTGACCCATATCTGTATGGATATGTTATGTATGGCTCTTCGAAGCCTCTTAAATAAAGTACTTTGAGTCATAGAGTTCTGTTGTGATGTAATGTTGTATTTGCACATATTGAGCATATTGTGTGTATGTTTGAAATGCTTGGTATGTGTGGGATCCGACACCTAGTTGTTTACCTTTGGTAGCCTATCTTACAGGGAAATGCCTCCTAGTGCTTCCACTAAGCCTTGGTAGCTTGCTACTGCTCCGGAACACGTAGGCTGGCCGGCATGTGTCCTTCTTCGTTCTTGTGTCTGTCCCTTCGGGGAAATGTCACGCGTTGTTCCTTTAAGTCCATGTAGCTTGCTACGACTTGGGTTCATACATTGATGAACGACACGTTTGTTGCTGGGTCACAGATGCCTGTCTCTGTAATTTAGTGCCACTTTTGGTTTATAACTAGCCATGTCGGCCCAGGTTCTCTGTCATATGGATGCTAGCGACACTATCATATACGTGTGCCGAAATGCGCAAACGGTCCCGGGCCAGTTAAGGTGGCACCCGTGGGGATACCGTGCGTGAGGCCACAAAGTGATATGATGTGTTACAAGCTAGATCGGTGTGACTTAGGATCGGGGTCCTGACAGCGTTGGCATCAGAGCCGGACTGCCTGTAGGTTCTTCAAGCCAAACTGGTCGATGTCGAGTGTAGAAAATTCTTAGTTATATGTAGGGGAATTGATTGTGGAAGGGAACGTAAGGCTCTTTTTACTTCGTTACTTTATGCCCTTCTGATCTGAGTCAGCCTATTCTTTCTACGGGGGTTTAGGACTAGGCCTCTCATCTTTACTAGGTTCACGTGTTACTAATCCGTAGACTCTTAGGATTGTTGGTTTCAAGCCTCAGTTCAGTTTCTACCCTTCCAGTATGTTGATTAGTTGGACCGGAACCTTGATATGATGTTGTTGAGTGGCTATGCTATCATTGGTATGATGTCTCAAAATCTTTTTTGAGCATTTACACTTGTTATGCTACCCAATTTCTTCCAGAAATTCTAATGCCTTTGCATTATTTCGTGTTTCAGATGTCTGACCGCACACCTCACCAGGTGGTCCGTTTGACCCGGTGCATTAATGTGCCAGGTCACATGGCCATGCTAGTCCGTGTGTTGACTGAGACCGGCTACCGTTGGTATCCTGAGTACACTGTGGAGGAACAGTACCGGGATTTCAACCAGAGTCAGTATTTTTGCACAGTCCGGATATACCCTTCGTATCGCGGAGCTACCGACCCCATCCATTGGTCTTATGGACTCGGGGTTACCATCGAGATGGCAGTGCAGGATGCTGCTTACTCAATGATGACTATCATTCGGGCTAGGCATGCCGTGCTGCTGAACACTGAGTTCCGCTAGATGGCAGCCTCACTTCCTGGAGAGGAAGGCTACTACAGTGGTGTAATGCCCAGTATGAGATTATACCTCCTACGTGTCGAGGCACGACTTAAAGGTATAAGCTCATACTAGAATGATCTCAAGTATGGTATCTTTGCATGACTCATGTAAAAAAAGGGATGAAATTGCAAAAGAGTAGTTGGCTTACACTCGCCACGTCACACAATAAATTACATAAGCAATCATCATTCAAATAACATCACAGTCCGACTACGGACGAAGATCCAAATGAAAGATACCATAAATAAAACAACACGAGGTCCCGATCACCCCTAGTAGGAACCACTACTGATCGTCGATAACGTCACACACATACGGTCACTCTCTTCATCGGGCTCCCATTGAAGTTCTGAACCGACTCCTGCGCTGATCTCAGCAGTACCTGCATCTGGTGGTGTAGTATCTGTGAGCCACGAGGACTTAGAAATCCCATAACCATGGGTATCAAGACTAGCAAAGCTTTATGGGTATGGAAGAGGGTAGTGGTGAGGTTGCAGCAGCGACTAAGCATAATATGGTGGCTAACTTACGAGTACAAGAAATAAGATGAGCATCTACGCAAGGGGTCGCAACTAGTAATGATCGCTTAAGATCCTGAACTACCTACGAGTCAAACATAACCCCACCGTGTTCTCTTCTCAAAGTGAAAAGAGATAGTCACGGTTACTCACACAGTTGTGTGCTTTACTCGGACCCTCTATCAAGTTTTCTACAACCGGACATTAACAAATTCCAATCTGCCACATAACCGCGGGCATGGCTTTCGAAAGATCATAACCCTGCAGGGGTGTCCCAACTTAGCCCATCGGAAGCTCTCACGATCAGCAGAAGTAATAAGAATATTACCCCTTATCTTAGGGACAATCCGATCAGGCTCGGAATCCCGGTGCACAAGACATTTCGACAATGGTAAAACAAGTCCAGCAAGACCTCCCGGCGTGCCGACACCCTGATAGTAGCCGCGCGTATCTCGTCGCAGGCCACGTCCGGATGAGCTATGGTTACAACGACCAGATACCCCAAGTTGCAAAGGGGCGGCGCCGCAAGCTTCTCTATTTGGGACCAACACCATCGGCACTGCCCCCCCCCCTGTTATGTAGAAGAATCCTCAGCGACATGACCCCATATGCAAATTAATTGATTAATTAAGTTGTTATTATGAGGAAAATTAAAAACCAATCTTGGGCCTTGTTGGAGGAGTTTTATTCAAAGACGAACTATGAAGGGGTCCCCATATACCCAACCGTGTAAGGAACGCAAAATCAAGGAACATAACGCCGGTTTATCGGCTCCTAAGGTGGCATTAGTGGAACAAAACACCGAGCAAAAGGCCAAGCCTTCCACCCATTGCCAAGTATATAGGTGTGTTAATAATAATAATAGATATTGTGATATACCAACAACAAGATCTGACATGGATCAATCTTCATCTTCACCTGCAACTAGCAACGCTATAAGAGGGGCTGAGCAAGCGGGTAACATAGCCAAACAAAGGTTTGCTAGGAAGGTGTCAAGGTTAGAGGTTTCATGGCAACAAGGAGAGGGGCTGACAATAATGATGGGTAGCACGACATATAACGATAGCATCGAGACAACTAAGCATGGCAATGGTAGTAAAGGTATCCAAGGTGATGGTCATCTTGCCTGGGATTCCGCAAGGAAGAAGAACAAGTCCATGAAGTAGTTGAACAAATCCTCACACTCCGCAACGGAACCGAAGCTAACAAGAGAAGCATACCGGAAAGAAGCAAACAACAGGGTAAACACACATATCATAAACATGGCATATGATGCACATCCAAGTATGATGCATGTCCGGTTTAAATGTGCATGGCATGGCAAAGTGCACAAACAAAACTACAAGTTAAGTGGAGCTAAATATGCAACGAGTTGCATATTGACGAAACACCACATTTTATTTGTTTAGTTGACTCTCGTTTATTTACAAGACAAGATTAGATATTTTTATTAAACATGGCAAGAGGTGAAGCATGAGGAAAACTACACTATTTAGGCATTTTAAATGAGGCCGGAAATAACAACAACAATTCCTGGAACTCCCCATGTGCATATTTAGCAATTATTGAAGCTAACAACAATTTAAACATTTTTTAATGTTGTTATCATGATGCGGATGACAAATGCAAGTTTTAAGCAATTTTAGAAAAGTTAACATGAAGAGACATGACATATTTGTCACCGTGGTGGAAGAAAGGGGCCACGACGACGAATCCGAAAATGATGCCACGAAACATATCGGTTCCGGCAACTCGTCGAGAGATCGGTGCAAAAGAAAGGTGGTGTGAGCGAGTCGAACAAGATGAAAGGTGGGGTGATCCCGTCACCGGGTTCCCACGGGTTGGCGACGAGGCAAACGAGGGGCATGACAAGCGATGAATCGGGCACGGTGCACACAAGTGCTTCACCTCATACATCACACATTCACATGCACTCATCCACGGGGTTGTCTCGGTGGTATACCTTCGAAGTGTTTGTTTCGGGGCGGTTCGAGGTCGTAGAGGAAGTAGTGGTACTCGCGGGTCGTGGTACACGTTTTGTAGCCGTTCACGTTATCGTGTCGTGGTACTTGCCGCGTTCCGGACCCAAGGGGTACTTGGCGCATCCACGGGTCTTCGAGGGTCGACGGTAGTTGTACACGGGGCGCCGGGGTTGTTGGTAGAGGTACTTGTCGCGTCGCTGGGCGTATCCATGTAGTCGAACTTGATGTAACCGAAGAGTACTGTGAAACCACGTAGTCGTACACGTTATCGTAGACGACCGGTGCATTCGTAGATGTACTTGGCGTGTCCCATGTGTGGTCGAGGGTCCGGTGCTGCCACCGAAGATGGAGGTGTTTCGGGACGCACGAGGCAACAACTGAGCAGCGAGGCTGTGGCGGTGGGGCTGGATCTGGCGACTCCGATGACGAACAGAAGGAGGCCGGCCTTGGAGAGTTGCTAGTGCTGCGACGGCCGGCGCGGGAGGCCATAGCGGCGGAGACGGTGGAGATGGCGCGGGACGACGAGGACACCAGCGGCGCTGGGCCTGGAGGGCGCGACGGACGGCGAGGCGGAGCAGGGCCGTGCGCTGCGGCGGTCATCGGCGCTGGCGACTGCGCTTGGCGGAGGAACGAGGCCTGGCGGCGGGGCGCGAAGGAGAAGGAGGCAGGGGCGCAGGGGCGCCGCTGGGGACGGCTTGAAGGCCGGCGACGAGGCGATGCTCGGCGGCGAAGGAGATGGCGGCTCAGGCCCCATCCATGGCGGCTCGGGAGGCGAGGAAGAGGCGGGATGGCGGCGCTGGACAGAGACGAGGCGCGCGCGCGGCGCGTCAGAGAGGGGGCGTTGGGAGGACGAGGTCAAGAGCAGTGGTGGGAGATGGGGATCGCGGTCGGGGCCGAGGGAGAGAGAGCGATGGGGAGGGGGATCGAGAGGAGAGTGCGCGGTCGATCTCTGGTGTGCGGCGCGAGGGAGAGGAACGAGAGATGAGGGGAGCAGTTGGGCTAGGTCGGGCATAGGGTTAGGCGGTGGAGGGGCAGCTGGGCCTTAGAAGGCTTAGGTGGGCTGGCTTTAAATGGGCATTGGGGAAGCCGGTGGCTGGAGAGGGAGGCTGCTAGCTGCGCCTTGGCTGCTTCTCTCCCCCTCTTCTCTTTTCAATTACAGACAAAAAATAGGAAGAAAAAAAGGAGAGAGGAAGGTTAGGAGAGAAGATGGCATGGGGTTTATTTTTCTTGGACCCGCAAAATGTGCATGGTCCATGAAAAAAAATAGGAGTGGCATGATTGAAAGTTTAAATTCAAATTCATTTGAATTTAATTCAAATAATTTGAACAATATCAAGGTTTTGGAGATTCCAGAATTATTGAGTATTTTGAAGGAGCTCGGGAAAAAGACAAAAAGATTTATGGGTAAAGATTGAGATCAAAAATTGAGATACAAAAGGCATGGAGAATATTATGCAAGTTTGTGTTATGGTTACTTCCAACAAATGGAATATTTTTTAATAGCTCCATAAATATTAGGAGGATATGTTATAAAGTGAAGTCATCCTTCCCTCAATTTAAATGGATCGAAGATCCACACGATTTATTTAAGTTGAGATGCAAAAGATTAATGACATGATGGCATGATGACATGATGCAATTCAAAATAAAAAGAGCAAGCACAAAGGAACACACGGTGAAACCCGGAACATCTGGAAGTCTTCTGGAGCATCGGTCTTCGGATGTCACAACTCTCCCACACTAACAGAGGATCTCGACCCGAGATCCTGGAGATGGCACCGGATAGAAACGAAAAAGAAGAGGTAAAACAAAGTTGCTTCTTTGATAGACAAGTGAAACCACGAACCTTGAGAGGTTGAACAATCTTGAAAGAAAGAATACAACGGAGATGAACGAAGTTAAGAGCACTCCGGTAAAATCAGGAGCAAGTAACATTATGAGAACCTTGTAGGTTGAAAGACATGAAACAATAGCTTACGAACCAAAAGAATATAAAACTGCAACGGTATAGCCAAGGAATAAGAATGACAGAATTTGGACAGCACTTTGTCAGCAAATGGAAGGAATTAACATGAGCTTTAGGAGATGGAATCATACTTGATGAAATCAAAAACTGCCTCTGAAACAATTGAAAGAATGGCACAAGGGGTAAGAAGGATTCAGACCACACTCCGGTTGAAAACAGAGGAAAAAACTAGATAAGATGACGGAACTTGAATGGAGGACACAACACTCCGGTTAAATAGACAAGCAAGGGAACAATATGATCTTGATAAAAACGAGATGATGGTCAAAGAGAGAAATATCACAATGCCTCCGGAATGAAAGAATAGAATATAGATCAATGAAAGAAATGAACGGAGAAAAATATGACAACTTCTCTCAAAATTGAATTTGAAAGAGCATCCTTACAACGATAGATTGAGTAGAGTTGTTGGAAATTCAACAACGAAAAGAATAAGCTTGATGTGGGCTTACGGAAAACTTCTCAAAATTAAGAGGTGACAACCAGCCACTTACGAAAACATTTGATTGGATTGAGATCAACAAGGAGATGATAAACTTATTTCACCGGAATGATAAATGAAGAACTTGGGTCATTTATAAGCACCATAATTAGCAACAATCCTTAGGGAAAGCTTCTAGGTGAAATACAACCCAAGTTTACTCCAACGAATAAACTGAATGGTTGGAAAGATCTCCTGAACAAAGAAAATGATGGGTTTAAATATCTCATTCCTGACAACTTGTGAATCATGAAACATGAAGGGAAATTGTCAAAAATGGCATACCACCATCTCAAACAATAAGGTAGAAACAATTGCACTTGGAAAGCATGATGAAGAATGCTTGAGCTCCAACAAGAATCTTGATGAAGACTTCGAGGATGAATTAAATCTTGATGAACCACCATGAGAACTCCGGTAATGAAAGCATGAGAAGTGAAAGATGAAAAGAATAAGATTCAAGGCCTGCGATGAATTAGATGGAGCTTTGAAATGATACAATTGAAATAACTTGGAAATCCGGAAAACAAGATGAACAACTTAGAACCGAGAATATGATATGATGAACAAGCTCCAGACAAAAGAATTAAATCACCTTGAAGGAATAAGAATAATAATTATGTCATGCATATCCTTCACCAATTTAAATTGATGACAACCAAAGGATTTGGCATACTACTTATTCTCGTTGGAAAGAATTAAGAGAGATCTCGCACAAGCTTGGGTAAATCTACAACGAACCACCGGTAGGATTAGGAAAGAACAAATGAATTGATATGATAACAATGAAAGAGTAATCTTGAATGAACCACTGTAAAATATGGAGACGAACGAAGAGACATCAATGAAGAATATTTGGAGGGCGATGTTGAAACACTGAGAACGAAGAATCTTCTGAAATGATGGCCTTCGGAGGATCACAATGGAAAGAATTCATGAGATGCTTCGGATGGTATAAAAGAATTCCTCACAATCGGAACAATAATGGGGATGGCATGAATCTAGAACCACGAATCTTGAGAGAACGGGCCAAGATTTAAGAGAAACACTTCTCCGGTCTTCAAAATTGAGAATGACAAGGAGAAACGCCTTGAAGAATTGCGAGATACTACGGGAGAATAAAAAGATGGAAGGTTTAACCAAACATGAAAAGAATTTGAAAGCTATTTGGGAGAAGGCATATGACTGATGGAATCCATACTTACGTCACAATTTGAAAAGAATTTGAGTATAACTCCAGAAAAAATTGGAAGAGTCAGGTAAGATCCTGGGAAAAGACCTGTAGGTTAGGGCCCACTAAAGAAATCACCGTTGAAAAAGATTGCTTAAGAGATATTGCACCGGTTGAATTAAATGGCTTGAATAATATGACAAACCTCAAAATAGTTTGAACGGATTAAGAATGGAAACGCGAATCTTTTGAGATATCTTGTACACACCGGATATGGATAGGAGAGTTGAATGAAAAAGAGAGCCTTCGGATAATAATTTTCAACATGGGAAAACATGTGAAACAAGAGGAATGATATGATCAACACCAAGGCTTGAATTAAAGCCACGGGAGAAGAAACGTGAATGGAGAATGAAAAACTTGAAGCTCCTGAGCATCTTCACGATAAATCACCGGATAGGAACATTGAAGGAAATGAATGAAGAAACATCATCACATGAATAAAATGGATATTTGATTAAGAATTCTGGCTCCGAGAAGTAGAAGGGTGGGAGGGTGGGGAAAAACAAAGGCAACTTGGGATGAATGAAACATACACCGTTGAGAAAACCCAGAATTGGTCTTGCACATATTGAAAGGATCGCATTAACTTGAAGAGAAGCACGCCGGTTGAAAAGAATTACCATGAAAATCTCGATGGCCAAGAAGAATTTCTACTCCCATAGAAATATGAGAACACCGATTTGGAAAGGTATGGAATCAACACTTGACATCGAAGCAACTCGAATACCAGAACTCAAAACAAAATAAAGGATTGATATGTTGCAACATAATCTTCACAATATCATCCGAACAGACAATTGAACGAATGAATTTCATAGCTTAATGGTACAACACTTGTCGAGAAGCCACTTGGGAGAACAAAAGGTAAAATAAAAACAACAAGGAGCAGATAGAACAAATACAAGATAGAAGCTTCGTTCGACATATTCATGCTGAAAGCTTATGGAACGTGTTACAAAAGGGTTTTGCAATCCCCGGGTCAGCATAGCCAGGGACCCTTTAAGATGCAACTCCCGATCGGAACAAACGCCCATAAAACTACTTCACTCAATGTAGAACCCCAAACTCCATATCGTGCATTCGTTGGAAGAATGCCTACGAACTACTAGATGGACACACCTATTAATTTCCGAAAGTTTCCAGTTATGCAATCAGGTGTTGGGGGGATATAGGGGAAGCATCGCGCACTCAACTGTAATCCTACATCTAGCTGTATCCATCCTTCAACACATAACCAGTTGTTTCCGGAAACCATTTACCTCGGACCTTCGAAACGCATATACTATACAAGCTATGGCAATACTCCCGAACTACCTCCCCAGTACTGGGTGATGTCGGGGTTATCTTGCCACTAACCGCATAGGAGAGTTTTCGATGTCGGCCGTCTTAAGTATTCTAGAACTGCTGCGATATATTTGTGACGACAACACCTCGGAGCTCAACTCCCCGGGACACTGCCACAACCCCTAATGACAGGAGGCATCGAGAACAATGTTCTCGTCACAAAGACATCGAAACAATCCAAACAATACTCGCGTGATCCTGAAAAAAAATTAGTGAATTTTTTAGAGTAGAAGAGACAAGTAATCGTCAGGAGTCCTCACCAGAGTGAAAAGAGATGAGGAGCAAACATAAATCCTACTCTCCGATATATATAGGACTCAAAACATTTTCAAGTGTGTGCCTAGACTCAACCGTCAACGATTCGATCAATCAATGGGGGCTCCTAGGTCGGAGAAGGCTCTGATACCAACTTGTAATGCCCAGTATGAGATTATACCTCCTACGTGTCGAGGCACGACTTAAAGGTATAAGATCATACTAGAATGATCTCAAGTATGGTATCTTTGCACTACTCATGTAAAAAAAGGGATGAAATTGCAAAAAAGTAGTTGGCTTACACTCGCCACGTCACACAATACATTACATAAGCAATCATCATTCAAATAACATCACAGTCCGACTACGGACGAAGATCCAAATGAAAGATACCATAAATAAAACAACACGAGGTCCCGATCGCCCCTAGTAGGAACCACTACTGATCATCGATAACTTCACACACATGCGGTCACTCTCTTCATCGGACTCCCATTTAAGTTCTTAACCGACTCCTGCGCTGATCTCAGCAGTACCTGCATCTGGTGTTGTAGTATCTGTGAGCCACGAGGACTCGGCAATCCCATAACCATGGGTATCAAGACTAGCAAAGCTTTATGGGTATGGAAGAGGGTAGTGGTGAGGTTGCAGCAGCAGCTAAGCATAATATGGTGGCTAACTTATGAGTACAAGAAACAAGATGAGCATCTACGCAAGCGGTCGCAACTAGTAATGATCGCTAAAGATCGTGAACTACCTACGAGTCAAACATAACCCCACTGTGTTCTCTTCTCAAAGTGAAAAGAGACAGTCATGGTTACTCACACAGTTGTGTGTTTTACTCGGATCCTCTGTCAAGTTTTCTACAACCGGACATTAACAAATTCCAATCTGCCACATAACCGCGGGAACGGCTTTCGAAAGATCATAACCCTGCAGGGGTGTCCCAACTTAGCCCATCACAAGCTCTCACGATCAGCAGAAGTAATAAGAATATTACCCCTTATGTTAGGGACAATCCGATCAGGCACGGAATCCCGGTGCACAAGACATTTCGATAATGGTAAAACAAGTCCAGCAAGACCTCCCGGCATGCTGACACCCTGATAGTAGTCGCGCGTATCTTGTCTTAGGCCACGTCCGGATGAGCTATGGTTACAACAACCAGATAACCCAAGTTGCCAAGGGGCGGCGCCGCAAGCTGCTCTATTTGGGAACAACACCATCGGCACTGGCCCCCCTGTTATGTAGAAGAATCCTCGGGGACATGACCCCCTATGCAACTTAATTAATTAATTAAGTTGTTATTATGAGGCAAATTAAAAACCAATGTTGGGCCTTGCTGGAGGAGTTTTATTCAAAGACGAACTGTCAAGGGGTCCCCATATACCCAACCGTGTAAGGAACGCAAAATCAAGGAACATAACGCCGGTTTATCGGCTCCTAAGGTGGCATGAGTGGAACAAAACACCGAGCAAAAGGCCAAGCCTTCCACCCATTACCAAGTATATAGGTGTGTTAATAATAATAATAGATATTGTGATATACCAACAACAAGATCCGACATGGATCAATCTTCATCTTCACCTGCAACTAGCAACGCTATAAGAGGGGCTGAGCAAGCGGGTAACATAACCAAACAAAGGTTTGCTAGGAAGGTGTCAAGGTTAGAGGTTTCATGGCAACAAGGAGAGGGGCTGACAATAATGATGGGTAGCGCGACATATAACGATAGCATCGAGACAACTAAGCATGGCAATGGTAGTAAAGGTATCCAAGGTGATGGTCATCTTGCCTGGGATTCCGCAAGGAAGAAGAACAAGTCCATGAAGTAGTCGAACAAATCCTCACACTCCGCAATAGAACCGAAGCTAACAAGAGAAGCATACCGGAAAGAAGCAAACAACAGGGTAAACACACATATAATAAACATGGCATACGATGCACATCCAGGTATGATGCATGTCTGGTTTAAATGTTCATGGCATGGCAAAGTGCACAAACAAAACTACAAGTTAAGTGGAGCTCAATATACAATGAGTTGCATATTGACGAAACACCACATTTAATTTATTTAGTTGACTCTCGTTTATTTACAAGACAAGATTAGATGTTTTTATTAAACATGGAAAGAGGTGAAGCATGAGTAAAACTACACTATTTAGGCATTTTAAATGAGGCCGGAAATAACAACAACAATTCCCGGAACTCCCCATGTGTATATTTAGCAATTATTGAAGCAAACAACAATTTAAACTTTTTTTAATGTTGCTAACATGATGCGGATGACAAATGCAAGTTTTAAGCAATTTTAGCAAAAGTTAACATGAAGAGATATGACGTATTTGTCACCGTGGTGGAAGAAAGGGGCCACGGCGATGAATCCGAAAATGATGCCACGCAACATATCGGTTTCGGCAACTCGTCGAGAGACCGGTGCAAAAGAAATGTGGCGTAAGCGAGTCGAACAAGATGAAAGGTGGGGTGATCCCGTCACTGGGTTTCCACGGGTTGGCGACGAGGCAAATGAGGGGCATGACAAGCGACTAAACGGGCACAATGCACACAAGTACTTCACCTCATACATCACACATTCACATGCACTCATCAACGGGGTCGTCTCGGTGGTATACCTTCGAAGCGTTCGTTTCGGGGCGGTTCGAGGTCGTAGAGGAAGTAGTGGTACTCGCGGGTCGTGGTACACGTTTTGTAGCCGTTCACTTTATCGTGTCGTGGTACTTGCCGCGTTCCGGGCCGAAGGGGTACTTGGCGCATCCACGGGTCTTTGAGGGTCGAAGGTAGTTGTACACGGGGCGCCGGGGTTGTCGGTAGAGGTACTTGTCGCGTTGCCGGGCGTATCCATGGAGTCGAACTTGATGTAACCGAAGAGTACTGTGAAACCACGTAGCCGTACACGTTATCGTAGATGACCGGTGCATTCGTAGATGTACTTGGCGTGTCCCGTGTGCGGTCGAGGGTCCGGTGCTGCAACCGAAGATGGAGGTGTTCTGGGACGCACGAGGCAGCAACTGAGCAGCGAGGCCGTGGCGGTGGGGCTGGATCTGGAGACTCCGATGACGAACAGAAGGAGGCCGGCCTTGGAGAGTTGCTGGTGCTGCGACGGCCGGCGCGAGAGGCCATAGCGGCGGAGACGGTGGAGATGGCGCGGGACGACGAGGACACCGACGGCGCTGGGCCTTGAGGGCGCGACGGACGGCGCGACTGAGCAGGGCCGTGCGCTGTGGCGGTCGTCGGTGCTGGCGACTGCGCTTGGCGGAGGAACGAGGCCTGGCGGCGGGGCGCGATGGAGAAGGAGGCAGCGGCGCAGGGACGCCGCTGGGGACGGCTTGAAGGCCGGCGACGAGGCGATGCCAGGCGGCGAAGGAGATGGTGGCTCAGGCCCCGTCCATGGCGGCTCGGGAGGCGAGGAAGAGGCGGGATGGCGGCACTGGACGGAGACGAGGAGCGGGCGCGGCGCGTCAGAGAGGGGGCGCTGGGAGGACGAGGTCGGGAGCAGCGGTGGGAGATGGGGATCGCGGTCGGGGCCGAGGGAGAGAGAGCGATGGGGAGGGGGATCGAGAGGAGAGCGGGGTGGTCGATCTCTGGTGTGTTGCGCGAGGGAGAGGAACGAGGGACGAGGGGAGCAGTCGGGCCTAGGGTTAGGCGGTGGAGGGGCAGTTGGGCCTTAGAAGACTTAGGTAGGCCGGCTTTAGATGGGCATTGGGGAGGACGGTGGCTGGAGAGGGAGGCTGCTAGCTGCGCCTTGGCTGCTTCTCTCCCCCTCTTCTCTTTTCAATTACAGACAAAAAAATAGGAAGAAAAAAAGGATAGAGGAAGGTTAGGAGAGAAGATGGCATGGGGTTTATTTTTCTTGGACCCGCAAAATGTGCATGGTCCATGAAAAAAATAGGAGTGGCATGATTGAAAGTTTAAATTCAAATTCATTTGAATTTAATTCAAATAATTTGAACAAGATCAAGGTTTTGGAGAGTCTAAAATTATTGAGAATTTTGATGGAGCTCTGGAAAAAGATGAAAAGATTTATGGGTAAAGATTGAGATCAAGAATTGAGATACAAAAGGCATGGAGAATATTATGCAAGTTTGTGTTATGGTTACTTCCAACAAATGGAATATTTTTTAATAGCTCCATAAATATTAGGAGGATATGTTATAAAGAGAAGTCATCCTTCCCTCAATTTAAATGGATCGAAGATCCACACGATTTATTTAAGTTGAGATGAAAAAGATTAATGACATGATGGCATGATGACATGATGCAATGCAAAATAAAAAGAGCAAGCACAAATGAACACACGGTGAAACCCGGAACATCTGGAAGACTTCTGGAGCATCGGTCTTCGGGCGTCACAATTGGTCTGTATACTAATGTCGCTCATGAGGAGCCACTACTTCAGACTACTACTCAGATGCTAGAGGATAGGGACCGTGAGGTCCGTGCCCTCCGGATGGAGCTTTATAACACTCGAGCCGCCCACTGGACCACTTTGACACGGCTTGCACCTGCTGTGCAGGCCGGATATGTGGATATGCGGGATTTGTACCCCGTGCCGACTCGTCTGCCCGATCATATGGATTGGCGTGATGTTGGTGGTATTACACCTCCACGTGGGCGTCGGTTACCACGAGCAGCGGGACCGAGACCGCATCCGTGTCCCTATGGTCCACAACCTTCGAGTGCTCGAGAGTTTCCAGATCCACATGTTCCACTTCCAGGCTACGGGGGTAATCTTTATGAAGATTACTACGGAAATGTCTGAGTTAGACCGTGGCAGTAGTAGTTTTGTAGTAGTTGTATCTCCACAGTCCTGCGCATCTTGTGATATATGACTTAGTGTGTTCTGAGTTCCGGAGGCGTAGATAAATAATGTATAGGAGCTTGGAGTGCCTCTGATGAGATGTATCGTCTTTCACCGCAGTTGTACTTTAGCCTTGGCTTGTACTAAACTATGTACGGTGTGTATGACCAATGGTGTATATATGGCAGTTTCTATATTACCATGTCGTACAGATGAACATCTCTGCATTCCGTGTCATCCATTACATTCTGCACTCCTATGTCAAAGTTTCGCCATCCTTGTCTAAACTGTTGTTTTGTTTTCCTAGGATGGTCACCACTCGCAGCACTCCTGCTGCTCAGGAGCAAGGTGAGGCCAGTGGGGCTAGAGATGAGAATCTACCCCAACCACCCTCCTTGGCTGAAGTAATGCTCGAGGCAGAAAGGAACAAGAGAGAGACCAACCGTCTGCTGGAACGCATAGAGCAGAATATTGCCCTTCGCCAGAGGAATGACGTGGTGTCAATTAATGACTTTATCAAGATGTGCCCACCGAAGTTCCATCGTTCCGCTGAACCTCTTGATGCGGACGACTGGCTTCGCAGTATCACCCACAAGCTACACTATGCCCGTGTGGCCGAAGCTGACAAGGTTACCTACGCCGTCTACCATCTTGAGGGCCCTGCTAGCCTCTGGTGGGAAAACTTTGAGGCTATGCGTCCTGCTGGCCAAATCACTACTTGGGCAGAGTTCAGTGAGGCATTCCGTGAACATAAAATTCCGGAAGGTCTCATTGATCGCAAGCGGGAAGAATTCTGCAATTTCACCCAGGGCCGGCTAACTGTGGACGGCTATAGTCATGAGTTTGGCAACTTGGCACGCTATGCTCCCGAGGAAGTGTCCACCGACGCCAAGAAGCAGGCGAGGTTCTGCAAGGGACTCAGCCCTGAACTTCGCCGAGATCTACATCTGCACGAGTGCACCTCCTTCCAAAAGTTAGTGAACAAAGCCATCAGTGCTGAGACGGGTCAGACTGATTTTGAAGCCACACGCAAGCATCCTTGTGATTTTGGTTCCTCATCCGGCTGTGGCTCTCACAAGCGCCGTGTGTAGGTTCCTAACACTGCCCTGCCACCCAGGTTCACTCCGAGGCCATCCTATGAGGCGCCTCACCCAACCCAACGGTATGCACCGGCCAAGACTTATGGAGGACCACCTGCCAATTTTTCTCCACGCACTGGCACTGTGACATGCTTCAAGTGTGGAGAACCAGGGCACTACATGTGTGAGTGTCCTCAGAACCAGCCAGGAAGGTCTGTTGGCCGTGGTAAGCCAACAGGCAAGGTGAACTATGTCAAGCCAATACCCACTGCATGTGGTCATGTCAACTATGTCTCTGCTGAGGAAGTTTATGAGGATCCTAACGTCGTCCTTGGTACTCTTCTTGTTAACTGCCATCTGGCATCTGTTCTTTTCGATACTGGAGCATCTCATTCATTCATATCCGAGAGCTATGCTCGAATGCACAACATGACTTTTTGTGACATGCGCACTTCCATGGTTATCCAAACTCCTGGTTCAAAATGGCAAACCTCTAGGGTAAGCCATGGAAATGAAATTCTTGTCGATAGACTTGTTTTCCTTGCATCGCTAATAGCTCTCAAGTCCTCGGACATAAACATCATCTTGGGTATGGACTGGATCACAGCTCATTACGCCAAGATTGATTGCTACACTAGGACTGTTCAACTTGCACACCCATCCGGCAAGACAGTCAATGTTTTGGCCCGAATGGCTGAGCGTCAGCTCTACTCCCTTAATGCCAGCCTTCTACCAGAACTCGAAGATATCCCGATAGTCCGTGACTTTCCGGATGTCTTTACAGAAGAACTGTCAGGTGTTCCACCTGACAGAGACACTACTAGGAAAAGGCCTATTAATGGCGCACCTAATTTGGCCATTAATGGCGCATTAGTGGTGCGCCATTACTAGCACGCCATTAGTATTTGATACTAATGGCGCACCTCTGGTGCGCCATTAGTATCTGGTATACTAATGGCGCACCGCAGATGCGCCATTAGTGTGCACCGTAGTGCGCCATTAGTATGCCTCCCAGGGGCCATGTGTACCCAGGTGCTTTGGCATACTAATGGCGCACTAAGGTATGATGCGCCATTAGTAGTGTCCGCATAGTAATGGCGCACTGGCTGATAATGCGCCATTAGTATGCTTTGGCACACTAATGGCGCACTGTGCTCTGATGCACCATTAGTATGAATATTAGGTTTTTTTTAATATTATTTTTCTGTTTTTTTTGCACAGATTACAAAATGTATAATTGCACAGAATATAGATAGCACACATCAACAACACATTCATCGAATACAATAGAAGATTAGTCTCTGAATACAATTCATCATATTAGTCTCCGAATACAATTCATCATATTAGTCTCCGAATTGAAATGACCGAACAAAGATAGAACAATATATTACAAGTCTCGAGACCGCGAGTAGCGAGTTTGTCTTCACATTACAAGTCGATATCGATCATCTAAACTACCATCACATAGAAGAGAGCTGCGGTCATCACGATGAGCATCATCACGATGAAACTCGTTTTCATCCGGTTCCTCCAACGCTCCCTCCCCTCTCCCGCTAGATAGCGGGCGTATCTAGATTCGGCCTCGGCCCTAGTGGTGTACCCTTTGTAACTGTTACCGCTGAATCGGTGAACTTGTCTCCGACAATCCTCCCAGTCGTCGTAGACTCCGGGAACCTTACCCTTGTACACGAAATACAACGGCATCGCTATATATGCACTAGCCAAACGAAACGTTAGTACCAATTCACAGACAATTCATAAGCAATATATAAGTATGCAACAGAACGATCGAAAGAGAAAAGCAAGACATTAATAGCATCGATTACATCTAAGTTGAACGACTCTCGAAACCAAAGAGACATACTGCAAGTTCATTAAAGTTTAATTACAACATGAGCCAATCGATGTTTCAGAACTAGACACAGCATCACTGCTTTAGACTCGACTCAATGCACCGGAGCGTGGATGAAGCCGCCGTTTATCGTGGGAGTCATGAAATCACGGGCGTTGTCAGCCTGCATTTGTAGCATTGTGTCGATGTCACTGTTCGACGGTTGATTTCTGAGGTAGAACTGCCCCGAGGTACGAAGGACATCTTGATGGATGATTTCCGCAAACTCTGACTGGATGCGAAAGAAATCTTGTCTGATGTCCGCGTCCTGGATTGCCGACACGCGCGCGGCCCAATCTTTGAGCTTACTCGGTAGCAGAAGTTGATGATGGTCCCGTACGATCGCCCGCATGTGATGGATGGCGTAGTAGGCACCCTTCTGACCGCCAGGCGGCTGCTGGACGCAGCAGAACGTCGTGTTGTGGGAGAACACGTGCTTGCCGTACTTACTAGTTGTCCTGGTGAAGGTGCCTCCAGATTTGGCGTAGCCGGCGAGAACATCATCAAGAACCTTCTTGACATTTGTGTAGTCTACAGCCGACTGACGGTCCGGGTCGAAATACGTGGCCATGGAATATTTGGGGCTTAGTAGGATGAGCGTGCACTGTGTGTCACTGCAGAAAACACGGAATGTTAAAGGAAGAACGATCAAAATCTAAGAATTCATATGTTACGGGGCGGTTGAGGCGGAGGACTTACTCGGGAAAGTAAGGCACGAGGAAGTTATCCTTATCTCGGTTTGCCAGAATGACGCCTTGGAGGTAAGAACTCGCGACTTGCCGGTCCCCAGCGCTGCCCAAGATCTTGGCACGCATGTAGAAGGGGTCGACTATCACGATGTCCGGGGTCTTGTCGCGAATGATCCGCATTTCCATACTCAACGAAAATAGCGGAACGAAGGTGTAGTGCAGCGGATGAAGGTTCAACATAGCGTGGATGTCATCAAACCGCAGGACGATCGTACCCCCGATGGAGTTATCCACAAAGCCCTTGCCCTCTGGCACCTTGGCCGCGAAAACCGGGTACGCCACATCCTTCTCTCTGAGACGCCGCTTCTCCAAAGAAAGAACACTGTCATGCAGACTCCGCATGGCACCGGTTGCAGCATCGAGCATATTAGTCGGTAGCATCGGCCTACCCGCCACATGCACCCTCCTCATTACATCCTCAGGTGAAGGTGGCCCGTCCTGAGCACGGATCGTACTCGGTGTCGGCTGGCTCGCACCCTTGTTAGTTTTTCTTTTGCGTGCCTTCTTCTTGATCTCCTGAATTGGGACCGAGTTCTGCTCAGAGACCGCCTTCTTTAGTGTGTTGGGGCTGATCATATTTCGCACCTCGCCTATCTGAGGCTCGGTGAAGTCGGCAGCTGGAGGCGTCTCTTGAGAGCTCAGACGACGCCTGTTGCAACTTGGCTTCTCCACGGTACCGGCTTGATCGCGCACGTCTTTTGTTGGGTTGGGTTCTTGAAAAGGAGCCCCCATGAAGTCGTCACCGTACCCATGATCGGCAAAGTACTGATCGACGTTGGCAAATGTATCGTCGTCGTCGTCGTTTTGATCCTGTGCCATATGCATGTTTGGATCCAGTGGCATAGGGATGTCCGGCACCGTTGCGGCGGACTTGCCATGGGGACGACTTGGCGCCGGCACGACTGGCGGTGTTGTCTTTGGTGTGGTTTCCCCCGCCCCCAAACGAATCTGGCTCTTCGGCCAAAGCAGGGGCCAGCTCAGGCAGGCGCTGAGGGTCATGACGTCATCATCGTCGGCCCCGACGGGTCGAATCGGAGGTAACACCTCGTCGCAGCCTGGCAGCACCCGAACCAGTTGAACCCTAAACAAGTTGGGTGGCATCTGGGTACCGTGGAACAAGGGCTGGCCCGGTTGAACGATTTTTCCCTTGGCGACATCGACCAACTCGTTGTTCACGAAGTGCAGGAGAGTGCACGGAACGTCGGCGGCGCCCTGCGAAAACATGTAGGGCGTCAGGGATGCCCAGTCAAAGGCAAGGAGATGAAGTCCTTGGCCGACAGAGGCTTAATTAGTTACCGTGATGATGGCGTCGAGTTCGGCTAATGTCGAGGCACCGCCAACGGCGGGCGTGCAGTTGACGGAGGGGCTACTTGCTGCAGAGGTGCCGGCCGGCGTACACACGGGTGCATTAAGCTCCCGTGCCGGCGTCGGAGACACCAATGCCGCCTCCGCCGAAGACACCAATGGCCCCGCCATCGCGTTCTGCGAGTTGCTGGCCGTGAAGCTGGGAATCGGGGGCGGCCCCTGTTGGCCGCCAGCAATCCACGCCTGCAACCCCTCGATCAAGCTAGGCACAATGGCGGTGATTGTCGCTCCGAGCTGTTGGTGCACTTGCTCTTGGACAATCTCCGGAATCCGCGCCACCTATGCCTTGAGTTCTTGAACCTCGCGCGCCTGGCTTTCCGAGCTGGTCTTTTTCTCCTTTCGCCCACCAGCGTTATAGTATGACGACCATTTTGTCGACAAGCCTTTGCCGGCCACACGACCAGCTGACGTCGGCTTCTCGAGCTTATCCTTGTTCTTCATTACATTCAACGCCCTAATTAGAGTCGTGTCCCAAGGGCCGCTCTTAGTCGACCCCGCGCTACTGCTTTCAGTCGCCTGCGGAAGGAATGTGAATCATTTAGAAATTTGGCTTCATTAATTAGAATGCAACCATATGGAGCTAATTATGCGGGGGTGTATTCCTTACCAGAACAGCCTCAAGCGCCCTGGTCTTGGGATCCGTGGTCAGCTCCTTTGTTTTCGGGTCCTTCTTGTACCGGGCCCTGATAAAGTTCCTGGTCTGCTTGTCACCGTATTTATCGAAGAGGGGCGGTAGGCCTTGCTCGGCACGGTCCGCCTCCTCCTTGTCCCATATAGGCTCCGCCACTCTGTA
Source organism: Secale cereale (assembly GCA_902687465.1). Taxonomy (NCBI): domain Eukaryota; kingdom Viridiplantae; phylum Streptophyta; class Magnoliopsida; order Poales; family Poaceae; genus Secale; species Secale cereale. The sequence continues at coordinate 386,129,785 of LR738711.1, read as the reverse complement.
ACCGCCGGGACCGAGTGTGTGTTCCCCTAAGTTGAGCTCCTGCATTTCTTTCCCCCACTGACTTGATTCGGAGTGTGCGGCGCTCGAGCAAGTGATCTTGAATTCGTTGTAGTCATCTTCGGTGATCGAAGGATGTTTCTCCTTGATCGTCTCATAACTCTCACCTTTCTTGATCATTATATTCACATTGGTTTTCCATGTAGACAGGGCCTTGCTCATCTTCGTGAGGGCAGCATTGTTCACTTTATTCCCTTTGAGGCTTGTGTTATCAAATTGAGCGGGGAACTTGTATCGTTCGTGCAGCTTCGTGAAGAGGAGGTTGCGATAATTCCCGTTGTCAGGATGCCTCCGGTTCTCGTTGTTGATCGAGACGGTGCTCCGGAGAATGCACCCGAGCTGATGCGAGTACCCCTTGACTACTCGTTCGGGCGCCGTTGGATTCCCGTCGGAGTCCACTTCAGTAACTTCCTCCTTGAGGGTGCGGAGCACGGTCGGGCGCCGGTCCTTCCGTTGCCTCTTCGGTTGGCTGCCATCTGTGCGTGCGCCGCCATCATCAGTGGTGGCATTCTCGGCGGCACCATCAGTGGTGGCATCAGTGGGGTCATCCTCCGCGGTACCATCAGTGGTCTCAGGATCGGTGGGGAAGGCGACGTCCTCATACTAGTGAGGTTGTTCCTCCATCTCCTGGGACAGCTCCCAGAATGCCTTCCCGCCCGAACCGTCGGCCTCATCGTTGTTGGCCATGTTTCTCTCTAAATAGGAACAAAGTTTGGTCAAAAAGTTGGTTATTGTCAAGGAACAAGATCATGGTCTCATCATTTAGGGTTTTGTCGACACCGAGGCATCCTAAAAGCTAAGCTTTTATAATTGAGGGTTTTTCGACGCCGAGGCACCCTAAAAGCCGTTTTTATCGACACCGAGGCACCCTAAAAGCCAAGGTTTCATAATTTATGGTTTGTCGACACCGAGGCATCCTAAAAGCTAAGCTAGGAAGGAGAATTGTAAGTTGGGCCTAATCACTTGGCTCTATTGCCGCCGATGGTTTAATGCAGCTAGAATAAAGGGGCACTTGATCCTACCTAATTAACCACTAAGATACCCCGGCCCATGCATTAGTCACAAGTACCCTATATGTCCTATTTTTAGCAAAGTCATGCTTAAATTCACGGAAAATTTCAGCATGACCTTTGCTGAAAATAGGACATATGGAGTACCCGAATTTGGCGGAATGGAAGTTAATCAACATTCCAGCAAACTCAAGGGCCTCTCGGGGTACCTGCAAAACTATCACAATGTGATCACAAGTCTTTCTCAATGTGATCATCATCTTTACAAGTCTTTCTCAATGTGATCACAAGTAATTCAGAGGCATCACAAGTAATTCAGAGCATCACAAGGCATTAGTAGTTCAGTACATGAACAAGTTTTACCAAGCACATCAATATGTACTGTATTTCATTGTGGAGTGATATACAGTATGTTACAGCAAAGAAACTGCTTAATCCACATGCCTCAGCTTATCAACAGTCATTACTTGTCAAATACAGAAGAAGGAACAATTTATTTGTGACATAGTTACAAATGATGACAGAATAAAGCAACACCATGTACTAGCCTAAAAACATATAATTAGAGCAACTTCATATTGTCTAAAATCCCCCTTTTCTTTTCTTTTTCTTTTTCACCTGAGGGCATGTAAATCATGTACACCTTTTTATCTATTAAAAAAAACTGTAGACGCTTCCTTCAGTAAAAAAAAAGGAACTATGGTAGTAGTGCTAGACCCATATTTTTAGGACTGATATTTAATCCATTGCTACAACTTGAGGTATATGTGTCAAGAACCCTCATGGCATGCTAAGTGTCAAAAGGTCAGCCAACAAGGCAATGGCCTGAATGTCCTTATCATGGTATTAACCTAAACCAGAAAAAAAATAACTCACTTATACGTGGGTTATATTGAACTTAACCTAGACAAGCTAGCTGTGGCACCATCCTAGGCTCATTAGGCCATGGTCCAACCCAGATATAAGATTCACCAATAGCATTGCACTAAACTACTGAAACTACTAAACTACTGAAACTACTCCAAGTCCTACACTAAACTACTAAACTACTGAAACTACTCCAAGTCCTACACTAAACTACTAAACTAAGCTAAGTACTACTGCTTGCAAGTCCTACACTAAACTGAAAATGTTTCAGTTAATTATGCTACTCCAGTACTAACACAAATTATGCTACTCCAGTATTAACACAAGGAGTACAAGCATTTCACTCAAGGAAAATTGCACTCACAGAGCACTCTAGATCAACTGATGCGAAATATTGTACTAACCTAAAAAAATTGCACTCACAGAGCACTCACAGAGCACTCTAGATCAACTCCAGCACTCACAGAGTACTCCAGTACTAACCTAAAAAAATTGTCTGTCTGCGATTTCTACTGATGCGAAATCAACTTATATTTTTCTTGTAGATCAACTCCAGCACTCACAGAGCACTCACAGAGCACTCACAGACCTAAATTTTGATCTAGAGTACTTCAACGAAAATGGCAGAAATACAAAAAAATGACTTTGTGGTGGTGATTAGAGAGGAAGGAGGGAGGAGTGATGGCTACCTGCGTATGGAGTGGTCGCCGGCATAGCTCCGGGCGGCGGCGTTGCTGCAGAGTCGGGGAGGCGACGGGGGCGTCGGACGTCGGGGGCGCGGGCGTCGAGGGCGTCGGACGTCGGGGGCGCGGGCGTCGAGGGCGTCCGGGGCGTCGGGGGCGCGGGCGTCGGGGGGCGTCCGGGGCGTCGGGGGCGCGGGCGTCGAGGGCGTCGGCGGCGCGGCGCTCGGCTCAGCGGGGGTGGCGCGGGGGCGGCGGCGCGGCGCTGGAGGGAGAGAGAGGCGTCGGGGAGAGGGGGGAGATCTGGCGAGGGAGAGAGAGGAGGGTGCGGCCGGTGGGGGCGATATGGATGGGGGATTACTAATGGCGCATCGCACCTCTATGCGCCATAAGTATGTAGAATCTAATGGCGCACCACCCCCAGGTGCGCCATTAGTATTGTGTTCTAGTCACTAGCCCGACTGGTCAGGTATATATTCCACCTAACCCACTACCCAACAGAACCCACCCGCTAGCCCGACTGGTCAGCACGCAGCACACCCACCAGGAGGTCCTGGGTTCGATTCCCAGGCTCCCCAATTTTTTTTTTTGCATTTAAAATGTTGTTTGACACTTATTTGTGTTTAAATATGTTCAAACTTGTTTAAATCATAACAGTAATAATTTTTTATAAAAAAGTAATATTTTTTTTTAAATATCATCAAATTTGTTATTTGAAAATATTTATGAATATGAAAAAATATCATCAAATTTATTATTTTGAATATATCATGGGTCGGCGGCGGCGGTTGAGTAGGGGAATCGAAGGTGCGGGGGGTCGGCGGC
>LR738711.1:386102081-386125994 GCA_902687465.1 Secale cereale | reverse complement strand
GGGGGGTGCTCGGCGGCGGCGATTGAGTAGGGGAATCGAGGGTGCGGGGGGTCGGCGGCAGCGGCCGGTGGACCGGGGGGTGCTCGGCGGCGAGGTGGACTGGATCTGGCGAGGTCGTATAGCGATCGAGATGGAGGGGGGTCGAGATCGAGTGTCCATGAAATTTAAAAATATTCATGATAGTTCAAAAAGGGCCCATGAAATACAATCGAGAAATGAAGGGTACGATTTAAATACAATCGATCTTAGCTAGCTATCTGTTCACAATCTTCTTGCCCTTCTTTTTCGCAAATGGAGTTCTTCTGTGGAACGGACGTCCTTTAGGTAGGGTGGTCCTGCTTCTTCTTGTGGTGTAAGCTGCTACTTCATCATCGTCGTCATGTTCGATCCTCGGGTCGCCGTACTTGTCGAAGTCTTGCTCATTGGCTACTCCATCCATTCCGATGATCTTCCTTTTGCCTCTCCTCACGACAACACGACTGGGCTTTGACGGATCGGTAATGAAGAAGCATTGGTCAACTTGGGAAGCCAGTACCCATGGCTCATATTTCGCGGCGACGTTTGCGCCCGCGGTCTTGGATTTGGCTTCGGGTATAACCATGGTGGTGAAATACCGGTCTTCTTTTAGGACGCTCTTGGCCCATCTGACACGGAACATCGGGACCTTCTCTCCAGCGTAGCTCAGCTCCCAGATCTCCTCGATCCTTCCATAGTATCTGTCCTTGTCATTACCGGTGTAGGATTCCATCGTTACCCCGGAGTTCTGATAACCATCGCTCTTCATGTCCTTGGCCTCGGTGTAGAATGTGTAGCCGTTGATATCGTACGCCTCATAGGTCATCAGGTTGTGCTCGGCGCCCTGTGACAAGGCGAATATGAGTTGTTCTTCCGCGGAAGAATCATCATGTAAAGGGTACGACAGAAGCTTCTGCTTGAACCAACGCGTGAAACATGAGTTGTGCTCTTTGATTATATCTCCGTCCGTCCTCTGTTGGCCTCGGTCATTGTATGTCTTCTTAATAAAGGTTTTGTGCTGAACCACCCAAGGATCGACCACGTCTATGTGTTGTAGCGCGACTAGGTTTGCTTTTTCAAAGTCGGCGAGTCGACCCTCGAAGTCGACATGCATTTCGCGGCGACCCTCACGGTGACCCGATCCAGCGAGCCTGCCGAGGTGCCTGTTGACGGGCAGACCAACGGGGTTCTCGATGCCTAGATAATTCGTGCAGTACGAGATGCACTCCTCGGTCAGAAAGCCCTTGGCTATGCTTCCCTCTGGACGTGACATGTTGCGAACGTATCCTTTGATGACACCATTCATCCTTTCGAACGGCATCATGCTGTGCAGGAACGTCGGCCCGAGTTGGATGATATCGTCCACGATATGGACCAGCAGATGCACCATAACGTCGAAGAATGCGGGCGGGAAGTACATCTCAAGCTCGCATAGTATAACCACGATCTCTTCCTGTAGCCTTCTGAATTGCCTCACGCCAACAGACTTCCGAGAGATGACGTCGAAAAAGTTGCATAGGCCAAATAGGGTTTCACGGACGTGCGCGTCCATGATACCACGGATTGCAACTGGAAGTATCTGCGTCATCAGCACGTGACAGTCGTGAGACTTCATCCCGCTGAACTTCAGCTTCGCCCGGTCTAGGTATCTGCTTATCTTCCCCGCGTAACCGTAAGGAAGTTGTACTCCTACGAGGCAGGTGAAAAACTGCTCGATCTCCTCCTGACTTAGAGTGAAGCACGCGGGAGGGTAGTCATTTCCGGTCTTCTTGGCCTTTTTGCCTTTGCGACGACTTTCCGTGTCCTGCTTTGCCTCATCATCATCATCATCATCATCATGATCATCATATATAGCGTGAAGCTCCTGCCTGATGCCCATTGATTTCAAGTCCGCCCTTGCTTTCGGCCCATCTTTGGTCCTCTCTGGCATGTTGAGCAGGGTACCAAGCAGACTCTCGCACACGTTCTTCGTGATATGCATTACATCAAGGCTGTGAGGCACACGGTGGATCTTCCAGTACGGCAAGTCCCAGAAAACAGACCTCGTTTTCCATACCTTCAGCAGCGGCTCTGGCGCCTTTCGCTTCTTTCCCGGCTCTGGCGCCTTTTGCTTCTTTCCCGGCAGTGGGCAATCTTTCCAATTTTTCAACAGCTCGTCTATTTCCTCGCCGCTCCTCGTACGCGGGCGTCCTCGGGGTTCGGTTTCACCATCGAACAGATCCTTGCGTTTTCTCCACAGGTCATCGTCGTGAAGCCACCTTCGATGTCCCATGAACACGGTTTTCGAAGACTCGGGATCTCTATCTAGCTGGCGATACGTTGTGTCATCCATGCACCTGACGCATCCAGAAAATCCATGGACCACCTGCCCCGCGACATATCCGTCACCGAGATAGTCGTGCACCGTCGTGAACAGCGCGGCTCTCATAGGGAAATATTCTTTCTTTGCGGCGTCCCACGTATTGGCTGGCGTTTTCCACAGCGTGTCTAGCTCCTCTTTCAGCAGCCCCAGATACAGATTGATGTCGTTCCCTGGTTGTTTCGGTCCTTCAATTAGCATACTCATGTGAATGTACTTCCTCTTCATGCACAACCAGGGGGGAAGGTTGTACATCCACACAAACACAGGCCAGGTGCTATGTGTGCTTCTCTGGCTGCCAAACGGGTTGACTCCATCGGTGCTCGCGCCCAGCACGATGTTCCTTGGATCGTTCCCAAATTCTAGGACTTCGAAGTTCAACGCTTGCCACTGGCTCGCATCCTTAGGGTGACTCAGCATCTTGTCTTCTTTATCTATCTCCGGATCATTTGCGTCATCTTCTCGCTTCTTCTCCTCCCTATCCGCGTGCCAACGCAGGAGCTTTGCTACCTTAGGGTCCGCGAAATACCGCTGCAGACGAGGAGTGATCGGAAAGTACCACACCACTTTTCGAGGAGCTTTCTTCCTCTTCTTGTATCGAGTGACGCCGCACACCGGACATATGGTAGACTCCGCGTGCTCGTCCCGATAAATGATGCAATTGTTCATTCACACATGGTATTTCACGTGCGGTAAATCCAGAGGACACACGATTTTCTTCGCCTCCTCCAAACTGGTGGGGCACTTGTTCCCCTTGGGAAGACGTTCGTGCCAGAATAACATGTTCTCGTCGAAGCATGCGTCGGTCATTTTGTGTTTTACCTTCATCTCCAGAGCCATGAGCGTTACTTTCAGGCGGGTATCCTTGGGCCTGCATCCTTCATACAATGGAGTAACCGCGTCTAACTCAAGTTGATCCATCTTGGCTTTCTCTCGGACGGCAGCTCTTGCGTTATCGGTCTGCTTGAGAAGCAGCTCTTGAATATGAGGGTCCTGCACCCAGCCCATCGATGGTTCAGCGTCGTCTGCTCCCCCGGTATCATCATCTTCATGATCATGCCCGTCGTCTGCTCCGGCATCTTCCTCATCATCATGTCCTGCATCTTCTACATGATGACTGTGTACAGCATCACCGTCGTGATCATCTCCTGGGGATTCTTCGTCTTCTCGCCCGCCCGAGCCGCGGTGGTTATCTTGCTGCCCTTCCTCATTTCTTGCCCGGCCCCCATGGACGACTTCGTAGTCATCTTCATCACCTTGCCACCGATAGCCATCCATGAAACCACGCAAGAGCAGGTGGTCCCGCACCTGCCCGGAATCCGGGTCCGCAATAAGGCTCTTCAGCTTGCATCTTCGACACGGACATCTTATCTCCATCTCGTTCTTTTGAAGCATCTCGGCCTTCGCGGACCTCAAAAACCTATTCACGATGCCTTCGGTCATCATGCGCACCATGGTCGCCCTACTGGGTAGAGCAAAACGATATTTTAGAACCAAGAAAAAATTTGCCATGACTTTCCCTAAAAATAGGACAAAAATGAATGCTTAATGCCAAAATTCTCACCGAAACGGAAATGAATCAACATTCCGGGAAAATATTGTCAACTATCGCATTTCAAATACCGGTACACCTCCAAACACAAACACATATGCAACACAACAAACCGGTGCAACACCACAAACATACATAGATCTAGCTAGGCCATAAAAGTGCATGTGCACATTGTTGTATGGAGAACAACATAAATATAGCTTCCCCCCTTACTTACCTATCAAAACAAGGTAATTTAACCACTTAATTTGAATGAATATATGGTGGAAATGAGGTGAAAAAGAGGAGGGACCCGAGAGGAGAGGAGGTGGAGAGAATGAAGAAGTGGGGGGGGGGAGTGAGTGTGGTAGAGAGGCTGTCCAAAATATCTTGTTGCTGCCCGCTTACTAATGGCGCACCAACTATAAATGCGCCATTAGTAATCAAGGTTACTAATGGCGCATTTATAGTTGGTGCGCCATTACAAGTTTTGCAAAAAAAAACATACTAATGGCGCACTGTCGCATAGTGCGCCATTACTAGTTCAAACTAGTAATGGCGCACTCTGGGACAGTGCGCCATTAGTAGTTTTGTAAAAAAAAGAATAAAAAATATCATAAAAAAGAGCATTAATGGCGCACTTTACTGCAAGTGCGCCATTACTAGTTACAACTTGTAATGGCGCACTATGCATGGATGCGCCATTAGTATGTTTGGACAGGCGCGCTAGTTAAAAAAAACTTCTTGATACTAATGGCGCACTCCGGGCAAGGTGCGCCATTAGTACTTCGAACTCTAATGGTGTATCTGTTGCTGGTGCGCCATTACTATATACTAATGGCGCACTGCCTGTCTGGTGCGCCATTAGTATCAATTCCATCTATAGCCCTTTTCCTAGTAGTGAGATGTCGAGTCCGTGATAGATCTTGTTCCAGGCACTGTCCCAATCTCTAGGAGACCCTATAAGATGGCACCCCTAGAACTAGCTGAGCTTAAGAAACAACTCGATGAGTCCTTGAAAAAGGGTTTCATCCGTCCTAGTTCTTCTCCTTGGGCTTGTCCCGTCCTCTTCGTCAAGAAGAAGGATGGAATGGAACGTATGGTTGTAGATTATCGACCTGTCAATCTGGTCACCATAAAGAACAAGTATCCGCTCCCCAGGATCAACGACCTGTATGATCAGCTCGCTGGATCCTCAGTCTTTTCCAAAATGGATTTGAGGTTGGGTTACTATCAAATCAAAATCAAGAACGGGGACATTCCCAAGATGGCCTTTGTTACTCGTTAGGGCCAATACGAGTACACCGTCATGTCCTTCAGGTTAACCAATGCCCCAGCCACTTTCTCACGGCTAATGAATTCTATATTCATGGAGTACTTGGACAAATTCGTCATGGTATACCTCGATGATATACTCATTTAGTCCAAGAACAAGGAAGATCATGCCGAGCATCTAAGGTTGGTATTGACAAAACTTCGAGAGCACCGCCTTTATGCCAAATTTTCCAAATTTGAATTCTGGTTGCCAGAAGTGACCTATCTGGGTCATGTAATCTCTGGTAAGGGTATTGCTGTCAATCCCGAGCGAGTTCAGGCCGTCCTTGATTGGACTCCACCTGAATCGGTCAAGCAAGTTAGGAGTTTCCTTGGCTTAGCGAGCTATTGCCGACGCTTCGTCGAGAATTTCTCCAAGTTCGCTAAACCTCTAACTGAACTCCTCAAGAAAGATAAAAATTTTGAGTGGACCCCACAGTGCGAGTCCAGCTTTCAGGAACTGAAAAGACACCTGACATCTGCACCCGTACTGGTACCACCAGACTTTTCCAAGGACTTTATTATCTATTGTGACGCCTTGCGACAAGGACTAGGTTGCATACTCATGCAAGATCGTGAAGTGATTGCCTACGCATCTCGGCATTTGCGTCCACATGAGGATAACTATCCTACACATGATCTAGAGCTTGCAGCTGTAGTTCACGCACTCGAAACATGGCAACATTACCTTCTTGGTAATCGCTGTGAAATCTTCACGGATCACCAAAGTCTGAAATACATATTCACCCAACCAGATCTGAATCTCAAGCAAAGACATTGGGTTGAGTTGCTCACAGATTACGACTTAGGAATCACTTACACCCCTGGGGAGGCCAATGTCATGGCTGACGCACAAAGTCGTAAGTCTTATTGTAACAATCTGATGTTACAACAAGATCAACCACTTCTCCACGAGGAATTTCGTAAGCTTAACCTTCACATTGTTCCTCGAGGATTCCTTTCCACCTTGGTGGCGAAACATACCCTTACGGATCAAATCATAGCTGCCCAGAAGCAAGATACAGGGATTTCCCGAATCAAGAGAAACATTCATAAAGGAGTTGCAGGTTGTTTCTCCCTTGATAGCAGAGGTGTTGTCTTCTTCGAGAACCGTTTAGTGGTCCCCAAGAACCAACATCTACGGCAGCTGATCCTTAAGGAGGCTCATGAATCTCCTCTCACGATTCATCCCGGTAGTACCAAAATGTAGCAGGACCTACGCCAGAGGTTCTGGTGGACTAGTATGAAGAGAGAAATCGCTCAGTTCATTGCTAAGTGCGACGTTTGCCGTTGAGTTAAATCAGAGCATCAACGGCCTGCTAGCACCCTTCAACCTTTAGCTATTCCTGAATGGAAATGGGACAAGATCGGTATGGACTTCATTACCGGGATTCCCAGGACCATGAAAGGGAATAATGCTATCTTCGTCGTTATCAACCGCCTCTCCAAAGTAGCCCATTTCCTGCCTGTTCGAGAGAGTATAACCACTATCCAGCTAGCAGACTTGTATATCTCTCGGATAGTATCTCTTCATGGTGTGCCATTGGAGATTAACTCACACCGTGGAAGTCTTTTCACCTCTTGATTTTGGGAAAGTTTCTAGAATGCTATGGGGACTCGTCTCTCCTTTAGCACCGCTTTTCATCCTCAGTCAAATGGTCAAGTGGAACGAGTCAATCAAATTCTGGAAGATATGCTTCGAGCCTCTGTCATCTCTTTCGGTATGGAATGGGAGAAGTGTCTTCCATTTGCCGAGTTCGCCTATAACAATAGTTATCAAGCTAGCTTGGGCAAGGCTCCCTTCGAAGTTTTGTATGGACGAAGGTGTTGAACGCCTCTTTACTGGTCAGAAACCAGGAAAAGACAATTCTTTGGTCCGTATATGATCCAGGAAGTAGAAGAGCAAGTTCGCATCATTCGTGAGAAATTGAAAACGGCCTAGTCTCGCCAGAAGAGCCAATATGATAGTCATCATAAGGCTGTGACTTACGAAGTCAGCGATAAGGCTTACCTTCGGGTTACTCCTCTTAAGGGAACCCATCGCTTCGGTATCAAAGGCAAATTGGCTCCTCGTTACATCGGTCCTTTTCGCATTCTTGCCAAACGAGGAGAAGTTGCCTGCCAATTGGAACTACCTCCGCATCTTTCCAGAGTTATGATGTCTTCCACGTTTCTCAACTCGGGCGTTGCTTCTCGGATCCTATCCGCGGAGTGGACCACGAAACGCTTGATCTCCAGGAAAATCTCACATATCGAGAATACCATGTTTGTATTCTTGATCAAACCGAGTGTACCACTCGACGTCATAATATCAAGTTTCTCAAGGTTCAATGGTCACACCATTCCGAGAACGAAGCTACTTGGGAAAGGAAGGATCGTCTTCGACTTGAGTACCCCATCCTTTTTCCGGAGGAACCTGAATCTCGGGACGAGATTCTTTTGAGTGGGGGTGAGTTGTCACATCCCTAGTCAGTGCATGCATTAGGACTAGCTAGAGTGTGCATCATGTTTACTTTTTGCAGAAACCTGAAATGGGGATGACAGAAACTCCAGCACCCCTCTTCTAACAACTAGGGTTTAATAAAATCTTTTCCAATGTACCCAAAATGCCCTTCAAAAATGTCCATCATCTTTGCCTTGGTCTTAAACCTCTGACAAAAATGGTGCATAATTTTCTAGGACATCCAAAGGTCACTAGATTAATTCATATTTTATTTGCATTTGGGAATTTAAATGCTATAAAATATTTTAGGTGCCCAAATAATCATAAACTAAAATGTTCCATGTTGTTCATATTATATACTATGGGCATGAGTAGTTTTATGATTTATAAAAATGTTCTAGCATTTTTATTAATTCAACAAAGTTGAAAAAGAAAACAAACAGAAAACAAAATAGAAAAGAGAGAGAGAGGGCACAACCCACTTACCTGGACCACCCCTGCCCACCTGGCGGCCCAGCACTGTGCTGGCCTAAGCCAGCCAGCTGCTTCGTCCCCGCAAGGCAGGCCGGAAGGTGAAGCCCACGAACTCCGAGCTCGCCACGATGCCACCTGCTTGCCGCCTCGCCGCGGGAACCGGCTGGACGACCTCCACGTCGTGCCCTGGAGCCACTAGACACATCCATTCCCCCTGCCTCTCTCCCTCAACCTCACCGCGCCATGGCCGCAGCGCCCGCAAGCTCGCCGCCGTAACCACCGCAGCCACCCAGCTCCCCTCGCCGCCCCTCCATGTCTGGAAGCTCCGCCACCGTCTCCTACGTCTCCCCGATGAGCCACGCATCGCCGGAATCCCTAACGCGACGTCTCCGTCGACTTCTCCCCCATTCGGCCGCCGAGATCGCCGGCTACCTCACCGTCGCAGCAGCTCGTCCCCGACCTCGCCGTCAGCTCCGTCGCAACCACCGTGAGCTTGGCCACCTCCCCATCCACTCTGTTTCCCCCCTCGAGCCCTGCAACGTCTGCACGTAGCTCACCCGCATGCGCCGTCGCGGAGCTCGTCGCCGACGAGGCTCCGGCCACCTAACGGCCGCGCCACCCTGTCCATCAGCTTCACCGCACCCCCAGGAGCCTAGACCACCTGTCCACGAGCCTCGCCGTGCCTCCTAGCGACTAGCCCGAGCTCACCCGAGCTCCAGTAGCCGCCAAGGTCGTCGTCGGCACCTTTTCCGGCGACCCCGAGGCTAACCACCACCACCACTAGATGCGGCACATCCCCCGCATCACATAGACATGCTCCGCCATCGATTTGGTCGCCGGAGCACAAATCCCGCACCACAACGCCGCGTCTGGCCTCGCCGGCGGCTAAACGCCGGCCGGTTTGACCCTCGTTGACCACGGGTGGGCCCAGTTTGACCCCCTGGAGTCAATGACAGGTGGGGCCCAGCCGGCTAATTAAGTTAGGTTTAACACTAATGTTTAATTAGTTAAGTTAATGACACTGACATGCGGACCCACTGTCAGGTTTGACCTGGACCTGGTTTGTTGACCTGCTGACGTCAGCATGATGTTATGCTGACGCAGTAAAGTCTTTTCTGGGATTATTTGATTTAAAACAATTCAGGAAATTCCAGAAAATGCTTTAAACTTCTAATAATCATATAAATTCAACCGTGGCTCAGATGGAAAAGATTTATATATGAAAATTGATCAAAAAATCCAATATTTCCAATGGCACTTGTTTCATGCATGTTTAAGAAAGTTAACCTTGCTGCACATCAAAACATGATAATGCATTTTAATAAATAATAGTTTGGGTATAAGTTTGAATCTTTGGTTCAAATGAGCTCAAACCTTTCTGTTTATAGTTGCATTAGCCCAAAACACATTCATCTGGCCATGTCAAGAGCATGCATCATATTGTTGGATTTGTTTGTATAATGATTGTATCGTCGGTGTTCTCCGTGGTAGGTCCTGCACCCGAGGATACATCTGCGTATCCAACTAAAGAGCAGTACCCGGCAACCAATCTGTCAGTCAAGCAATCCATTGATTATTCCGACACAAACCCATCTTCTCGCTCCTACTCTCTTTTACTGCATTAAGTCAACATCTTGTGAACTGCTATTTGCTGTGGTAGATGAACCCTATTCCTTTGCATGACCTGTCATTGCCACAGTAAATAGTTGAAACCCACTAGCATGTGTACGAGTTGATTGAGCGATGTGATGTGTGTTCTACCATGCTATTTGTTTATGCAGCCTGCTATGCTTAGAGTTGTGTCAGGTCTGGTTCATCTGGGTGATGGATCAGAGTGAAATGATCATGTCTGGTAAAGAGAGTGAAGTGTGGAACATGTTTGGTAAAGGTATCGATGAAAGGCCATGTAGGAGTACATGGTGGGTTGTTTCATTGGAACCGTCCATAGGACCTGACATCTTTATGTGTGATTCAAGTTTCAACTACTACCACGCATTGTGCTCCGGGTGCTCCAAGCTCTCTCGACTTATTAACTGCCCTTGTCCTCTGTCCAGGAGTTGCAACTAGTTTCTGGTGTTTGTAGTTTACTGGTGGTCGTGCGCAGCGCTGACCCTTGGGGTGGGCTGTGATGTGGCAGGTACGTGGCACGGTGTACCGGTCACCCGTTTGGTGACTCGGGAAGCGTGTGTGAAGAAGTACACCCCTGCAGGGTTACCAATCTATTCGAATAGCCGTTGTTCGCGGTTAAGGACCACTTGGTTGCTTATAAAGTTCATAGACAAGTTAATGGTTACTTCTAAAAGTCTCAAGACAAGTGTGAGTGCCGAGGATGGCCCTTCCGTAGGATGACGGAAGAGGATCCACGGTGGTGTATTGTTGTGGTGAGTAGAGGACTCGTGTGCGTAGTCTCATCTTGCAATCTACTGAGAGTTGTAGAATAGGTCAGCCAAGAGTCAAAGCTGGCTTGCTACAATGAACTCCACTACCCTTGTTGATAATGATGCATGTATGATAGGATCTGATGTAAGTCTTGCTGAGTACCATTGTACTCATGTTTGCTTAATAACTGTTGCAGAGGAGAACCCTGCCCCTTCTGATGGGTTTTACATAGACGTTGACGTCGAAGAGTAGCTTGCTACCCAGACGGTGATCCTGAGCTTGTGAAGGGCCTTGTAGATAGTCAGGCTACACCAAGCCTGTTTTATTTCCAAGTTGTCTGTACTCAGACATGTTAGCTTCCGCGTGTGCTTGTATGCTTGTATGACTTGAGTGTTGGGTCATGTGACCCCTATCTGTATGGATATGTTATGTATGGCTCTTCGGAGCCTCTTAAATAAAGTACTTTGAGTCATAGAGTTCTGTTGTGATGCAATGTTGTATTTGCACATATTGAGCATATTGTGTGTATGTTTGAAATGCTTGGTATGTGTGGGATCCGACACCTAGTTGTTTACCTTTGGTAGCCTATCTTACAGGGAAATGCATCCTAGTGCTTCCACTGAGCCTTGGTAGCTTGCTACTGCTCCGGAACACGTAGGTTGGCCGGCATGTGTCCTTCTTCGTTCATGTGTCTGTCCCTTAGGGGAAATGTCACGCGTTGTTCCTTTAAGTCCATGTAGCTTGCTACGACTTGGGTTCATACGTTGATGACCGACACGTTCATTGCTGGGTCGTGGATGCATGTCATTGTAATTTAGTGCCACTTTTGGTTTATAACTAGCCTTTTCGGCCCGGGTTCTCTGTCATATGAATGCTAGAGACACTATCATATACGCGTGCCAAAATGCGCAAACGTTCCTGGGCCAGGTAAGGTGGCACCCGTGGGGATACCGTGCATGAGGCCGCAAAGTGATATGATGTGTCACAAGCAAGATTGGTGTGACTTAGGATCGGGGTCCTGACAAAGTACCACTACGCCTGGAGACCTCTGATCTGTCAAGTCCCACAACAACGTGTGTACCACTAGCGTCGACCCCGTGCACGTCAAGTTCGTCTACGAATTGTATACGACTACTGTTGCCGAAGGCCGTTGAGTGAACAACTACTGTCGACATGAACGACTACTTCCACTACCGCCGTGAGGACGTTTACTTCCACTACGACTTGAACCATCCCGAACGCTCGCTTCGAAGGTGTAACCACCGAGACGACCACCCGTGGACCGTATGCATGTGATGTGTGTATGAGATGGTTGCATGTATTTGAATGTTTGCACCATGTCCGAGTTGTCGCTTGCATGTTCCTCCTTGTTTCCATGCCGGCGTCACATGGGATCCCGATATCCGGGATTACCCCACCATCTTGCATGACTTTATCACGCCACCCTTCTTTTGCACCGGTCTCTCAATGAGTTACCACAACCGGAATGTTGCCGTGGCATCATTTCCGTTGTCGTTGTCGTGACACCCCCTTTCTTTCCGTCATGGCAACAAATACTCCATGTCATCTTCATGTTAACTTTTAACAAAATTTCATAAAACTTGCAAATGTCATCCGCATGATGATAACAACATTTAAATGGTTAAAATTGTTGTTTGCTTTAATAATTGCTTAATGACATGTGGGGATTTTCCAGAATTGTTGTTGTTGTTTCCGGCCCCTTTTTAACCTACTTAAATAGTTAGTTTACTTATGCTTCACCTCTTGCCATGTTAATCCACTTTTAACCTTGTTGTGTACATAACCGGGATCAAACTTAATATGTCGATGTGGTGTTTCGTCAATATGCAACCCGTTGCATATTTAGCTCCACTTAATTTGTAGTATTCCTTGAGCACTTGGCCAAGCCATGCATATTTAAACCGGACATGCATCATACTTGTTTGTACATTATGCCATGGTTATCTTTGTGTTTACCATGTTGTTTGCTTCTTTCCGATTTGCTTCTCTTGTTAGCTTCGGTTTCGTTCTGGAGTTGTGAGGATTCGTTCGACTACGACCGTTTGTCTTCTTCACGGACTCGTTCTTCTTCCTAGCGGGATCTCAGGCAAGATGACCATTCCTTGATATCACCTCTATTGTTTCTATGCTAGTTGCCTCACTCTATTGCTTTGTCGCGATACCTATCCTTTTGCATGTCAGCCCCTACCTTGCCATGAAACCTCTAACCACCTTCCTAGCAAACCGTTGTTTGGATAAGTTACGCTTTTGCTCAAGCCCCCTCTTATAGCGTTGTTAGTTGCAGGTGAAGATGAAGTTTGCTCCATATGGATTGGATATTTGGGAATATCACATTATCTCTTATTTATATTAATGCACCTATATACTTGGCAATGGGTGGAAGGCTTGGCCTTTTGCCTGGTGTTTTGTTGCACTCATGCTGCCTTAGGTTCCGATAAATCGGTGTTGTGTTCCTTGATTTTGCGTTCCTAACGCGGTTGGGGTTTGTGGGCCCCCCTTGCTTCTTCGCTTAAAGTAAAGCTTTCCCGAGGAGATCCAACTTTGGTTTTACCATTTGCCTAATAACTAAAACTTGCCGAGGGAGTTGCAAACCCGAGGATTATTTTAATGAACCCCTGGGCCAGTGCTTGTTTTGAGTGTTGGTCCACCTACCTAGCAGTCGGCGGTGCCACCTTGGGGCAACTCGAGTGTCTGGCTATCGTCCACTTCGCATAGACGGATGAGTCCATAGATGGAGAGCGCGCGGCTCTGGACACGTGTCTGATTCACTGGGAGATCTCCTTGGGCTAGTTTTCCTTTCCTCAAAGAACGTGTGCATCGGGATTTCGAGGACGCTCGGCTCTTCCCTAAGATAAGGGGTTTTACCTCTGCTGATCGCGAGAGCTTGTTACGGGCTAAGTTGGGACACCCTTACAGGGTTATGATCTTTCGAAAGTCGTGTCCGTGGTTATGTGGCGGATTGGAGTTTGTTAACATCCGGTTGTAGATAACTTGACACAAGAACTCGAACATAATGCACTACGGTGTGAGTAGTCGTGATGGTCTCTTTTTGAGGAAGTTCGGGAAGAGAACGCGACTGGGTTATGGATGACTCATAGGTAGACAGGATCATCTAGTGATCAAGAATATTTCACGACCGATGGCTTTCACTTCACTTCTCGCTCTGATGATACGTAAGCTAGCCATCTCATCTATGGTCAGAGCTTGTAGCAGCCCACTTATACACTTTCTCCTTACCCATATGCTTTGATAGTTTTGATACCCGGTAATGGGATTGCTGAGTCCTCGTGACTCATAGTTTACTACAAACACAGGTGCAGGTACAACCGAGTACGAATCAGGTGATGGCTAGGAACTCAAGTGGGAGTTCGATGAGGAACATGGGAGAATGTATGTGATGGTCCCCGACGATCAGTAGTGGTTCCTACTAGGGCCGATCGGGCATAGTGGGTGGTTATCTTCTTTTCATTTGGATTCATCCATAGTAGGACTATGTTTGTACTTGGATGAATGTATGACTTGTTTATGCATTGTGTGAAGTGGCGGTTGTAAGCCAACTATGTATTTTCCACTTTGTTCTTGTACATGGTAATGTGTGAAGATAACCGTCTTGCGATCATACCAAAATGCGATTATGCCTCTAAGTCATGCCTCGACACGTAGGAGATATAGTCGCATCTTGGGCATTATAAGTTGGTAATCAGAGCCTTCCCCGATCTAGGAGCCCCTGCTTGATCGAATCGCTCCCGATGTTGAGTCTAGAATTAAAAAAAATTGTTTTGAGTCTCAGGATTATATATATCAGAGAGTAGGAATTCTTTTTCTCCTTATCCCCTTCGTTGCTCTGGTGAGGACTCCTGACGTAGAAGTTTTGACTTCCTACCCTCTTTTCCACTAATTTTTTTAGGATCACGCAGGTATTGTTGGGATCGTTCCGATATCTTTGTGACGAGAATTCGGTTTTGGTGCCTCCCGTATGTTTAGGCTTAGTCCCGGGGATTTGAGCTCTGAGGTCTTGTCGTCACATTGTGTATCGTTACAATTCCGGAATACCAGAGGTGGCCGACATCCAAAACACTTCTATGCATGTCTGGTGGTGAGATAACCCCGATGTTACCCAGTACTGGGGGGGATAGTTTGGGAGTATTGCCACAGTTAGTATAGCGGATGCTTTTCGAAGGTCTGAGGTAAACAGTTTCAGAAGGTGCCTGGTTATGTGTTGACGGATGGATACAACGGGATGTAGGACTTGTTAGTTGGTTCTTATATGGTGCTTCCGCCGTATCCCCAACACCAGATTGCATAACCAGAAAGTTTCGGGAATTAATAGATGGGAATTCAAGTAGCTCTTAGGTAATCTTCCAACGGATGCATGATATGAGGTTGGGGTTAAACGTCTACTGGTTTGTTTGTCACAGTCGATTTTACACTGGGGGTTGCATCTTAATGAATCCTTGGCTATGTTGATTCGGGGATGCAATGTCCTTTGTAATTTCGTGCCCGGGGGGCCTCATCACGAAAACTTTAGACAAAAGCCTCTATCATATGTTTGTTTCGGTTTATTCTGCAAGCCAAATCCTTTGTTTTGTTTTGAGTTGTGGTATTCGAGTTGCTTCGATATCAAGTGTTGATTCCATACCTTTCCTAATCGGTGTTCTCATATTTCCATGGGAGTGCTAGTCCTTCTTGATCATCGAGACTGTCATGTAAATTCTTCTCAACCGGCGTGCTTCTCTTCAAGTTAACCCGATCCTTTCAATATGTGCAAGACCAATTTTTGGTTTTTCTCAATGGTGTCCGTTTCGTTTGTACCAAGTTGTCTTTGTTTTCCCCACCCTCCCACCCTTCTTCTTCTTGGAGCCAGAATTCTTGATCAAGTATCCATTCTATTCATGTGAAGTCTCTTCATCCCTTTTTCCTTCAATGTTCTTATCTGGTGATTCTCAGGAAGAT
Source organism: Secale cereale (assembly GCA_902687465.1). Lineage (NCBI taxonomy): Eukaryota > Viridiplantae > Streptophyta > Magnoliopsida > Poales > Poaceae > Secale > Secale cereale. The sequence continues at coordinate 386,110,505 of LR738711.1, read as the reverse complement.
GCTCATGAGCTACAAGTTCATCATTCTTCATTCTCATATTCTTTTTGGGTGGATTACATCCAAGCTTTCGGTGTTCATCATTTGACTTTCTTCAATTAACATGCTTTCCGTGTTGGAAGTTCTTATCTAAGTCTCACTTGTTTATTCACCTCTCTATATTTTTGTTCCGGAGTGTTCATCATATCTCAGAAGACTCATGTTTCCATTCTTATTTCGTTCAAGCTCTTTCGAGGTTGTTATCTCGTTCAAGTAATTTAATTCAACCTGTGCAATATCTCTCAAGCAATCTTTCCGACGGTGTTTCTTTTGAGTAGGCCCTAACCCATCGGTTTATTCCCAGGATCTTACATGACTCTTCTAATTTTTCGGGAGTTATTCTCAAATTCTTTTAAGGTTTGATGTAAGAATGGATCTCTCATCGGTCAAATGTATCCTCTAAGATCGCTTCAAATTATTTTCATCGTTGGTTCAACCTTTTAATTCTTAATTCCGGAGTGCCTCAACAATCCATGGTGGTGTATCTCATCATCATTCTCAAGTGGTGAAGACCGAAGAAGAGTTCGTCTTGAATCCTTACCCGTTCTTCCAAAGATTCATGGTTCTACCTTCATGCCATCTCTCAATTTGTTCTCTATTGCGAGAATTCTTTTCATATCCATCTAAAGCTTTTCATGAGTTTTTTTTCATTTGGATTCCAAGGAGACCATCATCTCGAAATATTTATGTGTTCTCATCACTCACCATGTGTTCTTCAGTTCTCCTAAATTGTTGTTACTTCTTTCATCTCCTAATTCTTCTGGTGCATCATTCAAGTATTCTCTACTCTGCTCGTGATCCCTTTGTTCTTTTGTATCTAGTTTTCCTCAAGTGCCTTCGTTTGTGTTCTAATTCTTTCCCGCGATTCATTATCTTTTCTTCATTCATTTCAATTCTTACGGTGGTTCGTTCAAAATTCAGTTTCCTTTGTTCCCATATCAATTCATTCATTATTTTTCGAAATCCTACCGGTGAGTCGTTCAAGACTTTTCTCAAGTTTGCCCTATATCTCTCTTTAATCTTTTTCAATAAGAATAAGTAGTATGCTAAATTCGTTGCTTGTCACCAATTTAAATTGGTGAGGGATACACATAACATAATTCTTATTCTTATTTCATCCAAGTGATTAATCCCTTCCTTCGGAGTTTGTTGAGGAGGAAGAAATTCTTGGTTTTAAGTTGTCTGTCTTGTTTCCCGGTGTTCTAAGCTCTCTCAATTTTCTCATCGCAAAGATCCATCTAAATCATTGCAAGGCTTCAATCTTATTCTTTCATCCTTCACTTCTCATCCTTTAGTTACCAGAGTTCTTCATGGTGGTTCATCATGATTTAATTCATCCTCGAAGTGTTCTTCAATATTCTTGTTGGAGGAGCTCAAGTATTCTTCATCGTGCATTCCAAAGTGCAATTCTTTCTACCTTATCTTTTGAGGCGGTGTTATGTCATTCTTGACCATTTATTTCATGTTTCATGATTCACAAGTTATCAAGAATGATATATTTAAACCCATTATTATTCTTTGTTCCGGAGATTCTTTCAACCCCTCATTTTATTCGTTGGAGTTATCTTGGGTTGTGTCTCACTTAAAAGCTTTCCCTAAGGATTGTTGCTAATTTTGGTGCTTATAAATGACCCAAGTTCTCTATTTATCCTCCCGGTGAAATAAGTTTTCCGTCTCCTTGTTGATCTGAATCCAAACAATTGTTTCTTAGTAGTGGAAGAATTTCACCTCTAGTTTAGAGATGTTTTCATAAGTCCACGAGGACTATATCATTTGGTTGTTGATTCTTCAACAACTCCGTTCAACCCTTCTTCGTAAGGTTACTCTTCCAAGTTTATCATTGGGGTGAACAATATCGTGTTCTTCTCCGTTCATTCTATTCCATTCTTTCATTTTAGAGGCTTGTGATGTTGCTCTCTTTGTCCCGTCATCTCGTTTATCAAGATCATGTTCTTTTCCTTTCTAGTCCATTTAATAGGAGTGTCGTATCCTCCATTCAAGTTCTCTCATCCTATCAAGTATTGCCTTTTTTAACCGGAGTGTTGTTTGAAGTCTTTCTTACCTCTTGTGTCGTACTTCCAATTGTTTCGGAGGCAGTGTGTTGTTGATTTCATCAAGTATCATCCCAACTTGGAAAGTTCATGTTAAATTCCTTCCATTTCAATCGGAGTGATGTCCGAATCATTTTGTTCTTATTCCTTCTCCATATTGTTTTAACCGAAGTGGTTTTTAAATTCTTTCGACATCCGCGAGCTCTTGTTCATGTCTTTCAACCTACAAGGTTCTCGTAATATTCCTTGTTCCTCTTTGCTAATGGAGTGCTTGCAATCTCATTCATCTCCATTCTATTCTTTCTTTCAAGTTGTTCAATCTCTCAAGGTTTTAGGGTTTCACTCGTTTGTCGAAGAAGCAACTTTGTTTTACCTCTTCCTTTTCCGCTTCTATCTGGTGCCATCCCTAGGATCTTGGGTCGATATCCTCTGTTAGTGTGGGAGAGTTGTGACGCCCCAAGACCGAAGCTCCACAAGAATTCCATATTTCTGTGATCATCGTGTGTTTCATTTGTGCTTGCTCCATTTTTTTTTGCATTGCATCATGTCATCATGCCATCATGTCATTTAATTTTTTAAACTCAACTAAATAAATTGCATGGATCTTCGATCCATTTAAATCGAGAGAAGGGTGATTTCTCTTTACAACATATGCAAGTCTCTCAATATTTAGGGAGCTATAAAAACCATTTCATTAATTTGGAATTATCCACAACCAACTTACAATTCAATTCCCTTGATTCCAAATATTTAAATCCATATTGCTCTCGTTGTGGTCCTTTGATTAAAGTCATTATAGCCGGTTGCCAAATTGCACCACAATCCTAATTTATTTGACTTTTTCAAATAAACTCAAAACCTTTCTTTCTTTCTTTTCTGAAACAGTAAAAGGGAAAGTTGGTTTTTCCCTTTTCTCTCCCGGGCCGACACAATAGAACCGGCCCATTACCGCCAGCCACTTCAGCCCAGCAAGACCCTATCCTAAACCTAGGCCCCGACCTCCCTCCTCTCGATCTCTCCCTCTCCCTCTGCTCACCGCCATTAGCCCGATCCCACCAACGCGCGCATCGCCCGCATCTACACCGCCCGATCCCGCTCTCTCCGTCGCAAGCTCGCCTCCTACCGCAGCCGTTGACCGAGCAGGACCCCTCACCACCCCTGGCCCTCCTGCTTCTCCTCCTCGGCGCCCGACCCTCTCCTCCTCGACGCTGGCCACGCCACCTCGTCGCCGCCTCTCCGCCTCCGCACTGGGCACTGCACCCCGCCGCCGTCGCCAACCTCCAGGAGGCTGCTGCCTCGCCGGTCGACCCCGCCTGCCTGACCCCGCCATCGCCGAGCTCCACCAGGACTCGACGCGCCCCTTCTTCCTTTGCTCGTCCTTGAGCTCCGCGCCGCCTCGCCTGCCTGCCCTCGCCACTCCGCTGGCCTCTAGGTCGCCGGCGTCGCCCTGGCCATCTCCGGCCTAGATCCGACCAAGGTCCACCGCGACATGGGCAAGTTGCCGACCCCGCCGCCTTCCTGCACGCGCGTGCCCGCTGCTGGTCTCGTTCCAGAGCCCCTCTTCCACGCGCCATGGGTGACTTGCCTCCTCCATGGCGACGCACGCTCGACGTCCATGGCACCTCCAGCCTCTAGGAGCTCTGCCTCCCTTCCTTAGTGCCAAGGACAACGCCGGCCACTTCGTCCTACTGCTGCTCTTCCCGTGCTGCTTCGTCGTCGACCTCTTGTTGCTGCAGGACCCTCCTCATTGTGCACCGTTGCAGCTCTGTTTCATCTCTCTCAAGGCCGTGAGGACACCAGGTACCAGGACGTCAAGGACCAGTCACGTTCATCTACCCGTCAAGTACGACTACAATGCAAGACCGAGGATGCCAAGACCCAGACCAAGATTGCCATGCATCGTCACGGGAATTTCGCCAAGTCCCACTACGCCTGGAGACCTAGGATCCATCAAGTCCCACAACAATGTGTGTATCACTACCGTCGACCCCGTGCACGTAAAGTTCGTCTATGAACCGTACACGACTACCATTGCCGAAGGCCGTTGAGTGAACAACTACCGTCGACGTGAACGACTACTTCCACTACCGTCGCGAGAACGCCTACTTCCACTATGACCAGAACCATCCCGAACGCTCGCTTTGAAGGTATAACCGCCGAGACGACCACCCGTGGACCGTATACATGTGATGTGTCTATGAGATGGTTGCATGTATTTGAATGTTTGCACCGTGTCTAAGTTGTCGCTTAGATGTTCCTCCTTGTTGCCATGCCGGCGTCACGTGGGAACCCGGTAACCAGGATCACCCCACCATCTTGCATGACTTGCTCATGCCACCCTTCTTTTGCACCGGTCTCTCAATGAGTTGCCGGAACCGGAATGTTGCCGTGGCATCATTTCCGTTATAGTTGTCGTGACACCCTATTTCTTTCCGTCATGGGAACAAATAATCCATGTCATCTTCATGTCAACTTTTAACAAAATTGCATAAAACTTGCAAATGTCATCCGCATCATGTTAACAACATTTAAATGGTTAAAATTATTGTTTGCTTTAATAATTGCTTAATGACATGTGGGGATTTTCCGGAATTGTTGTTGTTGTTTCCGGCCCCTTTTAACCTGCTTAAATAGTTAGTTTACTTATGATTCACCTCTTGCCATGTTAATCCACTTTTAACCTTGTTGTGTACATAATCGGGATCAAACTAAATATGTGGATGTGGTGTTTCGTCAACATGCAAACCGTTGCATATTTAGCTCCACTAAATTTGTAGTATTGTTTGAGCACTTTGCCATGCCATGCATATTTAAACCGGACATGCATCATACTTGTTTGTGCATTATGCCATTGTTATGTTTGTGTTTACCATGTTGGTTGCTTCTTTCCGGTTTGCTTCTCTCGTTAGCTTCGGTTTCGTTTCGGAGTTGTGAGGTTTCGTTCAACTACGACCGTTTGTCTTCTTCATGGACTTGTTCTTCTTCCTAGCGGGATCTCAGGCAAGATGACCATTCCTTGATATCACCTATATTGTTGGTATGCTAGTTGCCCCGCTCTATTGCTTTGTCGCGATACCTATCCTTTTGCATGTCAGCCCCTACCTTGCCATGAAACCTCTAAGCACCTTCCTAGCAAATCGTTGTTTGGCTATGTTACACTTTTGCTCAAGCCCCCTCTTATAGCGTTGTTAGTTGCAGGTGAAGATGAAGTTTGCTCCATGTGGATTGGATATTTGGGAATATCACATTATCTCTTATTTATATTAATGCACCTATATACTTGGCAATGGGTGGAAGGTTTGGCCCTTTGCTCGGTGTTTTGTTCCACTCATGCCACCTTTGGTTCCGATAAACAGGTGTTATGTTCCTTGATTTTGCGTTCCTAACACGGTTGGGGTTTATGGGCCCCCATGCTTCTTCGCTTAAAGTAAAGCTTTCTCGAGGAGATCCAACTTTGGTTTTACCATTTGCCTAATAACTAAAACTTGCCGAGGGAGTTGCAAACCCAAGGATTATTTTAATCAACCCCCTGACCAGTGCTTGTTTTGAGTGTTGGTCCACCTACCTAGCAGTCGGTGGTGCCACCTCGGGGCAACTCGAGTGTCTGGCTATCATTCACTTCGCATAGACGGATGAGTCCGTACATGGAGAGCGCGCAGCTCTGGACAAGGGTCTGACTCACAGGGAGATCTCCTTGGGCTAGTTTTCCTTTCCTCGAAGACCTTGTGCACCGGGATTCCGAGGACGCTCAGGTCTTCCCTAAGATAAGGGGTTTTACCTCTGCTGATCGCGAGAGCTTGTTATGGGCTAAGTTGGGACACCCCTGCAGGGTTATGATCTTTCGAAAGTCATGGCCGCGGTTATGTGGCGGATTGGAGTTTGTTAACATCCGGTTTTAGATAACTTGACACAAGAACTCAAACATAATGCACTACCGTGTGAGTAGTCGTGATGGTCTCTTTTCGAGGGAGTTCGGGAAGAGAACACGGCTGGGTTATGGATGACTCATAGGTAGACAGGATCATCTAGTGATCATGAATATTTCACGACCGATGGCTTTCACTTCTCTTCTTGCTCTGATGATACGTAAGCTAGCCACCTCATCTACGCTTAGCGCTTGCAGCAGCCCACTTATACACTTTCTCCTTACACAAAGGCTTTGATAGTTTTGATAATCGGGAATGGGATTGCTGAGTCCTCGTGACTCACAGTTTACTACAAACACATGTGTAGGTACAACCAAGTACGAATCAGGTGATGGCCAGGAACTCAAGTGGGAGTTCGATGAGGAACGTGGGCGAATGTATGTGACATTCCTCGACGATCAGTAGTGGTTCCTACTAGGGCGGATCAAGCATAGTGGGTGGTTATCTTCTTTTCATATGGATTTGTCCGTAAACGGACTATGTTTGTACTTGGATGAATGTATGACTTATTTATGCATTGTGTGATGTGGTGGTTGTAAGCCAACTATGTATTTTCCCCTTTGTTCTTGTACATGGGAATATGTGAACATAACCATCTTGCGATCATACCAAAATGGGATTATGCCTCTAAGTTGTGCCTCGACACGTAGGAGATAAAGTCGCATCTTGGGCGTTACACAATCCCTTCACGATTATTTGCAAAAGTGAGATCTGATTGTGATGGATAAACTGTAATGTAAATAATTTTGGTATTTTTGCTTTATAGATTGGAAAGTAAAAGATTGCAAAATAGTATATCGGAAACTTAATAGATGGAAAATAGACCCGGGGGGCATAGGTTTGGCTAGAGGCTTCTCTCATGATAGCAAATATTATGGTGGGTAAAAAAATTACTGCCAAGCAATTGATAGAAAAGTGCAAAGTTATGATGATATCTAGGCAATGATCATGAATATAGGCATCACGTTCGTGTCAAGTAGACCGACTCATGCCCAAATCTACTACTATTACTCCACACATCGACCAAAACAATTATGCATCTAGAGTATTAAGTTCATAAAGAATAGAGTAACACATTAAGTAAGATGACATGATATAGCATAATTAACTCAAGCAATATGATGAAACCCCCATCTTGTTATCCTAGCTGGCAACAATACAATATGTGTCATGTCCCTTTCTATCACTAGGATTGAGCACCGCAAGATTGAACCCAAAGCAAAGCACTTCTCCCATTGCAAGAAAAACCAATATTGTTGGCCAAACCAAATCGATAGTTCGAAGAGAATTACTAAGATATCAAATCATGCATATAAGAATTAAGAAAAGACTCAAATAATATTCATAGATAATCTGATCATAAATTCACAATTCATTGGATCTTGGCAAAGACGCTGCAAAAGAAGATTACATCGGATAGATCTCCAAGAACATCGAGGAGAACATGGTATTGAGAAAGAAAAGAGAGAGAGAAGAAGTAATCTAGCTACTAGCTATGGACCCGTAGGTCTGTGGTAAAGTACTCACACTTCATCGGAAGGTCAATAAGGTTGATGTAGATGCCCTCCGTGGTTGAATCCCCCTCTGGCAGAGTATCCGAAAAGGCCTCCAGATAGGATCTCGCGGAAGCCGAAGGTTACGGCGGTGGAAAATTGGTTTCGATGCCTCCTCTAGGGTTTCTGGAATATATGTGAATATATAGGCGGAAGAAATAGGTCGGTGGAGCAGGAGGGGGCCCAGAAGGGTGGGGGCGCGCCCTACCCCCCAAGGCGTGGCCTCCGTCCTTGTGGCTGCCTCGCAGCTCCCCTGACGTGCACTCCAAGTCCTCTGGATGTCTTCTGGTCCAAGAAAAATCCTCGTAAAGTTTCATTCCGTTTGGACTCCGTTTGATATTCTTTTTTTCCGAAACTCAAAAACAAGGAAAAAACAGAAAACTGGCATTGGGCTCTAGGTTAATAGGTTAGTCCCAAAAATAATATAAAAAATCATTAATGCATATAAAACATCCAAAACAGATAAAATAGCATGGAACAATCAAAAATTGTAGATACGTTGGTGACGTATCAGAAAGTAGGGAAGAAACCTCACAAGAGAGAGTGACGGAGAGAGAGAGAGATCGAGAGCGAGAGAGTAACCGTGCGAAAGAGGGATATATATATATATATATATATATATATATATATATATATATATATATATATATATATATATATATATATATATATATATGTATGTATATGTGGGTCTATTATGATAACACCCCTTAAGAGTGTTATTCTGCACATCAGTTTCTTATTCTGCTAACAGTACCGAGCTGACCCGCAGCTACAAACTAACCTAAAAATGACCCAACTGAACTACTCACCTTATCTTCTCGTACTCCCCCACCCTGAATCCTCTCTCTCCCCCAC
>LR738711.1:386068631-386101133 GCA_902687465.1 Secale cereale | reverse complement strand
CAACATCCCCCCGTGTCGCCGCCTACATGCCTACCCCGCGCCGCCGAGCTGCCACGTTCCCCCGCGGCGCCTCCCCACCAGCTTCCCCCAACCTCGCCAGCTTCCTCCGGCGAAGCCCACCGGGCCACTACCCCGCCACCACCTTCCTCCCCGGTTCTTTATTTCTCGTCGGATCGGCCCACCATGGCTCCCGGCCACCACCTCCCACCTCCCAACAATGCTCGATCCCCACCCCAACGTCACTCGTCGCCAACCGCTGAATTCGAGATGGCAACGGCTTACTGACGAGTTGCCCGGCGCCTCTCTGACCAGCCTTCTTCCAGAGGCCCGGCGAGGTGCCCCCACAACAAGCCCTCCCCGCCACCTCCCTCTGGCGCTAGCCAGCGTGTCCGTGGCCGGCCCACGCCACCGCGACCGCAACCCCACGCCGTCCACCTTGACATCAAACGCCACAGCGCCACCCATCCCCAACCACGAGATCTGGAGACGACAACTGGTCCACGACGACGTCCTAGGCTGTGGATATCTTCGGGCGCCACGGCCTTGCATGCTCCTATCCTCGAAATCGAGCACCTCCTTCCCTCGGCATCAACTGGAACGATCCACCCCCCTATCGGATCTGAGCCTCCTCATCGTCGGATCCCTTCCTCCTCTCAAACTCAGACTGAGGCCGGCGGGAAGGAGCTAACCACTCGATCCATTGATCGTAGCGGCGTCCCCATGCATGTGTGCATTTCAGTCCCCCCAGTAATGTACTGTGTCATCACGCCGTAGTGCAGCTCCACATCGCTGCGTTTGTGGTGGACCATAGTTGCTGCTGCACCTCGGCACCTCACCCCTGTGCAGTTCGGCCCATGAGGTCGACGGCTTCCGGTGACTGCAACTCTGCACATGGGCGTGCAGTTTTGCCAACGGGCGAGTGCAGCTCGGCCAACGGGAGCGTACGGTTTGTCCCATGGCTTTTCGGCGAACTCGCGTGTGCACGTGCAGTTCCCCGGACTCTGCACACATCATCATTTGTTAATGGGAAGTTCACTATGTATGTTGGAGATGTTCTCTCCGTACGGGTCCTTTTTTCGGTAGTTAGCTTCTTTCGCGAGTGAACTCTTTTAACACTTTTTTGCTTTTTAGGGGTTTAAATTTGGTCCAGTGCAGTTCGTTTGGTATGTTGGAGAGGTTCATTTTCATGAAAAAAGGTTTATATAGCCCACTACGAGGAATATTGTGGTCCACTTCAGTCAAATGTATTTTTTTGTCAAAATAGATGCAGTCCATTCAGGCACTGCTTGCGGTTTGTGCGGCTCGTGTATGGAGTTTTTTTCTTTTATTTGTATAGAAAAAAGTTTCATCTCGTCGGGCACACAAGTATCCTATTTTATTTAGAATATGCAGTCCAGTGGCATGGTCTACTTTGCAGGTGCAGTACGCCACTGCGGTGTGATCTAGTGCAGCTCGTTGAGTCCTCAAATTGCGGTACAACTGGTCACAGTGTCGATTGTGTGTATGTATTTGTGTGGCTATGTAAAAAAAATGAAATGGGTAAAAATGTTCTGAAGCTCACTTTGTTCTCCTATGTGGTTCACTATAAAACTCCGTGGTTCACTATATCAATACAACACCTGCAGTGCGTTTAGTCCTGGTCCTCAGATGTGCTTCACTTTTCCGAGTGATGATGTTCGCTTGCGCACAATGTGGAAGTGCGATTTTTTCTAGCAAAACAACAACAAAAGTTATGCGATTCACTTTGATATATGTCATGGTTCACTTGCCCTCGTCTCCGCGGTCCACTCTCGTTCATAAAAAAAGTTGAAAAAAGACAACAAAAACTCGTATGAGAAAATTTTACGTCTGAAAAAATAAATTATGAAGCTCGCTTGCCCATCCGATGCAGTGCGGTTTTCTGTTCGATGTGGTTCACTCGTCGATTTTGGTGTCGCAAAAAACAATGTCCCCATTTTGCTAATTTCAGAACTGCTCTTAAACCGAAAGGAATTAGAGAAAATGATCTACATGAAAAAGTTGCGTCTCGGCATTATCTTTCCAATGGCGTATCGTTTGGATCATTCCGACGAGCGGTTTGAAAAAAATTACGAAAAAATGGGCACTGTCACTCGTCGCTCGCCGCACGATTTTCACAATTAGCTAAAAACCGCTAGAAATCTAAAAAACATTTCAACATATGAAAGCTGCGCCTCGTCCATAGATTTTGAACGACATATTACACCCCTCGTTTCAACAAACGGTTAGAAAACTGGAGCGAAAATAGTACCGAAAATTGATTTTTTTTTTTTTTGAAAAACAGAATTCCGTGATTTAATAAATTTGAAACTGTTCTTAAGCCATAACGAATTAGAGAAAATAATACATATGAAAAATATGTGCCTCGATGATATATTTTCAACGGTGTATCATTAGCTTCATTTCGACAAGTGGTTTAGAAAAAAAACGCAAAAAAACGCTCGCTGCCACTCGTTGTAGGCCGCACCATTTTCAAAACTACTCTTAAACCGCGAGGAATCTCGAAAAGTGTTCAACATGACGAAGTAGCGCCTAATTCATAGCCTTTTAACGGTATATTACACGCCTCGTTCCGACAAAAGGTTGAAAAACTAGTGCAAGAAAAGTACAGAAAAAAACATGTAGTTTTTTTGTGACAGGAAGTTCACTCGCGTGAGTACTGCAACACATTTGGTTCAAATAATGATGTGCACTTGCGTTGAGCGTGCAGTGCAAAGGTGTTAGGTCTATTATGTTTCGCATACTTGAACTGATGGTTTCAGGCTATTGTACGATTTTTTCCGTCGAACTGATGATTTTTTCCGTTGAACTGATGTTGCTCGATGACAGGCGCCTTCACCGGCATCCTCGAGAGCAGGCTCGGGCATCATCGATCTTCGGCCACCAGCGCGGCATCGACGACAGCAGCCGGATCCTGACGCTTCAGCCCGATGCTAAGGCAGTGAAGAGCTGGATCGCGAGGTCCCGTCCAAGAATGATCCATACCATGACGTGCAGTCGATGGTGGATCTGATCTCATGAAGCTCGCCAAGGCCACTATGCCATGGACGACTTCTTCACAATCCCGGTGAGCTTTGCCGTCTTCCTGTACTGGACTACCTCGAGCTCCTTCCTCGCCTCTTGCGGCAACAAGCATTGGAGAGCTACCTGCCCTCCCGCCGCTGCAGGACGAGATGCAACCAATACACAAGAATCAAGCGGTGTCGCCATGAAGGCCAGGGTGCCCCTGACCTGACGAGCACGCAACCACCTTGACCATGCCCGAGGTGGCCAGCAGCATGATGGCGACGGAGCCAACAAGGCCAACGGCGATGGCGGAGCAGGCTCATGTCTAGACGGGAGGGAGAGCAAAGGAAGAGCTACTCTGTCCCGCAGTTGGCATCGCAGCGGTCGTCGGTGTTGGAGAGAGGGGAATTTGATTATTTGCCACCTCTTACTTTGCCATTTGATGATTTGCCCCGGGTTGTCTCAATGACGGGTGGACCCGGCCCCACCTGTCATTCTCAGGGGGGTGGCAAATTATCAAAAGGCAAAGTAAGGGATGGCAAATTATCAAATTTGCCTGGAGAGTCGATGGCGTGAGGGTTCAGACTCCATGTCTGGTCTGGCAAAGTGCGCCGCATCTCCTCTCCTGTCCTCTAGTTTCTCGCGTGTGGGATCAGACATGTCGTCTGGTGGGTCAAGTTGCTCGATTGCTTCTGTCTCATCTCATCTGAATGGAGTGCGTTCTGGCACTTTTCAGTTACCCCAACTCCACAACTCAACTCTTCTCCTACCTACTTCATCCCTGCTTCTTGAAACCACTTTCGACCAAGTTAATTTTGGGTGCCTAAACGTACGACTTGTGCAAGATATGAACAAGTGTTGAAAAAAATATCATAATAACAAACAGAGTGCTCGTACTGATCTCCGTGCGGATTTTGAACTGACATTGTCATACTTGATTTATACAGTCACAAAATGGTCAAAAATAATTATTGAACTTAAAAATTTCCATTCTTCAATTTTTTGTGTGTTTTTGTACTTTTTAACTGTAGTGCGTGAACTTAAACCTGGTTTCAAATTGTAATTGAACTTTGAGCATATTTTACAACTTATGTGTTTTTCCTAAACTTATTTGGGACGTCATGTTGAACTTATTACTTTTTTAATCATAAATTCTCGTGTTTCCTTTTTAAGTTGCTCTTTTTCCTTAGGCTATACTGATACAATTTTTCTTTCTTTCTCGAACTTACTGTCTCTCGAGTCAGGACCGATGTTATGTTTTTCTTTGAACTAGTTTCAAATTTCTCTACACATATTGAACCTTTTCTGCATTTCATTATGCATTGAGGATATAATACATGTTGAACTGCTACACCAGAGCGGAAAATGTATATCCATGTGAACTACTATTTTACATTGAACTTTCATCAATTAACATATATGATTTTCCTTTCTGTTCACACAAGTATTGTAGACATTACATACTCGCCGCGGTGTACGGGGTGCTCGCCGATGGGATCATGGTTGGCGGTCATCTCGGTGCCGTAAACGGGGTGCTCTCGCTCGTGACGCCATCGACGGGATCCGAGGCAGCACCAACACGAATTATTCAGATACCTCGGGCCAATGGCTTTGCATATGTTGCTTCAGATGCGGTGGTTGGACTGATCTCCGTCTCCCATCTAGACGGATCGGTTATAGAACTTACACGTCGACGTCGTAGAACTCGCACTTTGGACGGATTTCCTTCTCCCATCTGCACTGACCAGTTCCAGAACTTGCATCAGGAAACTCACGACACAAGCTCACCACCCTGTGGCGTTAGGTAACAAATATTAGCAATCTTTGAACTGAAACTAAATCAAGGAATTGAACTGAGTGTGTAACGAGTTAGTTAATGTGAAATTGAACCGAGTGTTTCACATCACCCTACATCACCAGAGCGGATCGTGTTCCAGGCCTAATGGGACCTCAGTTTAGGATCCCAGAGCATGGTGATAGTGAATGCGAAGCCCGATATGGCAACATGATATCTCTGGAGCTTGTTTCCACCCCCACTTGTATGTCATCCCACAACTTGGCCCTGTCTGCACACAGGGCCTTCCAGCACGTTGCCTTGACCACAATCAGAGATCGTTGGAATAGGCCATGTGTTGAACTGCCTAAATCATGACAGGCAACAGCAAGTCAATACCAAGTTGGAGCTTTACACATCATCCAATTTTATCAAGTGATACCAGAAACATAAAGGTTTCAACTTCATTTGCTTGCTAGATTAACATATAGTTGATGTTCCAGGCAAGGAATGTACTGAACTAAAATAATAATTGAACTGAAGTAAAATTAGATATGGAGCTGAAATGAAGTTAGAAACTGGATTAAAATAAGAATTGAACTGAACTACACTACAAATAAGAATCAGATCGAACTAATTTGAAATTGAACTAAAATAAAATAAGAAACTGATCCGAGTTTGTCACTGAAATAAAAATTGAAACTACACTAAACTAAAAATAATCATTCTGAACTAAAACTTGAATTTGAACTGAAATAAAATAAGAAAAAGATCTGAGTATGAACCAAACTGATGTGTGTGTTGTCTCATGCTTCACATGCATTGAAAAAAAGATGTATAGGCCCGCAAGCAACAAATTCTACAAGAAGGTCAACGTCGTTCTTCGACTCACAAGGCCACTTCCTCATGCGTGCGGCGATTACACATGCAGTCTTTATGTTCAATCCAATAAGCTAAAATCTAGGAAATAACATTTTCAACCGTTCTAGTGTGTATGAAATCATAGCAGCAGTCTTCTAAAAAATCATGGCAGCAGAGACATAACATGTAAAAATGGTTCGCCATAATCATGCATCATGCAGATCAGATTTAATTTAAATCCAATCAAGCAAGGAACCTAATGCATGTAGGTAAACGGTTACCTTGATCAGAAACATGAAATAATTTGTCGACCCATTACAGTTCACATTAAGATACACCAAGTCACCAACTCTAAAGCGACTACGGGGCCCTTAGGTTAGATAGCTGCGCATGGTGGCGGAAGTTGTGGTGGGCGGCGACGAGGTACACAGGAAATAGGAAGCCGACAGCCTTGTACTGCTCAACGCGATGAACTCAGCCATCGCGACGCCATGGTGATGGACTGGGATGCGATGCAGATCCTAGAGTGGTTGAGACAGAGGACAGGAAGTCCGACCATTCGATGGAGGATGCACGGTAGGGCGCTGGATCCTACAAGGTGAGCTGTATGATGAACTGAAAAACAGAAAACAAAAGCCTACAAGGTGGTGTTCTCGTATATGAGTTGGTGAACGACCGGTACCCTCGCGTCGCCCCGCGCGGGCGACTCGAGGGCGAACGCAAGCGCCGCCGCCGGGCCTCATCAGATCGATCCCTCGCCGCCGCTTGAGGCTGGCGCCGGCCAAGTCCGAGCCGCAGCCAAGGACGGCGGCGGCGGGGCCGTTTCGCCCTGGGAGAGGGTGCGATCTGAGCTTTGGCCCGCGGTGGTCTTCCCCGACGCAGCGGCGCCTTCGGCAGCGAGGCGGCGGCGCATCAACATCCCTCCGACCTACGGTGGCTGCCGCCGGCCATGGGGCTCCGAGGCGACGTCCGGCGAGCCCGACCCCTGCAGGATCCAGATCTGGCATCTGCGGGTCTGTAGGGCCGATGGGCCTGGGCGGGCCTCGTTCGTCGTTGGTGCTGGCGTCGGCGGCGACGGCAGGCGCGGTTCGTTATGCGGCCGGCGGTCTGTTCCGGCGGTTCTCCTCGCGTCAGATCTGAAGTTCTCCATCTGGCCCACTTCCCGCCGGATCTCACGTGGGTGATCTTCACCGGGCTGATGGTGGCTGGGCACGGTGGTGTGAGTCGGGTTCAGGAGAAATCCTTTGGTGGCTTGGCCATCCACGTCGGTGACACCGCCTGCGGGCGCTGCTTCCCTCCCTAGAGGCATCGGCGAGATCCCTTCTCCCCATCCCCTCTTCTCCGACCCAAGGTTAATTCCTGTTATCCCTTGCGGATGCGGCGGCGGTGGCGCTCGGTGTCGTTACCTCCATGGGGGCGCCGTTTGGCTAGGAGAAGTTGGTGTGTGGTGCCATGTGGTTAATTCCTTCTCCTGACCCCCCTCCCGGACGAAAGTCCAAATCCGCATGATTGGATGGCGGCGATGACTTGTGCGTCGTACCCTTCACGAAGGCGCCGTCTGGGGAGGCTTGGGTGTTTGGGAGAGGACTCAGGCGGAGGGGATGGGACTAGTGATAGCAGGTGGTTTTCGCGAAGGAGGAGCGGCGTGGCATCTGGCACGTCGACAACGGCGGGTCTCAGCGGCATGGAGCAGCGGGGTCTCGCCGGTGGGCGTGTGATGATGGACGAGCGCAGGATGGTGGCGTTGTCTGGCGTCGTGGTGGCGTCGACGGCAGCTAGACCGGGCAAGGTAAATGCAGCAGTACAGCACTAAGGATGGATTGGTGGCAGGTGGCTGCGGCGGCCTCATACCCGGCAGGCGTCCTGGTTGAGGAGTGCGCCGGACTGGTGGGTGCCCCATACCCGGCAGGTGTCCTGGTTGGGACCTCAGGTCTTAGATGTTAGGTTTGGCTGCGAGGTCTGTTTGGTATTAGGCCCAGACTATCAGCATCCCTTCATCATTTGGATAGGAGTAGCGACAGATGTTGCCTAGACGGTGGCTTTAGTCTTACTGTTGTATGACTTTGTAAGGTCTTATGTGAATAATTAATAAAGTGGCTGCATGCATCATCCAGATGCAGAGGCCGGAGGTCCTCCTCCTTTTCTAAAAAAAACAAAATGGTGTTCTGCTATATGAATCCATTCATGGTTTTTTTCCACAAAAGCAAAGAAAAAACTACATGGCAGAATTAAAATCTTGCTATAAGAACTAGCGTCAGCCCCTCCGCTAGAAAAACTCAATATTTGGCGTATTTTCGAGTATCAGTTTACTGACATATAAACAGATAGGATATTGGGATCGGACTTTCTTAACTTGTAGGCAGCGTAAGGCTTCCATCAAGCATTACTAATTCAGCTTAATTTCACCTTGGGTAATTTTTGTTTGAGTTGATCTCTTGTATGTCGACTAGTCCAGCGAGGAGAAGCAGGTAAAGCCATGAACTGCGCCAAAAATCTCAACAATCACTATGATGATCCAATCCAACATCAAATCTGAACATATGTAATACTCCAATACACACAGAACGCACACAGTTAAGTTTAGAGAACCAACCCGTTTATGTTTCTGAGAATAAATGCATTTAAGCTCAAAGAACAAATGTGTTTAGGTTCAAAGAACAAAACAATCTTCAGTGTGATTTTCCGCATACGGATAATCGCAGAAGTAACATAGATGGACTGAAGCTCTACGAATTCTAGAACTTACAAAAAAATGTGCAGGCGGAGCACATATATCAGTAATAGCCATATCGAGTGGGTTTGCTTCAACCCCTACATTTTTCAATCAACTCGTTATTCATCGGTCCTAATACTACTTGACAGGAAGTGCAAAATTGTAGCATCACATAGATTGAACTTACATAATTTTCTTTGAATTTATTTTAGATGATATATCAACTTACATAATTTTGAAACATGAACTGATGATAGTTTTGCACACGCACCTAACTATTCTGTGTTTTTTCATAAACTGACAAAATAATACACACCGAACTAATAACGAGTTTAGTACAGAAAACAAGTATCTTCTCTAGTCATTAACACAAATACATGTAGAATAACAAGCACAAGACAGCAGCAGCGCTTGATGAGCAGGGGAAGATAGACAGTACACACAAGTGCAGCTCAATGATGCCATATGCTACAGAACAAATTTGCCACTTGGGACTGGAGAAAGAAACCACACAAGATGAGTTGAAAATCATAATAGAATGACCATAGCTACAATATGAACTGAATATACACCAGAGGAGCATGAATGTCCAGGGGGAGAAGGGCAAGTCCCGAGTTGCAGCATCGAACGGCTTGGTGCTATGTCATTGAACGACGCAGGGTGGCTGTGGGGACCCCGACTTAGAAGTCAAGATCACCGAATGCACGTGTACAGTGATCCCAGAGATCAATGCTCACTGAACACACAGAAGCTGAAATAACAAGAGTCTTACATCCATACAAATAGTCTTACACGAATTTAAGGCCATTATGGCCAAGTCTTACATAGATAGAGCCTCACGGGCTGAATAGAAAATAACTCAAGTAGCGGAAGTCTTCGGTAAACGGGTAGAACCCATGCCATCTGCCTTAACCCTACAGGCATTCTGACTGGGATAGCGTCCTAGTTCGCATGTTCGTCTCCAAAGAACTCTTCCTCATATTCCTGTTCTTCCATGCCTGGCCAATTAAATAACCAGTGGCAAGCCAATGAGTACTTTGAATGTACTCGCAAGCAACCCATGATGTGGTTCAAGTAACAGTGCAATTGAATAACAATGATCAATCTAGCAAGGCTAGAACAAATATTCTACCATCAAGTTTTATGCATCAATAACCTCGCGTAACCTCGAAGACAGGTTACCGACATCAACATGAATATGATTCATTTCATCGAGTCAAGTCACCACCTTGACTCACATACACACGCATGGTTTCACAAACATTGGACGTAGCCCAAGAGCGGTTACCCAACTGTCCATGACCGTGGACACGGCTATTCGAATAGTTTGACACTCTGCAGAGGTTGTACACTTTACCCACAAGATTCGGGGAACTTCCGTGTCATCCACGACCCGCGGTACCTCAAGTACCCGGGGTAAGCACCCGGTCATTACCTTTCCTTAGACGACACTAACATAGAGTCCACTCGTTGGCACACGGCCTTTGGGTACAAAATCACGGGACTTGCCCTAATTCAATGTCACGCGTACCCGAAGGGACCAACGGTGTGTCCGATGCCCGGTAAAAACAGTCATGGCCGTCTATCCAAGCACGACCCCGTCCCGGGAAAGACCTCAAGTCTCCCCGTCACTAGTAATGCGGGCACCATGCTAGCATCGACCTAAGTAATCAATAAAGCCCCGTCCCATAAGGGGTAGTGTGGTTGCACATGTATGGTTGGAATAACGGTCGCAACTTCAACCAATCCGTTTGAAAAAACACACACACTTGCCTTGGCACTCCAATTCGTCATCAAGTGGTCACCCAACTCATCATCATCATCTCCCTCGGGCATAAATGGCACCCGACGGGGTTTTATGCAAAGACTTCAACCATGAAGGTTCATGTCACTCATGCATCACTAATCATAACCACTAACCATATGCATGTCATCTAGCACATAGCAAGATCAAGATCATGTCATGCATCATATAAGCATCGTGACCACCTATTGCATGTCATCTAGCATATAGCAAGATCAACAATATAGCATGCATCATGTGGTGGTTCATCTAGGTTACCATCGTAACCCTAATCATCATGCATCGGAAACAAGCGGGTTCCGAAGAACAAGTGTATCATGGTCAAAGGGCTGCTTGCCTGGATTGGCCTGGTCTTCAAAGTCTTCAAGTCCTTCTCCTTCTTCTTCCACAGCAACTTCGTCAAATACGGGATCTATACGTCGCATAATAACCACGGGAAAATAAGAATATAAATAAAACAGAAAAACCAAAGTGCTCAGAAAAATGTCAACTCATTTTTGTAAAATACTAGAGAGATTTCTAAGATGGGGAAAAATCTTAGTTGGAGTTTTGGAGTAACAGAATAGATTATATTGATTTTTGAACAGGAGTTATACTGCTCAAATTTGAATTTAAATTTGAACAGTACAGAAAAGTTTCATCGATTTGAATGAAAGTGGTACCATTAAATAGGTTGGAATATTGCAAGATTTTAGGAGTTGAAAATATTTAATTTGGATCAATATTCTTTCCTGTAGAAATGTTTAAAACATTAACAGAAAAGAAAAAGGAAAAAGGGTCCTGTGCACTGGGCCAGAAGGGTCCACAGTGCACGGCCCATGCGGTCCAGCCCAACCGCATGGGAGCCTGCGCGCGCACGTCAGGTTTTCAAACCTGACGGGCAGGGCCCGTGGGTCAGCGGCTCAGAGGAGGGGGAGAGAGTTGGGGGGATGACAGGCGGGGCCCGCCTGTCATCTCTAACCCCACGGCCACGGCGGCGGCGAGCTCACCGGCGAGGATTCCGGCCACGGCGACGGCAACGGAGGCCAGGGACGTGACCAGCGTCGTGTTGCGGTTGCAGTGGTGGTGGTGCGGCACGGCGGGGAGTCCTGGTTCACCGGCGGCGAGGTGTGACGGCGGAAGCTCGTCGGAGGGTGGTGGCTGCGGCTGTTTCCGGCTGCCACAGAGAGGGGAAACAGGGGGAAATGATCAGTGAGGTGCGGCGGTTTCGAAACGGGTGGAAGGAGGGGCAGGGAAGGCCCGTACCACGAGATCGCCGGCGGCCCAACGCGGCGGAGCTCCGGTCGATCCCGAGCACTGGGGCGTCCTGGGGTTGAACTGGAGGTGCTGGGGGGATCAGTGGAGTGGTGTGAGGCTTGTGGTGGTGTTGGAGAAGCTCGGGAGGGCCTATTTATAGGGGCTCGACGGAGACCCGTGGTCCAGTGCGCCGGCGAGCTCCGGCTCGAGGCTACAGCGCACGGGAGACCAGCGGAGTGAGTCTGGGGAGTTCCTGGACGAGCTCCACGTCCAGTAGAGGTGAGAGGAGGAGCGGGGGAGCGTCAGAGGCGCGCGCGCGTGTGAAGCAGAAGAATGGCCGAAGCGGGTGGCCGGTGCGCGTGCGACGACGTTCACTGGAGGGCGCGGGAGGAGGGGGGACAGCACCGGGGAGGTCGCAGACATCGAGGCGCCTCGACTGGCGCGAGGGGGAGGCCCGAGGCTGTCGGGGATCGGCGATTGGCTGGAGTCAGCATGCGGGGTGCACTGTTTGCGCGCTCCAGAGCGCGCGTATTGCTGGCATCAGCGCGCTCTAGCCGGTTTGGTCCGATCCAGCGTGTCCAACAGTGTCCAGCACGTAGAGGGAGGAGTAAAGAATTGCCCTGAGGCCTTGGATGCCCTGGGGATGCAGAGAGAGAGTGAGAGTGTTGGTAAAAATGGTAGAAGCTGGCTGTACAGCAAGGTAAAACAAGGGTTTCACCTTTCAATCATGGAGCTGAGGTGCTGGGGGAGTTACTGGAGGTAGCTGGTAACTCAATGAGCCTGTGGTAAGAAGTTGAGGCCATGGAGAAAAGTGAAAGTGGCCAAATTGGAGGTTTTAGCATTTCTGCAGAAGGTGTTTGATCAGTGTTTGATCATGTAAATGAAGTCCACTTGACATGGCACTTGACAGGGTTGAAAGACATGAGAAAATAGGGTGCTTCACCAAATTTGGGCTCATTTGAAGAAACTAGCCAATGTAACTTTGGTGAACCCTAGAAATCAACAGAAACAGTTTCATCTTGATTGAGTCAAGCTAATCATCTCCCCTTGATGCACCACTTGGTGTAGCATCATCATTTGGGGTATTGATCATGCCCACAAAGTTTGAAGCTCCAGATAAAAAGTTGGTAATGTAAAGTTGTTCAAATTTGCATTTGAACAGAAAGGGTTTTGAGGTGATCTGATCAAGTTGCTCTATTCAAATTCTTGGTCTAGGTGCCTTATTAGGCCATTCTAGCATGTGCACCAAGTTTGAGAGCATTTGGACAAGTTTGGCAATGTAAAGTTGCTCAAACTTCAAATATGGACATAATGGTTATGAAGGGGTTTGAGGAGGTTTTCTTGCTTTCCAAGGCATGGGACTTGGCAAGATCATCAAATATGTCATATATGACATGATAGAATTTCCCTGGAATTTTTGGAGAAAGTTTCCTTTGTAAATATTTCAAAAGCTTGAAATATCCAGAAAGGGTTTTAGAGGGTTTAGCCCATTATTTTGAACATGACCAAGTGTTGAAACTCTTATATATGGACAATATATGTCCTATGAGTCTCTCTGAATTTTGGCAAATATTTTTGAAATAGTTAAATAATTTTCCCCTATTAAAGATCATTTCTGGCCTTAAGAAAAAGCTTTTAAATAAAATAGGAGAATAACTTTTAAAATTATACCTTTGTGGTTTCTGGGAGTCCTATGAGTACTAGGTCTCAAATAAACCTTTTGAAATAATTTTCACACCCTAAATCAAGTACTTGCAGTGGAAATCTCAATTCAGGGGTTTTTGGAAAAACTAAATTTATAAAATACTTTTTGGCCAAATTAATTTTGTAAGAAAATACTATACTGTTATATGACACTTGGCATGATCATTGGGCAGAAGTTTTGAGTATAGAGATGAGATCTACAAGAGATCATAGTTGACTTTAATGAGCACAAGAAAAAGCACATGAAGAAAACTCAATTCCAAATAAACGCCAAATGATGCTAAAAAAATTTGCTGGTCCAAATTTTCATGCTTCAAAGTTACAAATAACATATTACAAAATGCAGGGTGTGACAGACCTACCCCCCTTACAAGAATCTCGTCCCCGAGATTCCTAAACTAGGGCTTAAAAGAGGTCGGGAAACTCGGATCTAAGATAGTCTTATCGTTCCCAGGTTGCTTCTGCTTCGGTGTGGTTGCTCCACTGGACCTTGAAGTACTTGATGGTACGGCTCCGCGTACGTCATTCTGCTTCCTCCAAAATGCGAATGGGCTTCTCGCGGTAGGTCAAATCAGGCTGCAGATCAATGGCTTGGTGATCCACATCCTTGTAGAGATTGGGCTTGTCTGGAACTTGGAGACATTTTCGGAGTTGTGACACATGGAATACATTGTGCACATCGGATAGCTCAGGTGGTAGTTCCAACTGATAAGCCACTTTTCCTCGTCGTGCAGTGATCTCAAAGGGTCCAATGAACCTTGGTGCGAGCTTCCCCTTGACATGGAAACGCTTGGTTCCTTTCAGAGGAGTTACCCGCAGGTACACATGGTCCCCGACATGGAAACTCATGTCTCGGCGTCGAGTGTCGGCGTAACTCTTCTGCCTTGACTTGGCTGCCTTTAATCGCTCTCTGACTAGTTGGACTTGCTCTTCTGCTGCGCGGAGATTATCCGGTCCAATGACTAGTCCTTCTCCAGTCTCTGACCAGTTGAGGGGTGTGCGGCATCTGCGTCCGTACAACACCTCAAATGGTGCCATCTGAAGGCTTGACTGGTAACTGTTGTTATAGGAGAACTCGGCAAAAGGGAGACAGTCTTCCCACTTGGCTCCATATGCCAGGACACAGGCTCGGAGCATGTCTTCGAGAATCTGATTGACTCGCTCAGTTTGACCTCCGGTCTGTGGGTGGAAAGCTGGGCTGAACGACAACTTGGTTCCCAAGGCTTCTTGGAACTTCTTCCAGAACCTTGACGTGAACTGGGTTCCTCGATCTGACACAATCTCCTTGGGAACACCGTGAAGACTTACGATTCGGTCGATGTAGAGAGCTGCCAGCCGGTTGCCATCATAAGTGGTCTTGACAGGAATGAAATGAGCCACCTTGGTCAAATGATCGACTATGACCCAGATAGAGTCATGTCCTCTATTCGACCTTGGTAGTCCAGTGATGAAGTCCATTCCGACTTTATCCCACTTCCACTCAGGAACTTGGAGTGGTTGAAGCAATCCAGCGGGTCGCTAATATTTAGCCTTGACCCTTTGGCACACATCACACCTTGCAACATAGGTTGCAATCTCTCTCTTCATACCGTGCCACCAGAATCGTGCCTTCAAGTCTTGGTACATCTTGGTTCCTCCAGGGTGGATGGAATACGGAGTGTCGTGGGCTTCTTGCAGAATCAGCTTCTTCAACTCGGTGTTGTTTGGCACGCAGAGGCGACCTTTGTACCAAACAATCCCGTGCTCGTCTTCAGAGAATCCTGGGGCCTTGCCCAGCTTCATCTTCTTCTTGATACCTTCGATGCTTGCGTGACCATCTTGAGCTTTCTTGACGTCGTCCATCAGGGTTGGTCTGACTTCCAAATGATCCAGAAATCCAGGGGTGACCAATTCCAAACTGAATTGTTCGATCTCCTTAAACAAGGTTGGCTGCCTTTCTCGAATAACGACATTCAAAGAGCAAGCCTTCCTGCTTAAGGCATCGGCCACCACGTTAGCCTTCCTAGGGTGATACTGAACACTGGGGTCATAATCTTTGATGAGTTCCAACCATCTCCGCTGCCTCATGTTCAATTCCTTTTGGGTGAAAATGTACTTCAGACTTTTGTGGTCTTTGTAAATCTCACACCGTTTCCCTAGGAGGTAATGCCGCCATGTCTTCAAGGCATGAACTACAGCTGCTAGCTCAAGATCGTGAGTAGCGTAGTTCTCCTCATGGGGTCGTAGCTGCCTGGAGAGGTATGCTATGACGCGGCCTTCTTGCATCAGAACGCCTCCCAATCCGGTTCGAGAGGCATCACAATATATCACGAACTCCTTGTGAATATCAGGTGTTGCCAGAACTGGGGCGGTGGTCAATCTCTTCTTGAGCTCTTGGAAGCTCTCTTCGCATTTTGGCGTCCATTCGAACTTCTTGTCCTTCTTGAGGAGCTGAGTCATTGGTCGTGCAATGCTAGAGAATCCTTCCACGAACTTGCGGTAATAGCCTGCTAATCCGAGGAAGCTTCTGACTTCCTTGACGGTCGTTGGAAATTGCCATTGGGTCACAGCTTCGATCTTTGCAGGATCAACAGATAATCCTTCCTCGGTCAAGACATGACCTAAGAATCCAACTTTATGCAGCCAGAACTCACACTTGCTGAATTTGGCATACAGTTGGTGCCCACGAAGCTTGTCTAGGACCATCCTCAGGTGTTGCTCATGCTCTTCCTCCGACTTCGAGAACACAAGAATGTCATCATTGAAGACAACAACGAACTTGTCCAAATATTCCATGAAGACTTTATTCATGAGATACATGAAGTAGGCTGGGGCATTGGTTAACCCAAAAGACATGACCGTGCACTCGTACAGGCCATATCTGGTTACGAATGCCGTCTTCGGAATATCTTGGGGTCTGATCTTCAGCTGGTAATACCCAGATCTGAGGTCGATCTTGGAGAATACCTTGGCTCCGCTGAGCTGATCAAACAGATCTTCGATCTTGGGAAGTGGATACTTGTTCTTGATTGTAACTTCATTGAGGGAACGATAGTCAATGCATAAGCGGATGGTACCGTCCCTCTTTGCCACAAACAGAACAGAAGATCCCCAAGGGGACGCACTCGGGCGGATAAATCCCTTCCTTAGCTGCTCTTCTAGCTGCTTCTTCAACTCGGCTAATTCTTCTGTCCCCATTCTATAAGGCTTCTTATAGATGGGTCCTGCTCCAGGCACGAGCTCAATGATGAACTCAATGTCACGGTCAGGGGGCATTCCCGGTAGTTCATCCGGAAAGACATCAGGATACTCACATACCACCGGTACTTGATCTAGCCCAACTTCAGACAGACAGTTGACTTTAGCGGCTTGAGCGGAAGAGGAGTTGGGGGCAAACTTGACTTCGACTCCTTGGTCATTGGTCACAGTGACTATCCGATTGGCACAGTCTAATAAGCCTTGGTGCTTACTGAGCCAATCCATCCCTAAGATCACATCCAAGCCTTGCGATCTCAGGATGATAAGGTCTGCTAGGAAATCTACACCGTTAATGGTAATACTGACTCCTTTACAGCCTATCTTGGCTCTCATCTCGGCTCCGGGGGTTTGTACCACCATAGGGTTATTCAGGGGTGTAGGGGTCATGCCACTTTTTAATGCAAATCTTTGAGTGACAAATGAATGCATTGCTCCAGAATCAAACAAGACAGTTGCAGGTGCTGAGTTGACAAGGAACGTACCCAGCACGACGTCCGGGTCTTCCTGGGCTTCTTCAGCAGTAACGTGATTCACACGCCCCTTCCCATAGTTCGGTGGATTGCGAGGAGCTGGGTTCCTTGGTGGCATACCACGGCCTTGTCCCTGGTTCTGCGCATTGGGGCGCGGGGCATCAGGCTTCTTGTTGGGGCACACCCTGGAGATGTGTCCGGGCTGACCACACCCAAAGCAAGTGACTTGGTTTGGGGTGTTGATCTTGTTGCCACCATTGGTATTGGGGTTGAAAGCTGGCCTGGGGTTGGCATACTGTTGAGGCTGAGGATTGGCACGAGGTGCAGGAGCTCTTGGCTGCTGATAGGTTGGCTTGGCCGGGGCTGACTGCCACGGACGAGGCTTCTGGTTGCTGGAACTTCCCTTACTGACCAACTTGCGCTTGCGAGTGTCTTCCAAAGCACGCCGCTTGTCTTCAAGCATAAGTGGCTTGTTCACCAGGTCAGGGAAAGACGGGCAGTCGCACATGACAAGCGAGTATTGCAGAGTCTGATTGAGGCCTTCCATGAAGCGCTCCCTTTTGGCAGCATCAGTGCTGACATCCTTAGACGCATACCTTGACAGAATGCTGAACTTCTGCATGTACTCCTTGACAGTGCCACTTCCTTGCTTCAGGGCTCGGAACTCACGCTTTTTGATAGCCATGATTCCGGAAGGAATGTGGGCCTTGCGGAATTCTGCCTTGAAATTCACCCAAGTGATGTCTTGTTCAGCATACATGACCTTGAATCCATCCCACCAAGCTCTAGCAGTTCCCCCGAGGCAGTGGGCTGAATAAGCCACCTTCTCGCGATCTTCGGTGCATCCGACTAGTTCCAGGATTTCCTCAATGGAACGGACCCAGTCATCTGCATCCAGGGGTTCAGCAGTCTCGATGAAGGTTGGCGGTGCATGCTTCTTGAACTCTGCCAACGTGGAACGTCCATTGCCATTCCCCGCCGGCTGGCGGTTGTTGGTGACAGCTTGAGCAATCAGCTGGAGAGCTGCAGTGTTGGCTTGGCGTTCCTCTCGGAAAGCTTGGAGAAGCTGAGCCATGTCCATGCTTGGAGGAGGTGGTGGTGGAGCTTGGTCGTTGGTTTGGTCGTGGCCTGCCTCTGGCTGAGACGATGCTCCGGCTTCGGGCTGCTGGGTAGAGGTACCAGTACGAGTTACAACAGGCATCCTGTTGGAGCGGTAAAAGGTCTCATGACTCGGAAGAGGGAAACCAAGAAAGAAGGGTGCCTAGTAAGGGGGTGGGTGTGACACTAAATCAAATCATGCAAGGGCCGTAAGGCCAAAACACATTCATTAAAATCCAAATGGGTGATGTAGTCGTTTACACATTCCCGAAGGAAGATTACGACTTACATCCAGACACAACAAAAGCAAACACTAGATGGTTTCATATGAACCATACAAGGACTCGACTGCGCATAGGGGTTACACGACCTATCCTACCGTAGGGGTTACAACTGGCATATCCGAGTAGAGAATAGTGCCTAAGCGGCGGAATGCTCGGTCGCGTATTCCGGCTCTTCTGGGTCTTCCTCCTTGTCTTCATCTGTCTGGGCTCCCTTGTTGCTTGAGGGAATGGGGGAGTGGAGGAGTTGGATACGACGGTGCTTCGACGGTGGTGCAGGGAAAAGCTTACGGTATTCCCTTGCTGTCATCCGGCGTCGCCAAGGTGGTTCTTCACCCTTGGAAGACACATCCTCGGAGGGCCTTCCGCCTCGATATGCGATAGCGGATTGTCTAGAAGGGGCTCCTTCCTTCTTGATCATGTTTGCCTTCTCTTGAGCTCGACGAAGAACTGCCTTGGTCTTGTAAAGTTCTTCTCGAAGCTTCATTGATTCCGAGGCCAAGTCTTGTGCCAAGCTGTCGGCACATAGACTGAAGTAGGTCTGGAACCGAAGCGAGAGTCCTTCCTTCAGTGGAGGGGCTAGTGCGCTGCTTCCTTCGTCACCTTCCTTCCGGTAAGGTAAGAAGCGAGTTGCCATCTTGGCTGCCATCTCCGGAAGAAGCTCGCGGAGACGGGTTAGTGCCTTGAGTGCAGCAGCCTCGACAGCGAGTGGTAGTGTCGCCATCTGGGGTCCCTCGAAGAACCAACTTGTGGGAGGATCGTTTGCCTTCACGATCACTTCCGCATGGTACTCCACCTCAGTATCGCTCACCCAATGCTCAAGGTAGGTGAGGATGGGTGCTCGGTGGAACTGACACTCCTGGAGGCTATCCTCGAGAAGTAAGGGAAACCCAGTGGTCAGGTGCTCTTCGGGAACAGCGGCCATCTACAAAGGTGGAATAGGAGGGGTTAATAAGCTGAGGAAATCTCAGGTTTATAAAAGAAGAGAGGTTCAGAAGGTTTTTGAAAAGGGGTCTCAACTAACTAACGCCCATGCTAACTAAGGCTTCCTACAGTTAGGATGGCTCTGATACCAGCTCTGTGGGGACCCCGACTTAGAAGTCGAGATCACCGAATGCACGTGTACAGTGATCCCAGAGATCAATGCTCACTGAACACACAGAAGCTGAAATAACAAGAGTCTTACATCCATACAAATAGTCTTACACGAATTTAAGGCCATTATGGCCAAGTCTTACATAGATAGAGCCTCACGGGCTGAATAGCAAATAACTCAAGTAGCGGAAGTCTTCGGTAAACCGGTAGAACCCATACCATCTGCCTTAACCCTACAGGCATTCTGACAGGGATAGCGTCCTAGTTCGCATGTTCGTCTCCAAAGAACTCTTCCTCATATTCCTGTTCTTCCATGCCTGGCCAATTAAATAACCGGTGGCAAGCCAATGAGTACTTTGAATGTACTCGCAAGCAACCCATGATGTGGTTCAAGTAACAGTGCAATTGAATAACAATGATCAATCTAGCAAGGCTAGAACAAATATTCTACTATCAAGTTTTATGCATCAATAACCTCGCGTAACCTCGAAGACAGGTTACCGACACCAACATGAATATGATTCATTTCATCGAGTCAAGTCACCACCTTGACTCACATACACACGCATGGTTTCACAAACATTGGACGTATCCCAAGAGCGATTACCCAACTGTCCATGACCGTGGACACAGCTATTCGAATAGTTTGACACTCTGCAGAGGTTGTACACTTTACCCACAAGATCTGGGGAACTTCCGTGTCATCCACGACCCGCGGTACCTCAAGTACCCGGGGTAAGCACCCGGTCATTACCTTTCCTTAGACGACACTAACATAGAGTCCACTCGTTGGCACACGGCCTTTGGGTACAAACAATAGATCACGGGACTTGCCCTAATTCAATGTCACGCGTACCCGAAGGGACCAACGGTGTGTCCGGTGCCCTGTAAAAACAGTCATGGCCGTCTATCCAAGCACGACCCCGTCCCGGGAAAGACCTCAAGTCTCCCCGTCACTAGTAATGCGGGCACCATGCTAGCATCGACCTAAGTAATCAATAAAGCCCCGTCACATAAGGGGTAGTGTGGTTGCACATGTATGGTTGGAATAACGGTCGCAACTTCAACCAATCCGTTTGAAAAAACACACACACTTGCCTTGGCACACCACTTCGTCATCAAGTGGTCACCCAACTCATCATCATCATCTCCCTCGGGCATAAATGGCACCCGACGGGGTTTTATGCAAAGACTTCAACCATGAAGGTTCATGTCACTCATGCATCACTAATCATAACCACTAACCATATGCATGTCATCTAGCACATAGCAAGATCAAGATCATGTCATGCATCATATAAGCATCGTGACCACCTATTGCATGTCATCTAGCATATAGCAAGATCAACAATATAGCATGCATCATGTGGTGGTTCATCTAGGTTACCATCGTAACCCTAATCATCATGCATCGGAAACAAGCGGGTTCCGAAGAACAAGTGTATCATGGTCAAAGGGCTGCTTGCCTGGATTGGCTTGGTCTTCAAAGTCTTCAAGTCCTTCTCCTTCTTCTTCCACAGCAACTTCGTCAAATACGGGATCTATACGTCGCATAATAACCACGGGAAAATAAGAATATAAATAAAACAGAAAAACCAAAGTGCTCAGAAAAATGTCAACTTATTTTTGTAAAATACTAGAGAGATTTCTAAGATGGGGAAAAATATTAGTTGGAGTTTTGGAGTAACAGAATAGATTATATTGATTTTTGAACAAGAGTTATACTGCTCAAATTTGAATTTAAATTTGAACAGTACAGAAAAGTTTCATGGACTTGAATGAAAGTGGTACCATTAAATAGGTTGGAATATTGCAAGATTTTAGGAGTTGAAAATATTTAATTTGGATCAATATTCTTTCCTGTAGAAATGTTTAAAACATTAACAGAAAAGAAAAAGGAAAAAGGGTCCTGTGCACTGGGCCAGAAGGGTCCACAGTGCACGGCCCATGCGGTCCAGCCCAACCGCACGGGAGCCTACGCGCACACGTCAGGTTTTCAAACCTGACGGGCGGGGCCCGTGGGTCAGCGGCTCAGAGGAGGGGGAGAGAGGTGGGGGGATGACAGGCGGGGCCCGCCTGTCATCTCTAACCCCACGGCCACGACGGCGGCGAGCTCACCGGCGAGGATTCCGGCCACGGCGACGGCAACGGAGGCCAGGGACGTGACCAGTGTCGTGTTGCGGTTGCAGCGGTGGTGGTGCGGCACGGCGGGGAGTCCTGGTTCACCGGCGGCGAGGTGTGACGGCGGAAGCTCGTCGGAGGGTGGTGGCTGCGGCTGTTTCCGGCTGCCACAGAGAGGGGAAACAGGGGGAAATGATCAGTGAGGTGCGGCGGTTTCGAAACGGGTGGAAGGAGGGGCAGGGAAGGCCCGTACCACGAGATCGCCGGCGGCCCGACGCAGCGGAGCTCCGGTCGATCCCGAGCACTGGGGCGTCCTGGGGTTGAACTGGAGGTGCTGGGGGGATCAGTGGAGTGGTGTGAGGCTTGTGGTGGTGTTGGAGAAGCTCGGGAGGGCCTATTTATAGGGGCTCGACGGAGACCCGTGGTCCAGTGCGCCGGCGAGCTCCGGCTCGAGGCTACAGCGCACGGGAGGCCAGCGGAGTGAGTCTGGGGAGTTCCTGGACGAGCTCCACGTCCAGTAGAGGTGAGAGGAGGAGCAGGGGAGCGTCAGAGGCGCGCGCGCGTGTGAAGCAGAAGAATGGCCGAAGCGGGCGGCCGGTGCGCGTGCGACGACGTTCACTGGAGGGCGCAGGAGGAGGGGGGACAGCGCCGGGGAGGTCGCGGACGTCAAGGCGCCTCGACTGGTGCGAGGGGGAGGCCCGAGGCTGTCGGGGATCGGCGATTGGCTGGAGCCAGCGTGCGGGGTGCATTGTTTGCGCGCTCCAGAGCGCGCGTATTGCTGGCATCAGCGCGCTCTCGTCGGTTTGGTCCGATCCAGCGTGTCCAACAGTGTCCAACACGTAGAGGGAGGAGTAAAGAATTGCCCTGAGGCCTTGGATGCCCTGGGGATGCAGAGAGAGAGTGAGAGTGTTGGTAAAAATGGTAGAAGCTGGTTGTACAGCAAGGTAAAACAAGGGTTTCACCTTTCAATCATGGAGCTGAGGTGCTGGGGGAGTTACTGGAGGTAGCTGGTAACTCAATGAGCCTGTGGTAAGAAGTTGAGGCCATGGAGAAAAGTGAAAGTGGTCAAATTGGAGGTTTTAGCATTTCTGCAGAAGGTGTTTGATCAGTGTTTGATCATGTAAATGAAGTCCACTTGACATGGCACTTGACAGGGTTGAAAGACATGAGAAAATAGGGTGCTTCACCAAATTTGGGCTCATTTGAAGAAACTAGCCAATGTAACTTTGGTGAACCCTAGAAATCAACAGAAACAGTTTCATCTTGATTGAGTCAAGCTAATCATCTCCCCTTGATGCACCACTTGGTGTAGCATCATCATTTGGGGTATTGATCATGCCCACAAAGTTTGAAGCTCCAGATAAAAAGTTGGTAATGTAAAGTTGTTCAAATTTGCATTTGAACATAAAGGGTTTTGAGGTGATCTGATCAAGTTGCTCTATTCAAATTCTTGGTCTAGGTGCCTTATTAGGCCATTCTAGCATGTGCACCAAGTTTGAGAGCATTTGGACAAGTTTGGCAATGTAAAGTTGCTCAAACTTCAAATATGGACATAATGGTTATGAAGGGGTTTGAGGAGGTTTTCTTGCTTTCAAAGGCATGGGACTTGGCAAGATCATCAAATATGTCATATATGACATGATAGAATTTCCCTGGAATTTTTGGAGAAAGTTTCCTTTGTAAATATTTCAAAAGCTTGAAATATCCAGAAAGGGTTTTAGAGGGTTTAGCCCATTATTTTGAACATGACCAAGTGTTGAAACTCTTATATATGGACAATATATGTCCTATGAGTCTCTCTGAATTTTGGCAAATATTTTTGAAATAGTTAAATAATTTTCCCCTATTAAAGATCATTTCTGGCCTTAAGAAAAAGCTTTTAAATAAAATAGGAGAATAACTTTTAAAATTATACCTTTGTGGTTTCTGGGAGTCCTATGAATACTAGGTCTCAAATAAACCTTTTGAAATAATTTTCACACCCTAAATCAAGTACTTGCAGTGCAAATCTCAATTCAGGGGTTTTTGGAAAAACTAAATTTATAAAATACTTTTTGGCCAAATTAATTTTGTAAGAAAATACTATACTGTTATATGACACTTGGCATGATCATTGGGCAGAAGTTTTGAGTATAGAGATGAGATCTACAAGAGATCATAGTTGACTTTAATGAGCACAAGAAAAAGCACATGAAGAAAACTCATTTCCAAATAAAAGCCAAATGATGCTAAAAAAATTGCTGGGCCAAATTTTCATGCTTCAAAGTTACAAATAACATATTACAAAATGCAGGGTGTGACAGTGGCGGCAGTGAATAGAGGGAGCGTCAGGTTGGCGCTGTGTCATTGAACGATGCAGGGAGCTTGATGACAAGATCAGGAGGAGATGGGGCGATAGAGGCTTGCGAAGCGGTGGCGCGGCAATGACGCCGGCGGCTAGGAGGTTGGCCAAGGTGCGAGGACGCGGCCGGCAACCAGGAGGTTGTCTACGGGGCGGCGACGCGTGGAAGCAGCGCAGAGGTGGGCCAGCGGCACAGTGGAAGCAGGGGCGGCGCTCTGGTGGAAGGTGCGGGGAGGCGGGCCCGTGGTGTGGTGGAAGCAGAGGGGCGGCACCGATGGCGGTGGAAGCAGGGGGCGGAGCAGAAGGTGCGTGGAAGCAGAGAGGCAGGGGACAACAGCGCGTCGGAGCAGGGGCCGGCTACCGGTGGCGGGTGGAAGCAAGTGGCAGAGCCAACGGCGCGTGGAAGCAAGGAGGTAGGGGCCGGCGGCGCGTGGGAGCAAGGGGCAGCGGCACATGGGAGCACGTTCAAAACCACACAACTCATATCACTATTACATTCACGTGTGCATGGGTTTAAAACAACATGGTCTATTATTCAAATATCTGAATCCGGTTTTACAAGGAAGTATGATCTCTTTTAGTCATGTACACTCACACACTCATCTTCTCTATATAGCTATCACTTACTTTCTCATGCATGCACACACCCCTCCTCGCCCTCACCCTCCCCCTCCCTCAACATTCTCTAGATTGCACCCATTCATTAATTATTCATTAGGTCATTCTCCCACAGTATTTATAGGTGTCCTTGGGTCCTTCTATTCGATACACATCGATCGATATACCTCTCTTGTCAGGCCTGCCTACAACATACACACTTTCCATCTTCTCCTCTCACCCTCCTTGCCCCCTAGCTACCCCTCGCACGCTCGCACGCAAATGCACACTCTCGCCCCTCTTTTCATCGGTCTCGCACTCACACACTCCTCCCTTCTCTCTATCTGGTACGCCTCTCGCACCACATCCTAGCTGCATCCCTTTATTTCTATATGTCTATCCGCCTTATTTGCCTCTGACGCATGCATGTGTACACCCATCGATCTTCATCTATACATATAGCTAGGTCAATTATCCCTTATTTTCCCCACACATCGATCGACCTACCTTAATAGTTATGTCTCGATCTCCCTGTCTCCAAAAAAATGATTTATCTACCAATCTAGTTAGG
The DNA here is from genome assembly GCA_902687465.1 of Secale cereale. Classification (NCBI taxonomy): domain Eukaryota; kingdom Viridiplantae; phylum Streptophyta; class Magnoliopsida; order Poales; family Poaceae; genus Secale; species Secale cereale. The sequence goes on along the minus strand of LR738711.1, from coordinate 386,076,206 downwards.
CATGTCTACGACATACATATATCGCCCCCTCACTATCCATGCATGCCTCCTGCCTCATCTCTCACTTGTACGCATTCGCACACATGCACGCGCACACACACCTTTCTTATTGATTGCACATGTATCCTTCGTTTATCTACTAGTCCTGTCGCACCATCGTCTCTGAGTACCAACTCCACCAACCCCCCTCCAGCACCCTAGCTAAGTCTCTCTCCCAACCATATTCCTCTCCAATACATGTATGGATGCCCATCGATCTCCCTCGATACGTAGCCAGGTCTCTTCTTCTCCACACATATACAAGTCGATCTACCTCTCTAGTTAGCCCCCCCTCCCTCACACACACACTGATAGATCTAGCGCTATAGCCAGTTCCCCCTGGCACACACAAAATGCCCTTCCCCTCTCATGTTCCAGTAGCCAGCCGTCCTATATCTTTGGCGTGCGCACACGCATTTTCGCAGCCTCTCTTTATAGATCTCGCACCCATACACTTCATCCCTCTCTTTGTTTCCATCGACACCACATGCCGATGATCCCTCCCCTCTCTTCTCATGGATCGCATCCTTCGTATGATATATCTAGCTAGGCCTCAGTTTCACACACATTGCATATGTTCCATATTTTGGTTTGAGAAATCATCGACACATCCCTCTCCATGTCTCTCACACACAAATACACTCACAAAATCACCCGCATAAAAAACACCCACGAACGCACACACCATCTCTCTCACAAATCCCACACATAGGTGGGGTACGTGCAGGAAGAGAAGCGGTGCACGCAGCGACACATGTACTACCATCTCTGGCCCAACCACACCCCCGCGGGTATACCGTGGACCTCATTTCTGTACGAAAAGGAGCCCATGTTCCGAAAATTTGACGCCTATAGTGGTTGTCCACTTGATGGAGGGGCGAGGTAACACGGGTGAATGAAACAAAGTGCTTATTTAGAAAATGGTTGCACTATATATAATAGAGGCAGGATCCGATGCTTTGCTTGTTGGGGTTGGTCTCTTCACAGTTCGCACTCTCTCGCACAAGATTGCGATGGACACTATCTCTCTCACCGCTTGTCACTGGTCCGGCCGGATCCCGTCAGCCAACGGAAAGGGAGGATATGCAGCGTTGCTTTGGTCGCTGCCGTGGAGGTAGGAAACCCACTGTCAGTGTGTCCCAATCTGTGGTACACGTCGTTGAAAGCACAAGTGCTCCCTGGGTGATTTTGGTAATTAATGTCAACATATCTCTTGTTGGACTAATACTTTTTACCTAGTATATTTCAGATGAGTTCAACAGTGGAGTGGCATGGGCAAGAGGATGTGGAAACCCTTCAAGATGCTAAGGACAGAAGATTGACAAAAGCTCAAAGCTCAGGACTCTACATTTCCTATTTCAGTGATCCAAGATCACATTGAGTCCATAGGAAAGTCAATACTATTAAAAGAGGATGAGGTGTTGCTTAATGGCTTGCTTGCTCAAAGTCCTTAGTGATATGCTCCAAAGCCCTCAACCACTTTATCATATCCACATATGTCCTAAACCTAAAGTCAAACTCGGCCCCTTGATCTCTCCGGAGCCACCGAGTTCACTTGACAAAGCCACTGCCAAAATCCTAATCAGTTTGGTCTCACCGATAGGGATCTCGGCCTCACTGAGATGGAATGTAAACTCTATGTTTCCTATTTGTAACATTTCGGTCTAACGAGATGTGAGAATCGGTCTCACCGAGTTAGCATTGCAAACTCTCTGTTACCTCTTCGTAACGATTCGGTCTCACCGAAATAAGCAAATCGGTTCCATCGCGTTTGCCTGACCAACCCTCTGTGCGCCTATTACAGTAATCGGTTTCACCGAGTTGATGTGATCATTTTCACCGAGATTACGTTATGCCCTAACCCTAATGAAACCGGTCCTACTGAGTTGATCATATCGGTCCCACGAAAAAGCCTAACGTTCACATTTTGAACTGAATCGGTCCGACCGAGTTTCATGATTCGGTCCCACCGAGTTTGCTGAATTGTGTGTAACGGTTAGATTTTGTGTGGAGGCGATATATACCCCTCCACCCACTCTTCATTCGTGGAGAAAGCCATCAGAACAAGCCTACACTTCCATTACTCATTTTCTGAGAGAGAACCACCTACTCATGTGTTGAGACCAAGATATTCCAATCCTATCATAGGAATCTTGATCTCTAGCCTTCCCCAAGTTGCTTTCCACTCAAATCTTCTTTCCACAATATCCAAATCTGTGAGAGAGAGTTGAGTGTTCGGGAGACTATCATTTGAAGCAGAAGAGCAATGAGTTCTTCATCAACACACCATCTATTACCTTTTGGAGGGTGTCTCCTAGATTGGTTAGGTGTCACTTGGGAGCCTCCGACAAGATTGTGGAGTTGAACCAAGGAGTTTGTAAGGGCAAGGATATCACCTACTTCGTGAAGGTCTACCCTATTGAGGCAAGTCCTTCGTGGGCGATGGCCATGGTGGGATAGACAAGGTTTCTTCTTCGTGGACCCTTCGTGGGTGGACCCACCGTGGACTCACGTAGCCGTTACCCTTCGTGGGTTGAAGTCTCCATCAACGTGGATGTACGATAGCACCACCTATCGGAACCACGCCAAAAACATTCATGTCTACACTTGTGTTTGCACTCTCCAAACCCCTCCCTTTACCTTCATATGCAATGTTTTACTTTCTGCTGCTATACTCTTAGACTTGCATGTGTAGGTTGATTTCTTGACTTGTGCCAAATTGCTAAAAACTGTCAAAACATAAAATTGGGAAAAGGTTAAGTTTTTTTGGTCAAGTAGTCTAATCACCCCCCTTCCCTCTAGACATACTTTCGATCCTACAAGTGGTATCAGAGCTTTGGCCTCCATTTGCCTTGATTTCCATAGCTTTGGTGATCATAGCCTTGGTTTCACAACCTAGGAGAGTATGGCGTCTAGTGAGGGAAGTTACCACCGTAGAGGTCCTTACTTTGATGGTACAAATTTGGCTAGTTGGAAGCATAAGATGAAAATGCATATTCTTGGACATAACCCTGCCGTTTGGGCTATTGTGTGTATTGGTTTGCAAGGTGAATTCTTTGATGGGAAGGAACCAAACCGTGAAGCCTCCGCTGAAGAATTGAAGATGTTGCAATACAATGCTCAAGCTTGGAATATCCTCTTCAATGGATTGTGCCCCGAAGAATTCAACAAAATCAGCCAACTTGAGAATGCAAAGGAAATTTGGGATACTTTGATTCATATGCACGAAGGTACTGGTTCCGTCAAGGAATCCAAGTTGGATGTGCTTCAAAGTCAACTTGACAAGTTCAAGATGAAGGATGGTGAAGGTGTTGCTGAAATGTACTCTAGGCTTGCTCTCATCACAAATGAGATTGCTGGCTTAGGAAGTGAAGAGATGACCGATAGATTCATTATCAACAAGATCCTAAGATCCTTGGATGGAAAATATGATACAGTGTGCACATTGATCCAAATGATGCCCAACTACAAAGATCTCAAGCCAACGGAAGTCATTGGAAGAATTGTTGCTCATGAGATGTCACTCAAAGATAAAGAAGAGCTTCACAACAAGTCTGGTGGTGCTTACAAAGCCTCATGTGATGCTCCCACATCATCAAGTGAGAAACAAGTCTTCAATGAAGAATTGAGCTTAATGGTAAAGAACTTCAACAAATTCTACAAGAATAGAAGCAAAGAGAGAAGCTCCAAGTCAAGGTCCTACAATGACAAAAGGTTTTTCTAGTCGTGATCGGAATTGCTACAATTGTGGGCGACCCGGACCCTACTCAAATGAGTGTACAGCTCCCCACAAAAGAAGAGAAGACTCACCTAAAAGGAGGAATAGAAGGGAAGATTCACCACCAAGAGAGAGGAGTAGAGATGATCGTTATGAACGAAGACCCTCTCGTGGAAGTAAGGATTTAGAAAGGAAGGACAAATCATCAAGGAGCTATACAAGACGAAGACATCAAGCTCATGTTGGTGAATGGGTATCCGGTTCTGACTCCGATGACTACTCCGTGAGAAGCTATTACTCAGACTCCGAAGATACTCAAGATGAAGGTGTTGTCGGAACTGCTCTTGTGTCATCCAACTCCTACGACATATTTGACTCACCAAATGATGGAATTGGAAGATGCTTCATGGCTAAAGGCCCTAAGGTATCACACCCTGAATATCTTGATTTCAACAGTGATGAAGATGACTTGCTAGGAGATGATGATTTACTTCTTGGTAGAAATAGTGATGAAACCTCTGATGAAAACTACGATGAAATTGCTATTAATCATGCTAATCAAGATAAAACGAATGACAATGATAAGGAGAAGATTGAGCGTCTAACTAAAGAATTAAACACTCTCAGGTTAGCTCATGAAACTACCTTAGAGGATCATCGAGAACTTTTGAGGACTCATGAGAAGTGTCAGATTTCGGGTTTTGCAAATCCTTGAGAGGTTCGAACTCTGGGGTGCGCACAAAGAACACTCCCTCCCCAGCGCGCTCAACCTATGATTCCGTGGCCGAGCTTGTCGTGCTCAAAGAACAGGGGACACATAGAATTGTACTGGTTCGGTCCACCTTGTGGTGTAATACCCTACTCCGGTGTGTGAGGTGGATTGCCTTTGTATGGCTGAGGATGAGCTAGTACAAGGGATGAACAGCCTCTAGAGGAGAGGTGTTCTTGGACTCGGATGAGCTTGTGGTGTGAGTAGGGTGGAATGGATCCGATCTCCCTCTATGGTGGTGGCTAGGTCCTATTTATAGTGGCCTTGGTCCTCTTCCCAAATATCGGCGGGAAGGGATCCCACAACGGCCAAATTTGAAGGGGAACATCTAGTACAAGTTATCCTGACAAAAGTAGTCTTCGCCTGCCAAAGGGTCTGGTGGTGACACCGCGCCTGGCTCCACGATGACCTTTGATCTGCAGCCTTGACGGTCTTTGGTCTTGTTGCACTGATATGGAAACCCTTGCCTGGTCCCTTGGGACTCCGCGTCTGCGCTTTCCCTCTTAGCACCAAAGAGGAAACTGGTACACTACGCCTGCTGGCGCCCGCCTGGCCTTGGTCGTCATGGCTCACGTCACGTGAACCTCGCGAGGTACTCCTTGCGTAGATATCTCCGCTCCTCGGGAGCCAGCGTACAAAGACTGCTCCTGGGGAGGTCTTGTTGTCGCCCGCCTCGCGAGGCTTGGCCCCTCGCGAGGGTCTTGAGCTGCAGTTGCTAAAGTTGGGCCGCACCAGGCCTGTGATGGAGCCACGTCACGGGCCGCAGGTAGGCAAGTCTGGGTACCCCCGTTCCCAGGACTCTGACAGTAGCCCCCGGGCCCAAGGCACGCAAGGACTCGGCTTTGAGGCAAAGCCAAAGGCGCAAGGGCGAAGCACCGCGGGCCCCACACGCTTGCGGCCTCGGTTGACGCATGGCGACTAGATTGGACGTGGGCTTCTTCGCTTCCCCACGCTGCCTCGGCAACCACCCGACTTGACGAGACCCTGTTGCGTGCACAAAAGAGACATCATTATGTGAGATCGTGGAGGCCGATGGTTGGCCTTCTCCAGGCTATAAATGGGGAGGGGGTGAAGCCCCCGTTGCCCATCTCCTTCTTCTTGTCGCCCGCTCCTTCTTCCCCCTTCCTTCGCCCTCTTGTTGCAACTTCCATGGCGCCGATAAGAAGATTCTCTGCTGCTGAGAAAGGAAAGACTCCCTGTGAGGAGCAGGAAGCGCTCCCGCCGAAGAAGAGGTTCAACAGGCCCCGTGATGTCGATGACAGGAGGGAGGTGACGAGGCCTTACTGTGAGCGACCTCCTCCCGGCTACCTTCTGCCCTTGTACGCCCAGGGGCAAAGGGGTCGCGCTCCATGCCACTCGCGTCGTGGTCGAGGTCGTCCTGCTGGGGCGGCCGGTCCCCGAACTCACGCCGAGGGCTCCTCGCGCGAGTTCTTGGTGTGGACAACAATGCCACCGCCTTATTGGATCCGGTTCCCGAGGTTCTTTGTTGAGCCGATACCAGCGAGGGGGCATGCCAAGCTGTGGCTACATCACCCTGGGTGCCACAGCCAAGCTATAGAGGCGGAGGTTGAAGTCGTCCCCCAGGCAGGTGTCTTCATGACTCGAGGGTGGGGAGAAGTCGCCCACGTGTGCCACCCTGATGGAGTCTCCGTCGTCCACTTTGAGTTCGACGACGCCTCCACGTTGTTCTTCAAAGTCTTCGATGACGAAGGACGCCGCTAGGAGTGTTTCCCCGTTGGGAGCCATCAAGGGGGCATAGCGACGGGCGCCATGCCTGCCCTTGGTCCCGCCACTGGCTCTCCTACCAGTAGCGATTGCCCTTGGGAATCCAGCAGCTCTCCTGAGGCTGACGAGTCTCCGGAGACGAACGATGATAGCTACGTGCCTCCAAGCTCGCACCACGCCCGGAGCGCATCAGCTGCGCGAGCTCGTCGCCGATGGTGACTTGAGCGGGGTCGGAGATGGCCTCTCGTGGCCCACTATTGATGATGGCGTCGACGGTGGTAGCCGTAGTTAGGGTCTCCTGAAATCCCTCTCTTTTGCTCCCTGCGAGGAACCAAAGCCAACCCCATGGGGGCATGTAAAGAACCTGTAACACTTTTGCTCCGATGCTTATTATCCGCGCTAAGAAACCATGTGTGCATGCCTCATTCTGGCAGTGTCGCTCCTTTTTACCCTTTCAGTAGCTTGGTGCTCTACGCCGACAGGTCCCAGTCCCAAGGCAAGCTTCAACCATTGCTGGTATGCCAGGTCGCGATGCCGTGGTCAAGGCCAGGAGGTGAGCGGCCCGCGGTCCAGTAAGAGCTCCTGAGGCGCGATTCTCAAGAGGTCCCCTTGGCGTGCAACCAGCTTTTGGAGGCTAAAAAGGGAGGTGACATTGCCGATGCATGACTGCAGAAACCAACTTGTCAAGTGATGGCGGCACGCCGATGGGATGCATGACTTATCTTGATGGGTCTGAGGTGATTCCCCACGCGGTGCGCCTGGCTTGCTTCCGATCTCGCGTGGCTCAGATTTCGCGATTTCCTTCCCGCTTGCCTTATAGTTCTGCGTCGGCAGAGCCCGACCCCGCTCATACCTCAGCTGCCACTGGCTCATCCAGATTGCCAAGACGAGACCAGGGTGTGAGGGGCTACGTGGCCACTTAGGCCCCTGAGACGCGATGCTCAGGTGTCCCCCTTGACGTATGAACAACCCTCGGGAAGGAAATGTTGGTCTAGGCCTTGGTGTTCTGCGTTGGCAGGGCCCGACCCCGCGCATACCTCAGCCGCCGCTGACTTGTCCGGATCGCCAGGACAAGACCAGGGAGTGAGGGGCTACGTGGCTAGTTAGGCTCCTGAGATGCGATGCTCTGGAGGCCCCCTTGACGTACGAATAGACCTGAGCTCTCTAAGCCGTCCTCCCCTTCTCCCGTCCTTCTTGGTGCTCTACGTCCTCGAGTCCCGACCCTCGAGCGAAGCTCAGCCGCCGCTGGTATGCTAGGTCGTAATGCCGTGGTCAAGGCCAGGGGTGAGGGCTGGAGAGTTAGTAGGAGCCCCTGAGACGCGAT
>LR738711.1:386000329-386067384 GCA_902687465.1 Secale cereale | reverse complement strand
CGCCCTTGGCACCTGCAAGTCTTCGATGGTCTGGTTGATGAACTCCTAAGCGCTTGGTGCTTCTCTCCTTGTGTCCTCCGGAGGGAAGCGTGCGGTGAAGCACGCCTCCACATGGTGCCCAAGCGCCTCCCTCGAGACGTCGGCCAGGTCAGAGGCCCTCCAGAGCAGAGCCCCCAAGCCCAGCCTGAGGGGGGCACTGGGCGCGCCTTCCTATGCAAGGGAGGGAGGCGCCTCATCCATGGGCGCGGATCCTGAGGCATGGCCGCCGGGTGTTGCATTTTCGTGATGCTCCAGGGCGAGCAGCTACTTCTTCTTCGAGGTGGCTACAGGGGGGTAGATAGCGTCTTCATTGTCGGGGTCTTCGACTGCCGCAGCCTCGTAAGCGCGATCGAGGGAGCACAGTGCATCCTTTTCTTCGCAAGAGATGGTGATGATGTCCCGGCTCTCTGGCATCTTAAGAACGTTGTAGCCATGGTGGGTCATGGCCATGAACTTGGCTAGGGCTGGATACCCAAGGATGGCGTTATATGGGAGGCGGATGTGAGCGACGTCGAAGTCGATGAGCTAGGTGTGGTAGTTGTTGCGGGTGCCGAAGGTAACGGGGAGCTGGATTTTTTGCTTGGGGTGGTGGAGCCGTCAGTCACTCCTGAGAAAGGCCTGGTGGGTTGCAGCTGGTCATAAGGTACTTGGAGACAGTCAAATGTGTCGACGGAGAGGACGTTGAGCCCTACACCGCCATCAATGAGGGTCGTGGTGACTTGGACGTTGCTGATGACGGGTGAGCAGAGCATTGGGAGAGCACCAGCGGTTGCCGGGCACTTAAGCTGGTCAGCAGAGCAGAAGGTGATGGCACACTTGGAACACTTGAGCGGCCGTGTGGCCTCTATCCTGGGAAGAGCTGCGTTTACTTCTCTGGTGAACTGCTTGAAGAGGCGCTGAGAGGCTGGAGCCTCTGCACCGCCCAAGATGCAAGCGATGGCGCGAGGCTCCCGGAAGCCCCCAGCCCCCTCGTCTTGGTCGTCGTTCCTCCTTGGCGGTGGCAGCGGAGGGAGGCCGGCCTTGCCCTAAGGACGGTCCTCACAAGGCTGATCCCTCTAGGCACCCTCATGAGGTTGGTACCTCCACGCACCCTCGCGAGGCTGATCGTGCCAGCGGTCATCACGAGGCTGATCACGCCACTCTTGGCGGGGACCACGGTCGTCCCAGCGCACCCCAGTCCGGCTTCCTCCACGGCCGTAGGCCCGGTCGCTGCGCTCGGGGCGTTCGCCGATGCGCCCGTCATGGATGGCCCTGAGCTCTTGGCAGTTGTTGATGTTGTGGCTGTGCACGTTGTGGAAGGCGCAGAATGGACGGCTGCTCTTGGATGACCCCGGGTGGTCGCGGCCACGCTTCATTTCTGGTTCAGTCGTGAGCACGGCCACCCCTTTGTGCTTCACGTCCTTGGCCTTGGCCTTCTTGTCTTCAGGGTCAGCGGTGGGGAGCTCGACAAGGGAGAGGCGCCCCTCCTCAGCTCTGGCGCACTTGGTCGCGAGGTTGAACAGCTCCAGGGTCATGCACAGATCTTCGTGGATGGTGAGCTCCTCCTTCATCTTGACATCGCGGACGCCATTGGAGAATGCTGAGATGATGGCCTCGTCTGTGGCCTTGGGGATCTTGACGCGGACGCTGTTGAAGCGCTGGATGAACTTCTGTAGAGTTTCTCTTGGTTATTGCTTGATGCGTCGTAGGTCACCTGTGGCTGGGGGGCGGTCGCGGGTGCCCTGGATATTGGCATTGAACCGCTTGTGCATCTCACCCCAGAAGGAGATCGATCCTGTGGGAAGGTTCATGATCCATGAGCGTGCGCCGTCCTTGAGAGCCATGGGGAACCAGTTCGCCATGATCCTCTCGTCGCCATTGGATGCCTCGATGCCCAGCTTGTAGAGCGGCAGGAACTTAGCAGGGACGGGGGTGCCATCGTAGCGTGGAGGAAGGTCGGGATTGAACTTCCCAAGCCAGTTGACGTTGCGCAGTTCGGGGGCGAGGGCCTTGCAGCCTACTGTTGATACTGGAGCTTGTCGCAAAGGTGGAGCTTGGTCTGTGTTCCCGCGCGCCACCATATCAGGGGGGTGCACGGTCTTGACGCGGCGGTGGAGGGAGCGCTGGCGCTCCTCCTTGAGGCCGCTGGATCTCTTGGCAGCTTCCTTTCTTCATGCACGAGCGCCCTACATGGTGCGTCGCGTGCCTTGGATTGTGGACGATGCCTTGATGCATAGGTGGTGGAGGCGATTCATGGGCCACGTCGCCCGCATGGGGAGGCGGGCGAGGTAGCGAGAGAGACGGGACAGGAGAGCCCCCAGGGGCGCTGACGATCTTGGCGATGCGGTCATGCCATTCCTCGTAGAGGTCGTCGACGGGGCGGTAGCGCGGGAGCTCGCGCGCCATGAGCAGCGCAGCCTGCGCGTCCACGGGTCCACGACGGCCGTGGGACGTCGAGCCAGTGGGGGTCAATGATGGGGTTGCGGTGCGTCCATCCCGCCGCACCGAGGGATGCAGCAACGAGGCCTGCTGCTCGTGTCGCGCTGGGCCGGTGGCGGCGTTGGCGGCGGGCGATGGAAAATGGCAAGGAGGTCCACCGGCAGGAGCTGTCTGAGCGACGCGGGCGGCGAGGGTGTGGGGACCCCGACTTAAGAGTCGAGATCACCGAATGCACGTGTACAGTGATCCCAGAGATCAATGCTCACTGAACACACAGAAGCTGAATAACAAGAGACTTACATCCATACAAACCGTCTTACACAAATTATGACCATTATGGCCAAGTCTTACACAGATAAAGCCTCATGGGCTGAATAGCAAATAAACTCGAATAGCGGAAGTCTTCGTAGATAAGTAGAACCCATGCCATCTGCCTTAACCCTACATGCATTTTGACTGGGAAAGCGTCCTAGTTCGCACGTTCGTCTCCATAGAATTCTTCTTCATATTCCTGGTCCTCCATGCCTGGCCAATTAAATAACCAGTGGCAAGCCAATGAGTACTTTGAATGTACTCATAAGAAAACCATGATTTGGTTCACGACAATAATGCAAGTTGAACAACAATAAGCAACCTAGCTACAAGTTAGATAAATGTTCTACCATTTGAGAAACATGCATCAATGTACTTGGGTAACCTCGAAGACAGGTTACAGATATCAACATAAATAAGATTCAAATTATATATGGTTCTTTCAACGAGTCAAGTCACCACCTTGACTCAACACACACACACTTTCACCGTGATTGTAAAATTCTGGACATAGTTTAAGTAGCGCCTCCCAACTGTCCATGACCGTGGACACGGCTATTCGAATAGTTTTACACTCTGCAGAGGTTGCGTACTTTACCCACAAGATCCGGGAAGCTTTCGTGTCACCCATGATCCTGTAGTACCCCAAGTACTCGGGGGAAGCACCCGGTCATTACCTTTCCCTAGACGACACTAACATAGGGTGCACTCATTGGTGCACAGCCCTCGTGTACAAACGATAAATTGTGGGACTTGCCCTTTTTACAATGTCATGCATACACGAAGGGACCAACGGTGTGTCCGGTGCCCTGTGAAAACAGTCATGGTCACCTATCCAAGCACGACCCCGTCCCGGGAGTGACCTCAAGTCTCCCCCATCACTAGTGATGTGGGCACCATGCTAGTATCAGCCTAAGTAATCAATAATGCCCCGTCCCATAAGGGGTAGAGTGGTTGCACATGTTTGGTTGGGACGGTAATCACACATAAATCTAATCCATCATTTTACCCACACACGAGATCTTTCTTTGGTACACCACTTCTTCCTCAAGTGGTGAACTTCACTCAACATCACCCTCGGGCATTAGGGGCACCCGATGGGGTTTTCGAAAAGAATGCAACCACGAAGGATTCATGGTACATATGCATCATCATGTATCGACAACTAATCCTTAGTCATTGCATCTATGCACATGGTAAAGATCACCAGTAGGGGTATGCATCATGTGGTGGCTCTCAACAAGGTTACCATAGTCACTCTTTATCATCATGCATTCGGAAACAAAAGTGTTCCGAGGAACAAAAGGGGTATCATGGTCAAAGGGCTGCTTGCCTGGATTGGCTTGGTCTTCAAGGTCTTCAAATACTTCCCGTCCTTCTTTTTCAGCAACTTCGTCAAACACGGTATCTAATCGTCGCAATAAATAACAGGAAAATAAGACAATAATAAAAACAGAAAAAACAAAGTGCTCAGAAAAATGTCAACTTATTTTTATAAAATTCTAGAGGGAAAACTAAGATGGCAAAAATTCTTAGTTTGGAATTTGGAGTGACATAATGGGGTACATGAATTTTTGAACAGAGGTTTTAGTGTTCAAATTAGATTTAAATTTGAACAGAACAGAAAAGGTTCATGAATATAGGTGAAAGTGATATCATTAAATAGGTTGGAATTTTACAAGTTTTTAGAAACTGGAATTATTTTATTTGGATTAATATTTAATCCAAAGGAATTTTTACAAAACAGATAGAAAAGAAAAATGGAAAATGGCACTGTGCCACTGGGCCAGAAAGGCCACAGTGCAGCAGGCCCAGAAGGAAAACAGCCCGCGCGAGGCTGCCACGCCGAAGGCGTAAAGGCGAAATATGCCTTCGATCCAACGGCGAACCGGTGCGCGCGCTCGTGCGTTTTCAAACCTAATGGGGGGGTCCCACCCGACAGGGCGTGAGGCTCACAGATAGGGCCCATGGCCGTCGTCGTCTACCTCTGTCCAGAGGCGACGGCGAGCTTGCCGGCGGCGATATAGGGCATGTGAGGGGGCGTGGGTGGTACCGTCGTGCTCAGGGAGGAGCCTCCATTCGGATGGAGGTGGAGTTGGTCGCCGGGGTGGCCTGGTTCGCCGGTGGCGAGGAGGCACGACGGAGATGCTTCAGGTGGAGGTGGTTCCGGCCGTTTCCGGCAGCTACATAGAGGGGAAATAGAGGGAAAATGATCACTGAGGTTTTGTGGTTCTAGATCGAGCGAGAGAAGCGGCGGAGAGGGCTTATACCTCTGGATCGACGGCGACCCGAGGCGACGGAGCTCATGCTCGATCTCTAGCTCGGGCCCGTCTGGAGAGGAGTGGGTGGTGCTGGCGTGTTCTTGGGGTGTGGAGATGAGATGGATGCCAGAGGAGAGGCCCGGGGCGTGCTTATATAGCCGGGCTCCAGTCCAGCGTGGACTCGTGCGCGGGCGAGGTCACGGGCGAGGCTAGAGGCCGTGCAGGCACACGCGAGCGAGTCGGGGCTGTTCGTGGATGTGGTCTATCCCCAAGGGAGGGAAGAGGAGGAGCGTGGAAGCATCCAGAGAGCTTGCGCGTGTGAGGCCAGAGATTGGAGCTTGCTCGCGGCCGGCGCGCGTGCGAGGGCGGCAGCAGGAGGGAGAAGGTGGAGGGGGCTGACAGCGTGTCATGTCCCGGACGTCGAGTCACCTCGACTGGCGCAAGGGGAGGCCTGAGGTGGTCGGGTGCTGCGGATTGGGGGTGGATACAGTGCGGGTGTGCACTGTAGCGCTCTCTAGAGCACGCCAATTGCATGCCAGGGCATGTCTTTGGCTTGCTGGGCGCGGCCACTTTGTCTGGGGGGTCAGGTGAGGAGTAAACAAGGGGGTGGTGGCCTTGGATGCCCTGGGGAGCCAGTAGGAGAGGAGTGAGGTAGAAGAAGAGGGAGAGAGGGGTTGTCCAGGAAGGTAAAATGAGGGTTTTCACCCCTCAATCATTGAGCTCTGGCCATGGGGAAGTTACTAGAGGTAGGAGAGGACTAGGAGGAGCTGTGGTAAAAAGTTGGGCTCAAGGAGAATAGTGTAAGTGGTCAAAGTGGTGATTTCTGAAAAAGTGTCAGAAGGTGTTTGATGCAAATTTGGGCATGCAAATTAACTCCACTTGACATGAGACTTGACAGGATCAAATGGTATATAGAAATAGGGCGTTCCACCAAGTTTGGGCTCATTTGAAGAAACTTGCCAATGTAACTTTGGTGAACCCTAGAAATCAACAGAAATGGATTTACCAAGTTTGAGTTAAGCAAATCATCCCTCCTTGATGCACCACTTGGTGTAGTGTCATCATTTGGGGTTGTGATCATGCCCACAGAGTTTGAGGTCACAATTAAAAAGTTGGTAATGTAAAGTTGTTCAAACTTGAATCTGAACAGAAATGGTTTTGGGGTACTCTGTTCAAGTTACCCTTCTCGAAAACTTGTGCCATTTGGTCTAGATGCATTATTAGACCATTCTAGCATGTGTACCAAGTTTGAGAGCATTTGGACAAGTTTGGCAATGTAAACTTGCTCAAACTTAAAAAATGGACATAATGGTTGTGAGGGGTTTTGATGAGGTTTTGTTGCTTCCCAAGGCATGGGGCTTGGCAAGATCATCAAATATGTCATATATGACTTGATAGAATTTCCCTGGAATTTTTAGAGAATATTTCCTTTGTAAATATTTCAAAAGCTTGAAATATCCAGAAAGGGTTTCTGAGGGATTTGTCCAATATTTTGAGCATGACCAAGTGTTGAAACTCTTATATATGGAAAATATATCTCCTAAGAGTCTCCCTGAAGTTTGGCAAATATTTTTGAAATAGTAAAATAAATTTTCCCTATTAAAGACCATTTCTGGCCTTAAGAAAAAGCAAATAAAATAGGAAAATAACTTTTAAAAATATATTTTTGTGGTTTATGGGAGTCCTATATCTACTAGGTTTCAAATATACTCTTTGAAATATGTTTCTCACCCTAAATCAAGCACTTGCAGTGCAAACCTCAATTCAGGGTTTTTGGAAAACTAATTTTTGAAAATACTTTTTGGCCAAATTATTGTTGTAAGAAAATACTATACTGTTATATACACTTGGTATGATCATTGGGCAGAAGTTTGGGGTAAGGAGATGAAATATATAAGAGGGAGTAGTTGATTTTAAAGAGCACTTAAAAAACACAGAGAGAAAAAATTAATTCCAAATAAAAGCCAAATGGTGCCAAAAAAATTGTTGGTCCAAATTTTCATGCTTTATTAATGCAAATGACATGTTACAAAATGCAGGGTGTGACAGACCTACCCCCCTTACAAGAATCTCGTCCCCGAGATTCCTAAACTAGGTCTTAAAAGAAATCGGGATACTCGGATCTAAGATAGTCTTCACGTTCCCAGGTTGCTTCTGCTTCCGTGTGGTTGCTCCACTGGACCTTGAAATACTTGATGGTGTGGCTTCGCGTCCGTCGCTCTGCTTCATCCAGAATGCGAATGGGCTTCTCGCGGTAGGTCAAATCAGGCTGAAGATCAATGGTCTGGTGATCGACATCCTTGTAGAGATCAGGCTTGTCCGGAACTTGGAGACACTTCCGGAGTTGTGACACGTGGAATACGTTGTGCACATCAGATAGCTCAGGTGGTAGTTCCAACTGGTAAGCCACTTCTCCTCGTCGTGCAGTGATCTCAAAGGGACCAATGAACCTTGGTGCGAGCTTCCCTTTAACGTGGAAACGCTTGGTTCCCTTCAGAGGAGTTACTTGCAGGTACACATGGTCTCCGACACAGAAACTCATATCTCGGCGACGAGTGTCAGCATAGCTCTTCTACCTTGATTTGGCGGCCTTCAAACGTTCTCTGACTAGTTGGACTTGCTCTTCTGCTTCGCGGAGAATGTCTGGTCCAGACTAGCCCTTCTCCAGTCTCTGACCAATTGAGGGGTGTGCGACACTTGCGTCCGTACAACACCTCAAATGGTGCCATCTGAAAGCTCGACTGATAAATGTTGTTATAGGAGAACTCGGCAAAGGAGGCAATCTTCCCACTTGGCTCCATATGCCAAGACACAGGCTCGGAGCATGTCTTCGAGAATTTGATTTACTCGCTCTGTCTGACCTCCGGTTTGCGGGTGGAAAGCCGTGCTGAAAGACAACTTGGTTCCCAGGGCTTCTTGGAACTTTTTCGAGAACCTTGAGGTAAACTAGGTTCCTCGATCCGACACTACTCCCTCTTTGAAATATGTTTCTCACCCTAAATCAAGCACTTGCAGTGCAAACCTCAATTCAGGGTTTTTGGAAAACTAATTTTTGAAAATACTTTTTGGCCAAATTATTTTTGTAAGAAAATACTATACTGTTATATACACTTGGTATGATCATTGGGCAGAAGTTTGGGGTAAGGAGATGAAATATATAAGAGGGAGTAGTTGATTTTAAAGAGCACTTAAAAAACACAGAGAGAAAAAATTAATTCCAAATAAAAGCCAAATGGTGCCAAAAAAATTGTTGGTCCAAATTTTCATGCTTTATTAATGCAAATGACATGTTACAAAATGCAGGGTGTGACAGACCTACCCCCCTTACAAGAATCTCGTCCCCGAGATTCCTAACCTAGGTCTTAAAAGAAATCGGGATACTCGGATCTAAGATAGTCTTCACGTTCCCAGGTTGCTTCTGCTTCCGTGTGGTTGCTCCACTGGACCTTGAAATACTTGATGGTGTGGCTTCGCGTCCGTCGCTCTGCTTCATCCAGAATGCGAATGGGCTTCTCGCGGTAGGTCAAATCAGGCTGAAGATCAATGGTCTGGTGATCGACATCCTTGTAGAGATCAGGCTTGTCCGGAACTTGGAGACACTTCCGGAGTTGTGACACGTGGAATACGTTGTGCACATCAGATAGCTCAGGTGGTAGTTCCAACTGGTAAGCCACTTCTCCTCGTCGTGCAGTGATCTCAAAGGGACCAATGAACCTTGGTGCGAGCTTCCCTTTAACGTGGAAACGCTTGGTTCCCTTCAGAGGAGTTACTTGCAGGTACACATGGTCTCCGACACAGAAACTCATATCTCGGCGACGAGTGTCAGCATAGCTCTTCTACCTTGATTTGGCGGCCTTCAAACGTTCTCTGACTAGTTGGACTTGCTCTTCTGCTTCGCGGAGAATGTCTGGTCCAGACTAGCCCTTCTCCAGTCTCTGACCAATTGAGGGGTGTGCGACACTTGCGTCCGTACAACACCTCAAATGGTGCCATCTGAAGGCTCGACTGATAAATGTTGTTATAGGAGAACTCGGCAAAGGAGGCAATCTTCCCACTTGGCTCCATATGCCAAGACACAGGCTCGGAGCATGTCTTCGAGAATTTGATTTACTCGCTCTGTCTGACCTCCGGTTTGCGGGTGGAAAGCCGTGCTGAAAGACAACTTGGTTCCCAGGGCTTCTTGGAACTTTTTTGAGAACCTTGAGGTAAACTAGGTTCCTCGATCCGACACAATCTCCTTAGGAACACCATGAAAGCTTACGATTCTGTCGATGTAGAGAGTTGCCAGCTGATTGCCATCATAGGTAGTCTTGATAGGAATGAAATGGGCTACCTTGGTCAAATGGTCGACTATGACCCAGATGGAGTCATGTCCTTTATTCGACCTTGGTAATCCAGTGATGAAGTCCATTCCGACTTTATCCCACTTCCATTTAGGAACCTTGAGTGGTTGGAGCAATCCAGCGGGTTGCTGATATTCAGCCCTGACCCTTTGGCACACATCACACTTTGCAACATAGGTTGCAATCTCTCTTTTCATCTCGTGCCACCAGAATCTTACCTTCAAGTCTTGATACATCTTGGTTCCTCCGGGGTGGATGGAATACGGAGTGTCGTGGGCTTCTTGCAGGATCAAGTTCTTCAGCTCCATCTTGTTTGGTACGCAGATGCGGCCTTTGTACCAAACAATCTCGTGTTCGTCCTCGGAGAATCCTGGGGCCTTGCCTAGCTTCATCTTCTTCTTGATGCCTTCAATGCTTGCGTGCCCACCTTGTGCTTTCTTGACTTCGTCCATCAGGGTTGGTTTGACTTCCAGATGGTCTAGAAATCCATGGGTGACCAATTCCAAACTGAATTGTTCCAGCTCTTCAAACAGGGCTGGCTGCCTTCTTTGAATTATGGCATTCAGGGAGCAAGCCTTTCTTCTTAAGGCATCAGCTACCACGTTAGCCTTCCCGGGGTGATATTGAACACTGAGGTCATAATCCTTGATTAGTTCCAACCATCTTCGCAGCCTCATGTTCAATTCCTTCTGGGTGAAAATATACTTCAGACTTTTGTGGTCTGTGTATATCTCACACCGTTCCCCTAGGAGGTAATGTCGCCATGTCTTCAAGGCTTGAACTACTGCTGCTAACTCAAGATCATGAGTAGCATAGTTCTCTTCATGAGGTTGTAGCTGCCTTGAGAGGTAAGCTATGACTCGTCCTTCTTGCATCAGAACGCTTCCCAATCTGGTTCGAGAGGCATCACAATATATCACGAACTCTTTGTGAATATCAGGTGTTGCCAGAACTGGGGCGGTGGTCAATCTGTTCTTGAGCTCTTGGAAGCTTTCTTCGCATTTTGGCGTCCATTCGAACTTCTTGTCCTTCTTCAGGAGCTGAGACATTGGTCGGGCAATGCTAGAGAATCCTTCCACGAATTTGCGGTAATAGCTCGCAAGTCCGAGGAAGCTTCTGACTTCCTTGACGGTCGTTGGACATTGCCATTGGGTCACAGCTTCGATCTTTGCGGGATCAACTGACAATCCTTCCTCGGTCAAGACATGACCTAAGAACCCAACTTTACGCAGCCAAAACTCACATTTGTTGAATTTGGCGTATAGTTGGTGCTTTCGAAGCTTGTCTAGGACCATCCTCAAATGTTGCTCATGCTCTTCCTCCGTCTTCGAGAAGACAAGAATGTCATCAATGAAGACAACAACAAACTTGTCCAAATATTTCACGAAGACTTTATTCATGAGATACATGAAGTAAGCTGGGGCATTGGTTAACCCAAAGTACATGACCGTGCACTCATACAGGCCATATCTTGTTGCAAATGCCGTCTTCAGAATATCCTGGGGTCTGATCTTCAGTTGGTAGTACCCAGACCTGAGGTCGATCTTGGAGAACACCTTGGCTCTGCTGAGTTGATCAAACAGATCTTCGATCTTGGGAAGTGGATACTTGTTCTTAATTGTAACTTCATTGAGGGAATAGTAGTCAATGCATAAGCGGATGGTACCATCCCTTTTTGCCACAAATAGAACAGGTGATCCCCAAGGGGAGGCACTTGGGCGGATAAATCCCTTCCTCAGCTGCCCTTCCTGTTGCTTCTTCAACTCGGCTAATTCTTCCATCCCTATTCTATAAGGCTTCTTATAGATGGGTACTGTCCCGGGCATGATCTCGATGATGAACTCAATGTCACGGTCAGGGGGCATTCCCGGTAGCTCATCCGGAAAGACATCGGAATACTCGCATACTACCGGCACTTGCTCCAGTCCAACTTTAGACAGGCAGTTGACTTGAGTGGTTTGAGCAGAAGAGGAGTTGGAGGCAAACTTAACTTTGACTCCTTGGTCATTGGTCACAGTGACAGTCCGGTTGGCACAGTCTAACAAGCCTTGGTGCTTGCTGAGCCAATCCATTCCTAAGATCACATCCAAGCCTTGCGATCTTAAGATGATAAGGTCTGCTAGGAAGTCTACACCGTTAATAATAATACCGACTCCCTTACAGCCTATCTTGGCTCTCATCTCTGCTCTGGGGGTTTGTACCACCATGGGGTTATTCAGGGGTGTAGGGGTCATGCCACTTTTTAATGCAAATCTTTGAGTGACAAATGAATGCGTGGCTCCAGAATCAAACAAGACAGTTGCAGGTGCTGAGTTGACAAGGAACGTACCAAGCACAACGTCCAGGTCTTCCTGGGCTTCTTCAACAGTGACGTGATTCACACGCCCCTTCCCATGGTTGGGCGGGTTGCGTGGAGCTTGGTTTCTTGGTGGCATCCCGCGGCCTTGTCCTGGGTTCTGCGCATTGGGGTGCGGGGCATCAGGCTTCTTGTTGGGGCACACCCTTGAGATGTGTCCTGACTGACCACATCCAAAGCAAGTGACTTGGTTTGGGTTATTGATCTTGTTGCCACCACTGTTATTGGGGTTGAATGCTGGCCTTGGGTTGGCATACTGCTGAGGCTGATAATTGGTGCGAGGTGCAGGGGCTCTTGACTGCTGGTAGGTTGGCTTGACCGGGGCTGGATGCCACGGGCGAGGCTTCTGGTTGCTGGAACTTCCCTTGCTGATCATCTTGCGCTTGCGAGTGTCTTCCAGAGCACGCCGCTTGTCTTCAAGCATGAGTGCTTTGTTCACCAGGTCAGGAAAGGTTGGGCAGTCATACACGACAAGCGAGTACTGCAGAGTCTGATTGAGGCCTTCCATGAAGCGCTCCCTTTTTGCAGCATCAGTGCTGATATCTTCAGGGGCATACCTTGATAGAACACTGAACTTCGGCATGTACTCCTTGACAGTGCCACTTCCTTGCTTCAGGGCTCGAAACTCACGCTTTTTGATAGCCATGATTCCGGAAGGAATATGGGCCTTGCAGAACTCTGCCTTGAAGTTGTCCCAAGTGATGCCTTGCCCAGCATGCATGACCTTGAATCCATCCCACCAAGCTCTAGCAGTCCCCCCGAGGCAGTGGGCAGCATAAGCCACTTTCTCGCGGTCTTCGGTGCAACTGACTAGTTCCAGCAAGTCCTCAATGGTGCGGACCCAATCGTCTGCATCCAGGGGTTCAGCAGTCTCGATGAAGGTTGGCGGTGCATGCTTCTTGAACTCTGCCAACGTGGAACGTCCATTGCCATTCCCCGCCGGCTGGCGGTTGTTGGTGACAGCTTGAGCAATCATCTAGAGGGCTGCAGTGTTGGCTTGGCGTTCCTCTTGGAAGGATTGGAGAAGCTGAGCCATGTCCATGTTCGGGGGAGGTGGTGGTGGAGCTTGGTCGTGGGTTTGGTCTTGGCTGGCCTCTGATTGGGCGGATGCTCTGGCTTTGGGCTGCTGGGTAGAGGTACCAGTACGAGTTACAATAGGCATCCTGTTGGAGCGGTAAAGGTCTCATGATTTGGAATGAAGAGAGAAAGCAATAAAGATGGGTGCCTAGTAAGGGGGTGGGTGTGACACTAATCATTTTCATGCAAGGGCCAAAAGGGCCAAACACATTCATTAAAATCCAAATGGGTGATGCAGTCATTTACATATTCCCGAAGGGAAGACACGACGTACATCCAAACACAACAAAAGCAAATACTATATGGCTTCATATAAACCATACAAGGACTCGACTTCGCATAGGGGTTACACGACCTATCCTACCATAGAGGTCACGAGCTGGCATATCCGAGTTGCGAATAATGCCTAAGCGGCGGAATGTTCGGTCGCGTATTCTGGCTCTTCTGGGTCTTCCTCCTTGTCTTCATCTGTCTGGGCCCCCCCCTATCACTTGAGGGTGTGGGGGAGTGGAGGAGTTGGATACGGCGGTGTTTTGTCAGTGGTGCAGGGAAAAGCTTGCGATATTCCCGTGCCGTCATACATCGTCACTGGGGTGGTTCTTCATCCTTGGAAGATACATCTCCTGAGGGCCTTCTGCCTCGATACGCGATAGCGGGTTGCCCAGGAGGCGCACCTTCCTTCTTGATCCTATCGGTCTTCTCTTGTGCTCGACGAAGAAGTGCCTTGGTCTTGTGGAGTTCTTCTCGGAGCTTCATCGATTCCGAGGCCAAATCTTGTGCCAAGCTGTCGGCACAAAGGCTGAAATAGGTCTGGAATCGAAGTGGAAGTCCTTCCTTCAGTGGAGGGGCTTGCGCACTGCTTTCATCTTCACCTTCCTTCCGGTAAGGCAAGAAGCGGGTTGTCATCTTGGCTGCCATCTCCGGAAGAAGTTCTCGGAGACGGGTAAGTGCCTTGAGTGCAGCAGCCTCGACAGCGAGGGGTAGTGTTGCCATCTGGGGTCCCTCGAAGAACCAACTTGTGGGAGGATCGTTTGCCTTCACGATTACTTCCACATGGTACTCCACCTCAGTGTCACTAACCCAATGCTCATGGTAGGTGAGGATGGGTGCTCGGTGGAACTGGCACTCCTGGAGGCTATCCTCGAGAAGCAAGGGGAACCCAGTGGTCAGGTGCTCTTCAGGTACATCGGCCATCTACAAAGGTTGAATAGGAGAGGTTAATAAGTTGATGATATCTCAGGCTTGGTAAGGTTTAGAAAAGAAGAGAGGTTCAGAAGGTTTATAAAAGGGTCACATCCTAACTAACGCCCATGCTAACTAAGGCTTCCTACAGTCAGGATGGCTCTGATACCAGCTCTGTGGGGACCCCGACTTAAGAGTCGAGATCACCGAATGCACGTGTACAGTGATCCCAGAGATCAATGCTCACCGAACACACGGAAGCTGAATAACAAGAGTCTTACATCCATACAAACCGTCTTACATAAATTATGACCATTATGGCCAAGTCTTACATAGATAAAGCCTCATGGGCTGAATAGCAAATAAACTCGAATACCGGAAGTCTTCGTAGATAAGTAGAACCCATGCCATCTGCCTTAACCCTACAGGCATTCTGACTGGGAAAGCGTCCTAGTTCGCATGTTCGTCTCCATAGAATTCTTCTTCATATTCCTGCTCCTCCATGCCTGGCCAATTAAATAACCAGTGGCAAGCCAATGAGTACTTTGAATGTACTCGGAAGCAACCCATGATTTGGTTCACGGCAATAATGCAAGTTGAACAACAATAAGCAACCTAGCTACAAGCTAGATAAATGTTCTACCATTTGTGAAACATGCATTAATGTACTTGGGTAACCTCGAAGACAGGTTACAGATATCAACATAAATAAGATTCAAATCATATCTGGTTCTTTCAACGAGTCAAGTCACCACCTTGACTCAGCACACACACACTTTCACCGTGATTGTAAAATTCTGGACATAGTTTAAGTAGCACCTCCCAACTGTCCATGACCGTGGACACGGCTATTCGAATAGTTTTACACTCTGCAGAGGTTGCGCACTTTACCCACAAGATCCGGGAAGCTTTCATGTCACCCACGATCTCGCAGTACCTCAAGTACTTGGGGGAAGCACCCAGTCATTACCTTTCCCTAGACGACACTAACATAGGGTCCACTCGTTGGTGCACAACCCTTGTGTACAAACGATAAATCGTGGGACTTGCCCTTTTTACAATGTCACGCATACACGAAGGGACCAATGGTGTGTCCGGTGCCCTATGAAAATAGTCATGGTCGCCTATCCAAGCACGACCCCGTCCCGGGAGTGACCTCAAGTCTCCCCCGTCACTAGTGATGTGGGCACCATGCTAGTATCAGCCTAAGTAATCAATAATGCCCCGTCCCATAAGGGGTAGAGTGGTTGCACATGTTTGGTTGGGACGGTAATCACACATAAATCAAATCCATCATTTTACCCACACACGAGATCTTTCTTTGGTACACCACTTCTTCCTCAAGTGGTGACCTTAACTCAACATCACCCTCGGGCATTAGGGGCACCCGATGGGGTTTTCGAAAAGAATGCAACCACGAAGGATTCATGGTACATATGCATCATCATGTATCGACAACTAATCCTTAGTCATTGCATCTATGCACATGGTAAAGATCACGAGTAGGGGTATGCATCATGTGGTGGCTCTCAACAAGGTTACCACCGTCAATCTTTATCATCTTGCATTCGGAAATAAAAGGGTTCTGAGGAACAAAAGGGGTATCATGGTCAAAGGGCTGCTTGCCTGGATTGGCTTGGTCTTCAAGGTCTTTAAATCCTTCCCCTCCGTCTTCTTCAGCAACTTCGTCAAACACGGTATCTAATCGTCGCAATAAATAATGGGAAAATAAGATAATAATAAAATTAGGAAAACCAAAGTGCTCAGAAATATGTCAACTTATTTTTATAAAATACTAGCGGGAAAACTAAGATGGCAAAAATTCTTAGTTTTGAATTTGGAGTGACAGAATGGGGTACATGAATTTTTGAACATAGGTTTTAGTGTTCGAATTTAGATTTAAATTTGAACAGAACAGAAAAGGTTCATGAATATAGGTGAAAGTGATATCATTAAATAGGTTGGAATTTTACAATTTTTTAGGAACTAGAATTATTTTATTTGGATTAATATTTAATCCATAGGAATTTTTACAAAACAGACAGAAAAGAAAAAAGGAAAATGGCACTGTGCCACTGGGCCAGAAAGGCCAAAGTGCAGCAGGCCCAGAAGGAAAACAGCACGCGCGAGGCTGCCACGCCAAAGGCGTAAAGGCGGAATACGCCTTCGATCCAACGGTGAACCGGTGCGCGCGCGTGCGTTTTCAAACCTGATGGGGGGGTCCCACCCGTCAGGGCGTGAGGCTGACGGACAGGGCCCACGGCCGTCGTCGTCTACCTTCGTCCAGAGGCGACGGCGAACTTGCCGGTGGCGATATAGGGCACGTGAGGGGGCGTGGGTGGTACCGTCGTGCTCAGGGAGGAGCCGCCGTTTGGATGGAGGTGGAGTTGGTCGCCGGGGTGGCCTGGTTCGCCGGCGGCGAGGAGGCACGGCGGAGATGCTTCGG
Organism: Secale cereale; assembly: GCA_902687465.1. NCBI lineage: Eukaryota > Viridiplantae > Streptophyta > Magnoliopsida > Poales > Poaceae > Secale > Secale cereale. The sequence goes on along the minus strand of LR738711.1, from coordinate 386,050,950 downwards.
GTGGAGGTGGTTCCGGCCATTTCCGGCAGCTACAGAGAGGGGAAACAGAGGGAAAATGATCAGTGGGGTTTTGTGGTTCTAGATCGAGCGAGAGAAGCGGCCGAGAGGGCTTATACCTCCAGATTGACGGTGACCCGAGGCGGCGGAGCTCGAGCTTGATCTCGAGCTCGGGCCCGTCTGGAGAGGAGTGGGTGGTCCTGGCATGTTCTTGGGGTGTGGAGATGAGATGGATGCCAGAGGAGAGGCCCGGGGCATGCTTATATAGCCAGGCTCCAGTCCACCGTGGACTCGTGCGCCGGCGAGGTCACGGGCGAGGCCATAGGCCGTGCAGGCACACGCGAGCGAGTCAGGATTGTTCATGGATGAGGTCTATGCCGAAGGGAGGGAAGAGGAGGAGCGGGGAAGCATCCAGAGAGCTTGCACGTGTGAGGCCAGAGATTGGAGCTTGCGGGCGGCTGGCTCGCGTGCGAGGGCAGCAGCAGGAGGGAGAAGGAGGAGGCGGCCGACAGTGTGTCGTGTCCCGGACGTCGAGGCACCTCGACTGGCACATGGGGGAGGCCCGAGGTGGTCGAGGGCTGCGGATTGGGGGTGGCTACAGTGCGGGTGTGCACTGTAGCGCGCTCTAGAGCACGCCAGTTGCATGCCAGGGCATGTCTTTGGCTTGCTGGACGCGGCCACTTTGTCTAGGGGGGTCAGGTGAGGAGTAAACAAGGGGGTGGTGGCCTTGGATGCCCTGGGGAGCCAGTAGGAGAGGAGTGAGGCAGAAGAAGAGGGAGAGAGGGGCTGTCCAGGAAGGTAAAATGAGGGTTTTCACCCTTCAATCATTGAGCTCTGGCCATGGGGAAGTTACTGGAGGTAGGAGAGGACTAGGAGGAGCTGTGGTAAAAAGTTGGGCTCAAGGAGAATAGTGTAAGTGGTCAAAGTGGTGATTTTTGAAAAGTGTCAGAAGGTGTTTGATGCAAATTTGGGCAAGCAAATTAACTCCACTTGACATGCCACTTGACAGGATCAAATGGTATATAGAAATAGGGTGTTCCATCAAGTTTGGGCTCATTTGAAGAAACTTGCCAATGTAACTTTGGTGAACCCTAGAAATCAATAGAAATGGATTTACCAAGTTTGAGTTAAGAAAATCATCCCTCCTTGATGCACCACTTGGTGTAGTGTCATCATTTGGGGTTGTGATCATGCCCACAGAGTTTGAGGTCACAAGTAAAAAGTTGGTAATGTAAAGTTGTTCAAACTTGAATCTGAACAGAAATGGTTTTGGGGTACTCTGCTCAAGTTACCCTTCTCCAAAACTTGTGCCATTTGGTCTAGATGCATTATTAGACCATTCTAGCATGTGTACCTAGTTTGAGAGCATTTGGACAAGTTTGGCAATGTAAAGTTGCTCAAACTTCAAAAATGGACAGAATGGTTGTGAGGGGTTTTGATGAGGTTTTCTTGCTTCCCAAGGCATGGGGCTTGGCAAGATCATCAAATATGTCATGTATGACATGATAGAATTTCCCTGGAATTTTAGAGAATATTTCCTTTGTAAATATTTCAAAAGCTTGAAATATCCAGAAAGGGTTTCTGAGTGATTTGTCCAATATTTTGAGCATGACCAAGTGTTGAAACTCTTAGATATGGAAAATATATGTCCTAAGAGTCTCCTTGAATTTTTGCAAATATTTTTGAAATAGTAAAATAATTTTTCCCTATTAAAGACCATTTCTGGCCTTAAGAAAAAGCTTTTAAAGAAAATAGGAAAATAACTTTTAAAATTATATTTTTGTGGTTTATGGGAGTCCTATATCTACTAGGTTTCAAATATACTCTTTGAAATATTTTTCTCACCCTTAATCAAGCACTTGCAGTGCAAACCTCAATTCAGGGGTTTTTGGAAAACTAATTTTTTAAAATACTTTTTGGCCATATTATTTTTGTAAGAAAATACTATACTGTTATATACACTTGGTATGATCATTGGGCTGAAGTTTGGGGTAAATAGATGAAATATATAAGAGGGAGTAGTTGATTTTAAAGAGCACTTGAAAAACACAGAGAGAAAAACTTAATTCCAAATAAAAGCCAAATGATGCCAAAAAAATTGTTGGTCCAAATTTTCATGCTTTATTAATGCAAATGACATGTTACAAAATGCAGGGTGTGACAGAGGGCGGCCCGTCGCTCAGCACGAGCACGGTGAGCGTCAGCCATGGAAGTGATGGAGTGGTGATGCGCCGATCGATGAAAAAGAGGCTTCGGCACACCCCTACCTGGCGCGCCAAATGTCGAATTTCGGGTTCCGCAAACCCTTGAAGGGTTCGAACTCTGGGGTAAGGATGGCAATTTTATCCATGGACATGGATATCCGACCCGAATGGATAGGGTTTGGATATGCTTTTGTGTCCATGGGCAGCACCTAAACCCGACCCGATTACTCATGGGTAGGACATGGATATAATCTTGTACCCGTGGGTATATCCAAACTCGACAGGATAGTATGACTTAATGGCAAAAATATGCTATCCCTACCCCGCATTCACATGTCCGACTGCAATTTTACACTTTGTTATCCAAAACATGCACAAGAAATTACACAATCCTTGTCATAACTTTTATTAGTTGACATTCAATCCCCACGGTAACATACCCCAATGCCCTTCCCTTATTTTTATCTCCTTGTTAAATGACTAGTCATTCTCATTTCTTAGAAAAATACTAAATGATCTTATGTTATTAGTGGATGTTGATTTACCATAAGTGAAGCCTAGCCTGCCATGAAGTGAAGAGTCGAAGATCTTATGTTAACATTGTGTTATGTCTTATTTATATGTCTAGAGAGGAACCAATGGATATCCAATGGGTATGGATATCCATCGGGTTTGGACATGGACATAATTTTTCACCCATGGATTTTTTCATGGGCGGGCAAAGACTGTCTTCATGGATATGCATATGGATTTGATACTGTTCAACCCGATCCAAACCCGACCCATTGCCATCCTTACTCTGGGGTGCGCACGAAGAACACTCCCTACCCAGTGCGCTCACCCTACGATTCCGCGGCCTAGCTCATCGTGCTCAACGAACAAGGGACACAGAGAATTATATTGGTTCGAGCCACCTTGTGGTGTAATACCCTACTCCAGTGTGTGAGGTGGATTGCATTTGTATGGCTGATGATGAACTAGTACAAGGGATGAACAGCCTCCGGAGGAGAGGTGTTCTTGGGCTCAGATGAGCTTGTGGTGTGAGTAGGGTGGAATGGATTCGATCCCCCTCTATAGTGGTGGCTAGGTCCTATTTATAGTGGCCTTGGCCCTCTTCCCAAATATTGGCGGGAAGGGATCCCACAACGGCCAAATTTGAAGGGGAACAGCTAGTACAAGTTATCCTGACAAAAGTAGCCTTCGCCTGCCAAAGGCTCTGGTGGTGATGCCGCGCCGGACTCCACGATGACCTCCGTTTTGTAGCCTTGATGGACTTTGGTCTTGTTGCACCGATATGGAAACCCTTGCCTGATCCCTCGGAACTCCGCGCCTACGCTTGCCCTCTTAGCACCAAAGAGGAAACTGGTACACTGCGCCCGCTGGCGCTAGCCTAGCCATGGTCGTCATGGCTCACGTCATGTGAACCTCACGAGGTACTCCTTGCATCGATATCTCCGCTCCTCGGGAGCCAGCCTAGAGAGACTGCTCATGGGGAGGTCTCGTGATACGTCTCCAACGTATCTATAATTTTTGATTGTTACATGCTATTATTTATGATGTTTTGGATCTTTAATGGGCTTTGTCATACACTTTTATATTATTTTTGGGACTAACCTACTAACCCAAAGGCCCAGTCTAGATTGCCGTTTTTGCCTATTTTAGGGTTTTACAGAAAAGGGATATCAAACGGAGTCCAAACAGAATGAAACCTTCAGGAGAGATATTTTCGGAGAACATCACGCACGGGAGACTTGAGAACCACGGAGTAGGGGCCACGAGGTGCCCACGAGGGTGGGGGCGTGCCCCCCTACCCAAAGCGCGCCCCCCTGCCTCGTGGGTCCCTCGTGAGGCCGCCGGTGTCCTCCTTCCTCCTATATAAGCCTACGTACCCCGAAACCATCAGAGGAGAAGAGAAAACCCTAGTTCCACCCCCGTAACCTTCTGTTCCCGTGAGATCCCATCTTGGAGCCTGTTCTGGAGCTCCACCGGAGGGGGGGATCCATCACGGAGTGCTTCTACATCATCATCATCGCCCTCACCATGAGTTGTGAGTAGTTTACGACAGACCTTCGGGTCCATAGCTAGTATCTGGATGGTTTCTTCTCTCTCTTTGGATCTCAATACAAAGTTCTCCTCAGTCTTCGATGAGATCTATTCGATGTAATCTCCTTTTGCGGTGTGTTTGTCGAGATCCGATGAATTGTGGGTTTATGATCAAGATTATCTATGACAAATATTTGGTTCTTTTCTGAACTCTTTATGTGTGCTCATAATATCCTTGCAAGTCTCTTCGAATTATTGGTTTGGTTTGGCCTACTAGATCTATAGTTCTTGCAATGGGAGAAGTGCTTGGCTTTGGGTTGAATCTTGCGGTGTCCTTTCCCAGTGATAGTAGGGGCAGCAAGGCACATATTGTATTGTTGCCATCAAGGATAAAAAGATGGGGTTTACATCATATTGCTTGAGTTTATCCCTCTACATCATGTCATCTTGCTTAAGGCGTTACTCTGTTCTTATGAACTCAATACACTAGTTGCATGCTGGATAGCGGTTGATGTGTGGAGTAATATTAGTAGATATAGGCAGGAGTCGGTGTACTTGTCTCGGACGTGATGCCTATATACAATGATCATGCCTAGACAGTCTCATAATTATTCGCTTTTCTATCAATTGCTCGACAATAATTTACTTACCCGCCGTAGAATATCGCTTTCATGAGAGAAGCCACTAGAGAACATTATGGCCCCCGGGTCTATTCTCAACATATCAATCTACATCTACTTTACCTTTTCTGCTTTTACTTTCTGTTCTTATAAACAAAAATACCAAAAATATAAACTATCATCTCTATCAGATCTCACTTTCGTAAGTGACCGTAAAGGGATTGACAACCCCTTATTGCGTTGGATGTGAAGTTCTTATTTGTTTGTGCAGGTGCGAGGGACACGCGCGTGGTCTCCTACTGGATTGATACCTTGGTTCTCAAAAACTGAGGGAAATACTGACGCTACTATGATGCATCTCCCTTTCCTCTTCGATGGAATACAACACAAGCTCGAGAAGTAGCAAGAAGAATTTCTGGTGCCGTTGCCGGGGAGGCTTATGCAAAATTCATATACCAAGTACCTATCACAAACCCTTATCCTTCGCATTACATTTTGCCTCTCGTTTTCCTCTCCTCCACTTCACCCTTGCCATTTTATTTGCCCGTCTTCTGTCGTGTATTTATCGTTCGCTTGCCTCTTGCTTGCTTGTGTTGCTATGTGCCCTCAATTAGCTTGCGTCTTCGCTTGCTAAAGTATGGATCCTCATCCACTTGCTAATCTCTTTAAGAGATCCAATTATGTTGGACCAATTGCTAGTGAGCTGCGTGCACTAGATTATCTTTATGAGGTTTTGCTTGAAATGTATGAATCTGAAAATTGTGAGGAATTGTTGAAATAAAAAGTGATTCATGTTAGCTCCTTAAATAAAAAGCATGATTGCAATGATTCTATTATAAATGTCAATTGTGTTAATGATATGCAAAATCCTAAGCTTGGGGATACTAGTATTGCTATGCCCACTACTTGTTGCAATGATCATGATTGGGGTGATTCTTCTTATGATCTTGGAAATTTATTTAAGCCCCATGATGAATATGAGATTGATAATAATGTTTCCAATAATATTGAAAGTGGGTTTGGAGAGGTCATGACTTTAGTTAATGTTAATCCCACTGTTTTGGAAGAGTGTCAACTTTGCATGCATGTGGATCGTGTTGAGAATATGTTATGTGATAGCTATTTTGTTTAATTTGATCATGATCCTACATGCAATTATTATGAGAGAGGGAAATATGGTTGTGGAAATCTTCATGTTACTAAATTACCTCTCTTCATGTTGAGATTGATCTTGTTTCTTTCTTCTTCCTTGCATATGTTAGATCTTGCTTGTCTAGCTAATTTGTGTTCCTATAAAATGCCTATGCATAGGAAGTATGTTAGACTTAGATGTGTTTGTCACATGCTTTATGATGCTCTATTTGTGCTTCAATTCGTATCTTTCATGTGAGCATCATTGAATTATCGTGCCTAGCTAGGGGCGTAAAACAATAGCGCTTGTTGGGAGGCAACCCAATTTTATATTTATTTATTTTTGCTGCTGTTAGGGAATAAATATTTCATCTAGCTTCTGTTTAGATGTAGTTTCATGTTTTGTTTAGTGTTTGTGCCAAGTAGAACCTTTGGGAAGACTTGTGTGAAGTTTATGTGATCTTGCTGTGAAAAACAAAATCGTTAGCGCTCGCTAGAATGGTCATCAGATTTTACTGGAGCGTGCTATTTAGTTGATTCTTTTTGAAGATGATTAATGGAAAAATTCCTCACATTTACCAATTTACTTTGAATTTTTTGGAGTTACAGAAGTATGCGAAACCTGCAGACAGATTACTACAGACTGTTCTGTTTTTGACAGATTCTATTTTTCATGTGTTGTTTGCTTATTTCGATGCATCTATGAGTAATATTGGGAAGTATGGACCATAGAGAATTTGGAATACAGTGGGTTTAACACCAATATAAACAAATAATTAATTCATTGCAGTACCTTTGAGTAGTGGTTTGCTTTCTTATACTAACGGAGCTCACGAGATTTTTGTCTAAGTTTTGTGTTGTGAAGTTTTCAAGTTTTGAGTATTGCTTTGATGGATTATGGAACAAAGAGTAGCAAGGGCCTAATCTTGGGGATGCCCATTGCACCCCAAGTAAAATTCGAGGACAATCAAAAGCCTAAGCTTGGGGATGCCCCGGGAAGGCATCCCCTCTTTCGTCTTCATCCATCGGTAACTATACCTGGAGCTATATTTTTATTCACCACATGATATGTGTTTTGCTTGGAACGTCTTGTATAATTTGAGTCTTTGCTTGTTAGTTTGCCACAGTTATCCTTGCTGGACGCACCTATTTCAGAGAGTTAAATATGGCCTAGGAATTGATAGAACACTCTATGTGCTTCACTTATATCTTTTGAGTTGAATAGTTTTTGCTCTAGTGCTTCACTTATATCTTTTAGAGCACGGTGGTGATTATATTTTGAAGAAATTGTTGAACTCTCATGCTTCACTTATATCCATTTGAGAGTCTATTAAAACAGCATGGTAATGTGTTTAGGCTATAAAACTAGTCTTCACATGATAGACATCCAATATCAATGTAGTAAAACCTTTCACACTAAGTGCATTGAATATGATGAGATGTTGGATGCTTGATAATTGTTTTGAGATATGAGGATAGTGATATTAGAGTCATGCTAGTGGAGTTATTATGAAATTGAGAAAGACTTGTGTTAAGGTTAGTGATTCCCGTAGCATGCACGTACGGTGAACCGCTATGTGACGAAGTTAGAGCATGAGGTATTTGTAAAGTGCCAACCGTTGTGTGGAGGTCGGGGGCGCGCGATGGTTAACTCCTACCAACCTCCCCCCTAGGAGCATGCGTTGGTTGCTTTGTTTTGATGACTCATAGATTTTTGCAATAAGTATATGAGTTCTTATGACTAATGTTGAGTCCATGGATTATACGCACTCTCACCCTTCCACCATAGCTAGTCTCTCTTGTACCGCGCAACTTTCGCCGGTCCATACACCCACTATATATCCTTCCTCAAAACAGCCACCATGTTATTCCTCAAAACAACGACCATACCTACCTATCATGGCATTTCCATAGCCATTCCGAGATATATTGCCATGCAACTTTCCACCGTTCTGTTCATATGACACGCTTCATATTGTCATATTTCCATGCATGATCATGTAGTTGACATCGTATATGTGGCAAGGCCACCATGCATAATTTTTCATACATGTCACTCTTGTTTAATTGCACATCCCAGTACACCACCGGAGGCAGTCATATAGAGTCATACTTTGTTGTAGTATCGAGTTGTAATGAAAGTGTGATGATCATCATTATTAGAGCATTGTCCCATGGGAGGAAAGGTCAAATCAATAAAGCCCCTCCGAAAAAAAAAGAAAAAAAAAGAAAGGCCAAAGAAAAAAGAAAGGTCTGAAAAAAGGGGACAATTGCTACTATCTTTTTTTCCACACTTGTGCTTCAAAGTAGCACCATGTTCTTCATTGTAGAGAGTCTCATGCTTAGTCACTTTATATACTAGTGGGAATCTTCATTATAGAACTTGGCTTGTATATTCCAACAATGGGCTTCCTCAAATGCCCTAGGTCTTCGTGAGCAAGCAAGTTGGATGCACACCCACTAGTTTCTTTTGTTGAGCTTTCATACATTTTTAACTCTAGTGCATCCGTTGCATGGCAATCCCTACTCACTCACATTCATATCTATTGATGGGCATCTCCATAGCCCGCTGATACGCCTAGTTGATGTGAGACTATCTCCCTCCTTTTTTCTCCTCCACAACCACCTCTCTATTCCACCCATAGTGCTATGTCCATGGCTCACGCTCATCTATTGCGTGAAAGTTGGAAGGTTTGAAAGAATAGAGTATGAAAATAAGTGTTTGGCTGAAATCGGGGTTGTGCATGATATGAATATTTTGTGTGATGAAGAGGGAGCATAGCCAGACAATATGATTTTGTAGGGATAACTTTCTTTACCCATGGTATTTTGAGAAGACATGATTGCTTTGTTAGTATGCTTGAAGTATTATTATTTCTTATGTCAATATAGACTTTTATCTTGAATCTTTCAGATCTGAACATTCATGCCACAATTAAGAGAATTACATTGGAAAACTATATTGGTTAGCATTCCACATCAAAAAATTTGTTTTTATCATTTACCTACTCGAGGACGAGCAGGAATTAAGCTTGGGGATGCTTGATACGTCTCCAACGTATCTATAATTTTTTATTGTTCCATGCTATTATTTATGATGTTTTGGATGTTTAATGGGCTTTGTCATACACTTTTATATTATTTTTGGTTCTAACCTACTAACCCAAAGGCCCAGTCCAGATTGTTATTTTTGCCTATTTTAGGGTTTTACAGAAAAAGGGATATCAAACGGAGTCCAAACGGAATGAAACCTTCGGGGGAGATATTTTTGGAGAAAATCACGCACGGGAGACTTGAGAACCACAGAGTAGGGGCCATGAGGTGCCCACGAGGGTGGGGGGCGCACCCCCCCTGCCCAGGGCGCGCCCCCTGCCTCATGGGTCCCTCGTGAGGCCCCCGATGTCCTTCTTCCTCCTATATAAGCCTATGTACCGCGAAACCATCAAAGGAGAAGAGAAAACCCTAGTTCCACCACCGTAACCTTCTGTTCCCGTGAGATCCCATCTTGGAGCCTGTTCCGGAGCTTCGCCGGAGGGGGGATCCATCACGGAGTGCTTCAACATCATCATCATCGCCCTCACCATGAGTTGTGAGTAGTTTACCATAGACCTTCGTGTCCATAGTTAGTATCTGGATGGCTTCTTCTCTCTATTTGGATCTCAATACAAAGTTCTCCTCGGTCTTCGAGGATATCTATTTGATGTAATCTCTTTTTGCGGTGTGTTTGTTGAGATCCGATGAATTGTGGGTTTATGATCAAGATTATCTATGAGAAATATTTGGTTCTTTTCTGAACTCTTTATGCGTGCTCATAATATCCTTGCAAGTCTCTTCGAATTATTGGTTTGGTTTGGCCTACTAGATCTATAGTTCTTGCGATGGGAGAAGTGCTTGGCTTTGGGTTGAATCTTGCGGTGTCCTTTCCAAGTGACAGTAGGTGCAGCAAGGCATGTATTGTATTGTCGCCATTGAGGATAAAAAGATGGGGTTTACATCATATTGCTTGAGTTTATCCCTCTACATCATGTCATCTTGCTTAAGGCGTTACTCTGTTCTTATTAACTCAATACACTAGATGCATGCTGGATAGCGGTCGATGTGTGGAGTAATCGTAGTAGATGCAGGCAGGAGTCGGTCTACTTGTCTCAGACGTGATGCCTATATACAATGATCATGCCTAGATAATCTCATAATTATTCGCTTTTCTATCAATTGCTCGACAGTAAATTGTTTACCCGCCGTAGAATATCGCTTTCATGAGAGAAGCCACTAGAGAACACTATGGCCCTCGGGTCTATTCTCAACATATCAATCTACATCTACTTTACTTTTTATGCTTTTACTTTCTGTTCTTATAAACAAAAATACCAAAAATATAAACTATCATCTCTATCAGATCTCACTTTCGTAAATGACCGTAAAGGGATTGACAACCCCTTATCGCGTTGGCTGCGAACTTCTTATCTGTTTGTGCAGGTGCGAAGGACTCGCACGTGGTCTCCTACTGGATTGATACCTTGGTTCTCAAAAACTGAGGGAAATACTTACGCTACTGTGCTGCATCTCCCTTTCCTCTTTGAGGGAATACAATGCAAGCTCGAGAAGTAGCATCTTGCTGTTGCCTGCCTCGCGAGGCTTGGCCCCTCGCGAGGGTCTTGAGTTGCAGTTGCTGAAGTTGGGCCGTGCCAGGCCGCTGATGGAGCCACGTCACGGGCCGCATGCAGGAAAGTCTGGGTACACCCGTTCCCAGGACGCACACAAGAAGTTACACTTTGAAAAGTTCAATCTAGAGCAGGAGCATGAGTTCTTAAAAGAAATAAATGATGATATTCGTAAGAAAATTTCTTCTTAAATTGGCAAGCGTTTACTCTTGTCTACTTACATGCCACAAGTAAAATCTAGCAACAAGAACAAGAAAGATTCTTCCTCTAGTAGTAACAACAATCATGCTAAATCTAATATTGTTGCTTCTACTAGTTCTCTTGCTTCCAGTAATGATTCTCTTACCCAAGTTACACTTGAGCAAGAAATAGCTTATTGAAGGGAATTATAGAGAAAGGTGTTTACAAGAGTCTGGCCAGAAGTAAGCAATTTGAGGAAATTGTACACAAGCAAGGAAGACACCGGAAGAATCAAAGTGTTGGTTTTGAACGAAAGTTCAATGCCATTGGAGTTGAGTGGAAAGAAGATCAGTACCCCAAGACGAAGTTTGTTCCTCAACAAGAGAAGTATGATCCTACTTCTTTCAAGGGAACACAAGCTCAAGATGATCTTCCACCACAAGACGACAAGCTAAAGGGCAAGGACAAGCTTCAAGAAGAGACTGATGATTTTGAAGAAGCTCCTAAGTCCTTGATCAAGTGGGTTCCCAAGACTACCTCAAGTTCTACTTCATCAAGTACATCTACAACCCCAAGGATTCCCATCAAGATGGTATGGATCCCTAAGAAGAAGAACTAGAGAGTTCTTGAGGGTGACTCTGCTAACATACTTCACTCTTATTCATATTGGCGAGGACAAGTGCAACAACTTCCATATCTTGAACTAGTTCAAGGAGTCACAAACCCTCTTGTTGGTGGACAAGGTAAACTAATGCTTTCATGTACATCATCTTGTGTGCAATTCACTCTATGTCCATGGATATCTTTGTTTGTTCCTTCTGGGACTAACCCGTGTAGGTATTCAAAGTGCAACTCACTCCAATGGATTGCTCCAAATGATCTACATCAACATTGAGCATCCACATCTTCAACATCTACATGAAGTCATCATCGACAAAACCCAAGGTTAGTTCATCCCTCTTAGGGGCGATATCACATCTAGGGGGAGCTTTACTCTAAAGATTGAGCTAAAGCAACTCTAATGGTGTGAACACAACAATGCTTTATGTAAAAGTGGTAACCCTACTTGTGCTTAAACGATGAGTATGACCTATGATCAAATGTTCTCATTTGACTCCTAAGTCAATATACTCATATATAGATGACCTAGTCATCGCCAATTGCTTGATAGATGCTAGAATGTTTGTGCATGGTTTGCCACATGTTTCATTTGCAAATCTTTTAGTTAATTCCTTGCAAATATTTGTGAGATTTTATTTGCCTAGTGAGCTGAGATGAAAATTGTTCTCTCTGTGTTGAACTCGGACACGCCGATTTGCCTCTTTCGGTCAAACCAAACCATCTCGGTGCCACCAAAGAAAACAACTCGGTGTTACCGATTTCAATACTGAGGAGACACTTTGTCATTTGCATCCTGCATATTTGTTACAGCTCCACTCAATGATTCTTATCCTCTATCGGCATCACATTCTACATATTGCTTTGTACTATGACTCAAGGACCAAACCTACTTGACTCATAATCCAGAAGAGCCCTACTTGGAAATTGATGTCAAAGGGGGAGAGAGAGATCACATCAAAGCTTACTTACACCAAAGGGAGAGAGAGACCCTATGGGAGATAAAAATTTGTTTGTCCTCCCAGATGCTTGGTATTAAAAGAGGAGAGAAGTCAGATGTCTTCTAAAGGGGAAAGACATGTCAGTTTTTGATATGATTATTTATCTTGCTCTATTTTTCTTTTCCATATCTTCTCCCATTATCAAATATAAGATTTAGGGGGAGAAAGACATCTAAGGGAAGGAAATCTTCGAATTCATTGCATATCTTTCTGGGGACATGTCTATACTTCAATAGAGTACCTAGTACTTACTCACTACATGTCATCCCAATTTTGGTAGTCTTGTGGTTTGTTGTTCTTGCTCTGTTTAGTAGATGTTTCTGTGTTATCTAACCTTGTTTACTCAGGTTCATCTCTTCCAAAGCTAGCTCAAGACCACAAGGTAAGTATATGCATCACACTCATGTGCATAATGATCTCTTGCTAATGTACATATTGTTTGCAAGAAGGACTCATGAACATGAAGGTACATTTCCTATATCCATTTGCTCTGATGCATACAGCCAAGATACATGTAACTCATTGCTTGCGCTGACATGCTTATGCATTCACTTGCATTTATATTCCATATTCACGTTATTGCATACATGTAGGGGGAGTCTATGAATGTTACATGTCTTTCCAAAGATTTACTTACTATTCTCTATATCTTTATCTAAAGCTTTGATGCATGTTGTCATCAATTACCAAAAAGGGGGAGATTGAAAGCACAAGTGCTCCCTGGGTGATTTTGGTAATAAATTTCAACATATCTCTTGTTGGACTAATACTTTTACCTAGTATATTTCAGATGAGTTCAACAGTGGAGTGGCAAGGACAAGAGGATGTGGAAACCCTTCAAGATGCTAAGGACAGAAGATTGGCAAAAGCTCAAAGCTCAGGACTCTACATTTTCTATTTAAGTGATCCAAGATCACATTGAGTCCATAGGAAAGCCAATACTATTAAAAGGGGGTGAGGTGTTGCATAATGGCTTTCTTACTCAAAGTGCTTAGTGATATGCTCCAAAGCCCTCAACTACTTTCTCATATCCACATATGTCCTAAACCTAAAGTCAAACTCGGCCCCACCGATTTGATCTATCTGGCGCCACCGAGTTCACTTGACAAAGCCACTTCCAAAACCCTAATCAGTTCGGTCTCATCGAGATGGGAATGTAAACTCTCTGTTTCCTATTTGCAACCTTTCCGTCTAACCGACATGTGAGAATTGGTCTCACTGGTTTAGCATTGCAAACTCTCTGTTGCCTCTTTGTAACGTTTCGGTCTCACCAAAATGAGCGAATCGGTCCCACCGAGTTTGCCTGACCAACCCTCTGTGTGCCTATTATAGAAATCGGTCTCACCGAGTTGATGTGATTGGTCTCACCGAGATTACGTGATACCCTAACCCTAATAAAATCGGTTCTACCGAGTTGATCATATCGGTCCCACCGAAAAGCCTAACGTTCATATTTTGAACTGAATCGGTCAGACCGAGTTTCATGAGTCGGTCCTACTGAGTTTGGTGAATTGTGTGTGACGGTTAGATTTTGTGTGGAGGCTATAAATACCCCTCCACCCACTCTTCATTCATGGAGAAAGCCATCAGAACAAGCCTACACTTCCATTACACATTTTCTGAGAGAGAACCACCAACTCATGTGTTGATACCAAGATATTCCAATCCTATCATATGAATCTTGATATCTAGCCTTCCCTAAGTTGCTTTCCAATCAAATGTTCTTTCCACCATATCCAAATATGTGAGGGAGAGTTGAGTGTTGGGGAGACTATCATTTGAAGCACAAGAGCAAGGACTTCATCATCAACACACCATCTATTACCTTTTGGAGAGTGGTGTCTCCTAGATTGGTTAGGTGTCACTTGGGAGCCTCCAACAAGATTGTGGAGTTGAACCAAGGAGTTTGTAAGGGCAAGGAGATCGCCTACCTCACAAAGATCTACCCTAGTGAGACAAGTCCTTCGTGGGCGATGGCGAATGGTGGGATAAACAAGGTCGCTTCTTCATGGAACCTTCGTGGGTGGAGCCCTCCATGGACTCGCGTAGCCGTTATCCTTCGTGGGTTGAAGTCTCCATCAATGTGGATGTACGATAGCACCACCTAGCGGAACCACACCAAAAACATCCGTGTCTACACTTGCATTTGCACTCTCCAAACCCCTCCCTTTACCTTCATATGCAATGTTTTATTTTCCGCCGCTATACTCTTGGATTTGCATGTGTAGGTTGATTGCTTGACTTGTGCCAAATTGCTAAAAACTGTCAAAAACTGTCAAAACATAAAATTGGGAAAAGGTTAAGTTTTTATCTGGTCAAGTAGTCTAATCACCCCCCCCCTCTAGACATACTTTCGATCCTACAGCCATTCTCTCGGACAAAGCTCCGGCACGGTAGGGCCTTCGCCCCTTGCTCGTTGCCGTATCATATCCCGCCTAGTGCCGCCCTCCACATTACACCTTGAAAACCCTTAGGTACAGCTTCCTCTGAAAACGACCTTGCTTCACTGCCCAACTTCCCATGTTGATGTCTGTGGATGTTCCCTAGTTGTTTCCTAAAACGTAGCTCAGCCGGCATACTTTCCATGTTGCAATCTCGTCCTCACACCGTTTTAGATAAAGAAGCATGATGCTATCTTCCCTTAGGCCAATAAATATGCTTCTTTTTGGTCGGAGTATGTGTCATCAACTATTATTGGCTAGTACTTGTTTCCTTTCAGCCTCTTTTTTGAAAATAGGGTTATCCATTCTACCTCGTTGCTATTGCGACCTTTTGGTGAACCACACAAATAACTTTTTTCTTTAAGAGTGTCTTATGCAGTTCCACTAAAATGTCGCACGAGCAAAGTCTCTACATTTCAGTGCGACTGCACAAAGGGATATCGGTTTTGCTATCCTCCTCATCCAATTGTGAGCCTAATCTTCTCCAAGAAGTGGTTAGTTTTATGAGTGATTGCAAAGGTGACCGGCTTCTACTTATGTGTTTATTTCATCAACTACTACTAGTGCCACTACTAATGTAATAACACTTGTTCAATATCTTTGCAAACAGGGATGCTCAGCTCGATTTTAATGGTGAAGGAAATATGCCCTAGAGGCCATAACAAAGTTGTTATTTATATTTCCTTATATATCATGATAAATTTCTTTTATTCGTGCTAGAATTGTATTAACCGAAAACTTGATACATGTGTGAATACATAGACAAAACAGAGTGTCCCTAGTATGCCTCTACTAGACTAGCTTGTTAATCAAAGATGGTTGAGTTTCCTAACCATATACATGTGTTGTCATTTTATGAACGGGATCACATCATTAGGAGAATTATGTGATGGGCAAGACCCATCCGTTAGCTTAGCATAATGATCGTTTAGTTTTATTGCTATTTCTTTCTTCATGACTTATACATGTTCCTGTGACTATGAGATTATGCAACTCCCGAATACCGAAGGAACACCTTGTGTGCTATGAAATGTCACAACGTAACCGGGAGATTATAAAGATGCTCTACAGGTGTCTCCAAAGGTGTTTGTTGAGTTGGCATATATCGAGAATAGGATTTGTCACTCCGAGCGTCAGAGTGGTATCTCTGGGCCCTCTCGGTAATACACATCATAATAAGCCTTGCAAGAAAATGACTAACGAGTTAGTCACGAGATGATGTATTACGGAACGAGTAAAGAGACTTGCCGGTAACGAGATTGAACTAGGTATGATGATACCGATGATCGAATCTCGGGCAAGTAACATACCGATGACAAAGGGAACAACGTATGTTGTTATGCGGTTCGATCGACAAAGCTCTTCATAGAATATGTAGGAGCCAATATGGGCATCCATGTTCCACTATTGGTTATTGACCGTAGAGAACCCATAGGTTCCGCACACTTAACGTTCGTTGACGATATAGTACTATATGAGTCATGTATGTTGGTGATTGAATGTTGTTCGGAGTCCCGGATGTGATCACGGACATGATGAGGAACTCCGGAATGGTTCGGAGATAAAGATTGATATATGGGATAATAGTGTTTGGCCTCCGGAAGGGGTTCCAGATGTTTCCCAAAATGTTTGGGTACGAGAACACTTTATTTGGGCCAAAGGGGAAAGCCCACGAGGCTTTTGGAAAGCATAAAAGGAAGTTTTGCAGAGACCAGAGGATAGACGCCAGGAACCCTCGCGTCTAGGGGGTAGACGCGAGGAACCCTGGCGTCCAGCCCTGGAGTCCGAGTGGGACTCGTGCCTTTCGGGCAAAACCGACTTTAAGGAGGCTTTTGCTCCAAATTTCGACCCCAGGGCTCAACATATAAATAGAGGGGCAGGGCTAGCACCCAAGACACATCAAGATTCACCAAGCCGTGTGCCAGCAAGCCCGTCCCTCTAGTTTATCCTCCATCCAGTTTCTGTAGTGCTTGGTGAATCCCTTTGGAGATTGTTCTTCACCATCAACCGTCACCACGCCATCGTGCTGCTGGAACTCATGTACCACTTCGCCCGTCTTGCTGGATCAAGAAGGCGAGGACGTCATCGACCTAAATGTGTGCTGAACGTGGAGGTGTCGTATGTTCGGTACTTGATTGGGACGGATCGTGAAGGTGTACGACTACATCAACCGCGTTACTAAACGCTTCTGCTTTTGGTCTACGAGGGTACGTGGACACACTCTCCCCACTCGTTGCTATGCTTCTCCAAGATAGATCTTGTGTGATCGTAGGAATTTTTTTGAAATACTACGTACCCCAACAAATGGAACTGCACAAAATGATCGGATGGTCCATGTCCTCCATAGAATCCTTTCTTGGCTAACATTGCTTATTTAGTTCCACATAGCTGCGTGAAACTAGTTGCCAACCAATGACGCCAGGAAATGGAACCACGCCTACAGACATCATCCTTAGTTTTTTATTTTTCTTTATTTGTACACATTCTCAAAACTTTGTATTCAGTTGTGATGTAAATATTGACACTGGTCTACGAATCATTGAGATGCATTAGCATGCATCTTAGCTTCCTTTGTATTTGATGGAATGTTGTAACGAGATAACTATGGAGGCAACAGGACACGTGTAACCAAAGTTGAAAGCTTCATAACCACGCACCAATATTGAGCGCACAACCGCTGGCGAGATTCACCCCGCTCATTGCGCCCCAGTAATAATGCCTAATGAGCAATCAATCACAGAGCCCCACCTTTCTCGCAGTACTAGTAAAAGTTCCTCGAGCGAAGCAACCATCATTTCACTCTTCGTTGAATGTGCCCGTACTTCCAAGAGTAAGTTGCTCGGACGAAGCAACCATAAAGTATAAGCGAATATTGGACGGTAGCCGCACAACATCAAGTGTTCTCCCTCCTCCCATGTATATACTTACTCGCGGCTAATGCGTGTTTCGAGGCTAACTTTGACCAAAATTTTAGTTTTTCCGTTTTATAATTCACATTTTTATTAATTCCCATCACATGTTCAGATTACATGGTGCATTAAATCTATGCTTGCAAAGAATTAAGATGAAACTCACCAATACATGTAAAGCTTCTTGGTCCTTTTTTGGCAACACATACATGTGTTGAAACTAATGCATTGGTAAATACAAATTTTCACGGAAAATGAGCGCATTAGTTGAGTACTTTTGCACGTTTATATGTTACTATTGTGATTGCCGGCTATAAGCTTGGCTATAGATAATGTGGCAATATACTACTCCCTCTGTTCCTAAATATAAGTCTTTTTTCGACATTTCAAATGGACTACAACATACGGATGAATGTAGACATATTATGGATGAATGTAGACATATTTTAGAGTGTATATTCACTCATTTTGCTCCGTATGTAGTCACTTGTTGGAATTTCTAGAAAGACTTATAGTATTTGGGAACGGAGGGATTTGTAACCAGCCCCCAATAGTCGATTCTACTACTGCCACTAACCTTGCTCTTACTAGTACCGGTAAATGGTCTTAATTAATAAAATAAACATACCGGAGACACACACACAAACCACTTCTAAAAAACGAGATCTTCCAGGACTAGCCCTTGTAGGCATATTTTTATAGAAGAAACCCTAAGCACCACTGATACGTCCAAAACGTATCTATAATTTCTGCTTGCTCCATGCCTCTTTTGTGTGATATTGCTATGATATTTATACACTTCCATACACTTTTGATCATATTTGGACTAACCTATTAACTCGGTGCACCCCAGTGCCAGTTTCTGTTTTCTGCTGTTTTTGTATTTCAGGTTTTCCCATTACGTAAACTGCCAGAAAAATCCCGGAAAAATTATATAAAAAATCAGCGTTCCGGAAGCTTCCTTGCGGCCAAAGTAGGGCCGGAGGGGGGCCACCAGGGCTCCAGGCGCCCTGGTGGCGCGGTCCCCCTCCTGGCCGCGCCGGGGGGGGCGCCTAGGCCCCCGAGGTCTCCGCTGATGCCCCCTTTGGCATATATTTACACCGCGTCCCGAAACCCTCGAGGACGGAACCCTTTTTCGCGATCTCATCTCTGTTCCGCCGCCGCCGCGCTTGCAAGATCGGGAGCACCAGGAGAACTCTTCCCGGCACCCTGCCGGAGGGGAGAACCACCACCGGGAGCCTCTCCACCACCATGGACGCCTCCCGGATGAGTTGTGAGTAGTCTCCCTTGGACCATGGGTCCATGACCAGTAGCTATGTGATGTTCTCCTCCCCTCTTTGTTCTTCACTAATTAGACCTCGTGAGCTGCCCTACATGATCGAGGCACATATGTAATCCTTATGCTGTTGCTATGTTGAGTTTGCTGGGATCCGATGGATTGTGAGATTATGTTCAGATTGTGTGTGAGTAATATATTTGATTTACCTCTTTTATATTTATGTTCTTGAGTAATTCTTGCATGTTCTCCGTTGCTATTTATTGCTTTGGCCGAGTAGTAGGTAGTAACTCCAAGAGGGAACGTTATGCTTGACTGTGGGTTCATGCCCCTCGATGACTAGCTTGAGTGACAGAAACATGAGTCTAGGGGATGTGCTGTTGCCACAAGGGGGAAAACAACGGTGCTTGTACTCGCGGGTGCAAGGATTGTTTACTTTACGCAAAGTTCTTTTAATGCAGTTGTCTGTTGCTTTGAGTTTACACTATGGGTGGGACTCGCAACTTAATACCAGCGAGATGTTCTGGATAGATATCTCAAGGTGGATGATTAGTAGTAGATGCAGATGGATTTCGGTCTACTTACCTTGGCGTACCGCGCATGCTTTTGAGCCTCAACCTTTCTTGCAGCATAGTTAGCATTGGTTTGCGCACATAATCATGTCAATTGCCCAGCTGTAATTCGTTTACCTCACATAGCTGTTTTATCGTCTTTTGGGAGAGAGACATCACTAGTGAACATCATGGGCCCCCGGTCCATATTACCATCACTGATCACATCCGCTATTTACTTTCTATTTTTTACTTACTAGTTGTAGCAATACCTATCACTATTATCTCTTGTGTTTGATCCTTTGTAAACGACAAGGCCGGAGGGATTGACAACCTCTCTGTACTCGTTGGGAGCAAAGTTATTTGTATCTGTGTGCAGGTCCAAGTTGATTGCTAAGTATCTGGCGCCGTTAGCAGTTGACACCTTCTTGTTGAACCTTGGAGTCTCAGGGGAATTCGATCCTTGGTATCTTGCCAAGGGAAAACTACCGTTACACTACATCTCAAACCTTCCACTTGGGGTAACCAACCAGGGGCGAGAAGCCATCAAGCAAAGTTTTCTGGCGCCGTCGCCGGGGACTCCACTCTACAAGATAGGGGAGTTGCACGCTATCTTTTATCTTTGCTTTTTAGTCTTGTTAGTTTACCTTTCAGTTTTCTTTACGTCTTTTCACTAGTTTTGCTTAATGTAAAACAACAAAAATATGAGAGACCTTTATAAGCTCTACTTTGCTTTGGGACATGATGTGTTTGAATAGAAAATTAAAAAACATTTGGAACTTTATTATTTGCATAACAATCATGATGGTGGTGATGTTATTAGTATGCTTTCTTTCAATATCAATATTGCTAATGACATGGAAAGCTCTAAGCTTGGGGATGACACGTTTGATGAACATGATAATTTTAGTCCCCCAACTTTTGAGGAGAAAAATTACTTTGATGATGATATGCCTCCTAAAGACGATGATTACCATGATGGTTATGATAGTCTTACTCTCACTATTCCTAATAAGAAAGATTTTTCTTATATGAAGAGTAATGATACTTTTATGCTTTTGGATCATGGAAATAATGCCTTATGTGATAGTTATATTGTTGAGTTCATCCATGATCCCACTGAAAATTATTATGAGAAGGGAACATATGCTTATAGATATTTCAATAATATCAAGTTCCCTCTCTTTATGTTGAAGGTTTTGAAGCTGCACTTGTTTTGTCTTCCTATGCTTATTGCTTTGTGCTTCAATGAATTATTGTATTGCAATATTCCTATGCATAGGAAGCATGTTAGGCTTAAATGTGTTTGGTATTTGCTTCTTGATGCTCTCTTTTGTTCTTCAACTCTTATTCCTATGAGAGCATCATTAAAGTCTTAAGCCTATCTTTATGGCTATAAAGAAAGAGCTCTAGGGAGACAACCCTTGTTATCTTTGCTTTCAGTTTATTCTTTCAGTTTTTAGTGGTCTTGATGTTTGTTACTACTGTAGCAACATCATTGTATCTTTACTTTTCAGCTTTGTGCCAAGTGTAGCCTCTGATTGCAAGAAAGTTCAAAAGTTGTGACGTGCTGTCCAGGAAACAGATTCTGTCCTTGGATAGAGAAATTCGTATAACATCACCAGATCATCTTTTTGGTCTGAATTTTTTCGACAGCGTGCTCTATACAATTGGCTTTCAGGCTTCTGTTCTGAGTTTTTTGATTTGAGTTACAGAAGTGCCCCGAAAAAATCATTTACTACCTGCTGGTCTATTTTTCACAGATTCTGTCCTGTTTTGCCTTTCCTTCATTTTGCAAACCTTGAGCTTGCTTTTTCTTTGCAAAAACCTTTTGGCAATCTTGAGAAACAGTAGACCTTCAAGAATATCCTTATTTCCAGCAAGGAAAAATTATTTTATTATGGGTACTAACCTCGCTAATCACATTATGATGAGTTATGTATGAAGGGAGTTTTCAAGTGTGCGAGGGAAGATGATAAAAAGATTCAGGAGTGTCAAATGCTCAAGCTTGGGGATGCCCCCATGCACCCCCAAGAAATATTCAAGAAGACTCAAGCGTCTAAGCTTGGGGATGCCCCCGTGCATCCCCTTCTCCATCAACAATTATCAGTTCATCTTTCGTTCCACTATATTTTTATCACTTCATGTGTTATGTGCTATGCTTGGGGCGTCTTGCTTTTAGTTTCCTTTTTAGTTTTCTTCAGCTTTGCTTGCTTTTCATAACGAGTTGGAACTCAGCTTTCTTTGTGTGGGAGAGAAATACGCTCCACTTCAACCTAGAACACAACATAGAATTTTCATGTTTATCTTTGTTGTGTATGTTC
The DNA here is from genome assembly GCA_902687465.1 of Secale cereale. Taxonomy (NCBI): domain Eukaryota; kingdom Viridiplantae; phylum Streptophyta; class Magnoliopsida; order Poales; family Poaceae; genus Secale; species Secale cereale. The sequence continues at coordinate 386,028,994 of LR738711.1, read as the reverse complement.
TTGGTCTTTCAATAGCTAATGTCATGCTTAGCTCTTAGTTTTCACGCTTTACTTTTTAAAGAGCTTTTGTTTAGTTGGTCGCTGGAACCTTCTTTAGTTATCATGCTTATCTTATTAAGAGAGTTGGCTTCTGTTGCACTGGTCGATATGTCTATGATAAAAATGCTATGTGCATAATGATGCTTAGTAGTCCATGTTTTCTTATGGTTAGTCTCAAATAGCTGGGGGGTTCTCAATGTGTTATTGGAGTACCAACATGATTTGTTTGCCTATGATGTGGTATGGTCTAGTGATATCTTCCTTCAAGAATTTATTTTGATTGACTTGGCGTATGCTCACGCATATTTAAGACTGTAAAGAAAGTCTATCAAGCCTTGATGATCTTTAGTTTCTGAGTAGCGATATAACTTCCATGCCTGATTCAATGTTGCTTTGTCGCTCTGCATGATTATGACCGTCATTGCTCTTTTAGTTGGTTGCTCCCAGTCTTTTGCTAACCTTCTCCTGTACTAAGCGGACTGACTGCTTGTGCATCCAAAATCCTTTTAAACCAGTTATGCCATATGAGTCCACCATACCTTCCTATACATGGTATTTACCTGCCATTCCTAACGAAGACTTTCATGTACCATCTCGAAATTATTCAACAAAAAAGAAGGCATTTCTCTTTTGTGCCTCTGTTTTAGTTCATGAGGAAGTAGTAGTTAATTCATGATCTTTTTAAGTTGGACAAGCTTCACCCCGGGATTGCATGTCTAATGTGCAAACCCATAATACGAGAAGGAACTGGCAAAGAGTGCGCCCGGCTCAAAAATAATACAACAAACAAACCCTCCTTCACACTTTGTTCATGAGAAATCAGAAAACTTTGGCAGTGATAAACAAAGGAGATTAAGAGTATGTGATCGTCCTCATTCGGGAGCCGTTCCTCGAAACTTTTCTAGCTCAAGAAGTGATTGAGTTATCTGCTAGCATTCATTGACGAAATATGCATAATCTAAAAAAAATTATTACCTCTGTTTTTAAAACCAAGAGCTCTGGTACATGTTTTGTTTTTGTTTCCAACCACGGGTTTTCAACCTTGCCAACAAAAGCCACGGTTCGAGAGTCTCCACCTTCTTTAAAGCACCAACTATTAAGAGCATGATTTTCATTCTGAGTGTAATGTGCATTGTCCCAAAGTAGCATTGTCTTTTGCATGATTATGATATTGTTTATTCTGAAATCATTGTATCTAGTCGTCACTTAAACCTTGAAGGTGCCCCTGCATTTATGTTTTGCTTCACTAAAGGGGGCAAGCGAGATACTACTTTATCATATTTGCACACCATGCTCGTTACAAATCTTTTGAGTGTCTCAGTATCATATTGTAAAACTTTCAGTTCTTTGTGATTTTCTCATGAGGCAACTTAATTACTACAGATTCATTGTCTCAGTAAGCACTTGTCATGTGACTATGAAAAGTTCGTATATGGTTAATAGCATGTCACCACAGAAATTATGCTTGTTATCATTTACCTACTCGAGGACGAGCAGGAATTAAGCTTGGGGATGTTGATACGTCCAAAACGTATCTATAATTTCTGCTTGCTCCATGCCTCTTTTGTGTGATATTGCTATGATATTTATACACTTCCATACACTTTTGATCATATTTGGACTAACCTATTAACTCAGTGCACCCCAGTGCCAGTTTCTGTTTTCTGCTGTTTTTGTATTTCAGGTTTTCCCATTACGTAAACTGCCAGAAAAATCCCGGAAAAATTATATAAAAAATCAGCGTTCCGGAAGCTTCCTTGCGGCCAAAGTAGGGCCAGAGGGGGCCACCAGGGCTCCAGGCGCCCTGGTGGCGAGGCCCCCCTCCTGGCCGCGCCGGGGGGGGGGGCGCCTGGGCCCCCCAGGTCTCCGCTGATGCCCCCCTTTGGCATATATTTACACCGCGTCCCGAAACCCTCGAGGACGGAACCCTTTTTCGCGATCTCATCTTTGTTCTGCCGCCGCCGCGCTTCCAAGATCGGGAGCACCAGGAGAACTCTTCCCGGCACCCTGCCGGAGGGGAGAACCGCCACCGGGAGCCTCTCCACCACCATGGACGCCTGCCGGATGAGTTGTGAGTAGTCTCCCTTGGACCATGGGTCCATGACCAGTAGCTATGTGATGTTCTCCTCCCCTCTTTGTTCTTCACTAATTAGACCTCGTGAGTTGCCCTACATGATCGAGGCACATATGTAATCCTTATGCTGTTGCTATGTTGAGTTTGCTGGGATCCGATGGATTGTGAGATTATGTTCAGATTGTGTGTGAGTAATATATTTGATTTACCTCTTTTATATTTATGTTCTTGAGTAATTCTTGCATGTTCTCCGTTGCTATTTATTGCTTTGGCCGAGTAGTAGGTAGTAACTCCAAGAGGGAACGTTATGCTTGATTGTGGGTTCATGCCCCTCGATGACTAGCTTGAGTGACAGAAACATGAGTCTAGGGGATGTGTTGTTGCCACAAGGGGGAAAACAACGGTGCTTGTACTCGCGGGTGCAAGGATTGTTTACTTTACGCAAAGTTCTTTTAATGCAGTTGTCTGTTGCTTTGAGTTTACACTATGGGTGGGACTCGCAACTTAATACTAGCAAGATGTTCTGGATAGATATCTCAAGGTGGATGATTAGTAGTAGATGCAGATGGATTTCGGTCTACTTACCTTGGCGTACCGCCCATGCTTTTGAGCCTCAACCTTTCTTGCAGCATAGTTAGCATTTGTTTGCGCACATAATCCTGTCAATTGCCCAGCTGTAATTCGTTTACCTCACATAGTTGTTTTATTGTCTTTTGGGAGAGAGACATCACTAGTGAACATCATGGGACCCCGGTCCATATTACCATCACTGATCACATCCGCTATTTACTTTTTGTTTTTACTTACTAGTTGCAGCAATACCTATCACTATTATCTCTTGCATTTGATCCTTTGTAAACGACAAGGCCGGAGGGATTGACAACCTCTCTGTACTCGTTGGGAGCAAAGTTATTTGTATCTGTGTGCAGGTCCAAGTTGATTGCTAAGTATCTGGCGCCGTTAGTAGTTGACACCTTCTTGTTGAACCTTGGAGTCTCAGGGGAATTCGATCCATGGTATATTGCCAAGGGAAAACTACCGCTACACTGCATCTCAAACCTTCCACTTGGGGTAACCAACGAGGGGCGAGAAGCCATCAACCACGTGCACACACACACTAACTACTTCTCACATGCTGGCCAGACGTAATCATTCTCTTTGTCGTCCTTGTCGGCGGCTGCCCATCGTGGTTGGATCTTTGCCAAGCTCGCATCAGCGTCGCGGTAACTACCGCCGCGGTCCTGGCAAGTGGAGGCATCGAGGCATGCTTGCCAGACGCGGTCGTTCTCCTTCACGGTCTGGTCAGCGGCAGCCTACCGTGCTTGGATCTCCACAGAGCTCTCCTCAGCAGCGCGTGCGGCCTCTTCTTTCTTGTGGCGGCGGGACTCTCTTTTCTTGTGTGCTTTCTGCCTTTCCACTCCTTCTGTGCGGCTTTCGTTGCCTCTTACTGCACCACCTATTCAGCCATGGTAGCTTCAAAGTCCGTCCACATGGGTGTTTGTCCGCGGGTGGCGATGAACTCAGCACGGTGGGACGCCATCGCTTCCTTACCACGTTGCAGTTGCATGAACGAAGCTTGGAGACAGCTCTGAGATCTGAGGCGGAGTGGCAGGACGACCGTACAATGCGGTGGTTTTATAGAGCTCAAGGACAAACGACGCAGGAAATTCAGATTCCCCTACTATTGCACATGCTTAATTTCAGCCGCCTCTTGAATCTGTGTGCGCTCACCCGACTGGGTTGCATTGTAATTGGCCAGAACCCCAGGCACGCGAATCACGCGTGTGCACCGTAGGATGCACTGCGATCAAATGGCTATCCACGTCCCTCTGTGTTTTGATGTACTAGTATCTGTGCTAATAAATGACAAGAAAGTGCACATAATGGGCCCGAAAAAGTGCCAAATTTCAACAACGTACTTCCTCCGTCCAGGTGCATAACTCACCTTACGAGAATCTGGACCCACTCACGGCACGCCTGTCATGTTTGTTCCGCTGGTCAGAGCACTTCCTATTGTCATATCACTATTCTTTTTAGATTTAGAATGCTATTGACATATCTCTAAGACTACCCATCGTGGGAGTAACAAAGGTGGTAACATCACACTTATCTAGGCAAAATAGATGATGTGGCATGTAATTAATGAAGAAAAAGAGGCATGTGGTAACATAGCTAGTAACTATAACATCACACATATCAAGAAAAGATGAGTCTACAACCTGATAAATGAAGTGATGCATGACACAACACATATGTTACTCCCCACTATAGATGTAGTAACATAGATTACTAACATATGCATGTTACTACTCTAAGTTCTCCCCTAGTGTGACTAGTCTAACATGCGGGAGCGAGTGTGAGAGAACCGGCCTCACTCGACGGCAAAATCGCCTATCGGATGCACTTTGAGAGAGACGAGGAGAGAGAAGCGATACGGGCTGGTGGATTACTAGGTGTCACACGGAGGCCGAGAAATATGGTGATAGCGTGCGGTGGGCATGTACGGAGTATGATGTAACTACACATGGCTTGTCGTGCTTCCTACTCCTTCGGTCTAAATGATTAGGTTGAATTTTTATTACTCCATTCATTCCCTTATACAAGGCCACTACGAAAAATGCATTTTGCATCTATACAAGGCCACTAACAGTAATTGACACAAAAATTAATGATGTTTTCTTGTATACCAACTTGTTTAATACTTGCATGCATGCAGTCATAATGAGATTGTGCTACTTCCTTCTTTTTTAAACGAAGGGCTACTTCCTTCTCATCTCTTCCTTGCATGCATGAGGGCGTATTGATGATCCCGGCTAACAAAAAGAAAAGTTGGCACGCAAAGCAGTCATTAAAATTTACATTGCATGCATGGAGTCCTAAAAAGTTTAGCAACTAAAGCCTCCGACGCACGGGTACACCCATGGTGGAGCGCATTTGCACACGAAGAAGAGAAGAGGTGCATGCACACACTCGTCTCCTCCTACCCATGCATGGGTACACCCACGGTGAAGCGCATTTGCACACAAAGCGGCAGCTAACGTGATAATTTGACACATCTAGTTGTCCACTTAATGTAGGGTCTGCGACCACATTTGAGTCATACAACTGCGACCAGAACGCGGTAGCATGGTTATTGATCGAGTTTTATCTACATCTACATCTCTTCTCTTCTCTATCTACCTACTAGTAGTAGTACGTGGGTAAGTGCATAGCACGTGCAAAGTTCAATTTATTACGTCATTAATTAATAATTAATGGACGCCGTAATTACTCAGTCGTTTCCTATTCTTTCGGATAGTGGGGCTATTATTGACTTGGACGTGGGGTTTACTCGCACGACTGACCTTACAGGCTCTACCCTAGTCGCCGCTATATCATATGGTTTCGCACCGTTCCATATCATAGCGCTGACACGCAAGTCTTCTCCATCCCTCCTTCCGGCGTGCACCGCAAGAAGGGACAGCAGTCCTCCGGAACCCCGCCTTTTGTGATCCTGTACGGGAGAGGGGCGACAAGGTTTTTTGGAGCACACTCGTGCGACTGCTGCCAGCGACGACTTCCTCAACGATAACCTTCTTCCCCGAAGTCGGCAACCTCTTCTTCAACGACATGAGTGACAACATCAACCACAACAGTTCTGCTCCCGCTGCACAGACAGTTCTGCACCCTTCTGCGTGTTCTTGATGATTTCATTGTGGATTCATATATGTCGCTTGATAGTGGCAAAGACATGTGGGCTGCGCTCGAGGCCACGTTTGGGGCATCGGACGCTGTCAGCGAGTTGTACGTCCTGGAGCAATTCTGTGACTACGAGATGGCTGATGAGCGCTCTCTTGTTCAGCAGGCTCATGATATACAGTCACTCGCTAAGGAACTTGAGTACTTTAAGTGTGTGTTGCCGTAAAAACTTGTTGTTGGGATCATCATTGCCAAGCTTCCACCTTCGTGGAACAATTTTTCTACTTCTCTGAAACACAAGAGACAGGACTATTCCATTCCGGATCTTAATAGCACTCTTGATTTTGAAGAGAAGGCGAAAGCAAAAGACACACGTGCTCGAGTCGCTGAGGGAGCTTCTGTTGCCCACACGGTACACGAGAAGAATTTCCAGCCCAACAAGCCCCAAAACAACAAGAACAAATCTCAGGGAAAAGGCAAGTTTGATGCAAGGAACAAGCCGTCATATTCTACCAACTTCAAGAAGAATTCTCATAAGAAGGGGAAGGGACACAAACCTCCATTTTGGTAGAACCTCACCAAATTATATGGCTGCATCTACCTGCTGCCAGCTAACCTCATGGTGTTCCAGGTATTCCTACATTCGTAACTAGGTACAATGACCACGGCAAGATGAAATAAGCTTATTTGTACGTTGACTTGCTGATTGTAGTGTGGAACGAGCCTGTCATGTGTGGAGGAGAAAACAAGCAGTGTAGCCGCAACGTCAACGCAAGATAAAAGAGTTCCGAGTGCTCGCAATATTGAGAAGAAACAAGCATGCCCAGGAAATTAATGCGTGCGCGGGGAGGCCCTTTGCTCAGAGATGCATCAAGCGTTTTTCTTTATTTCTACACCTTCTCATAGCTATGTCTTGGTTATAGTATGGTGAATCATTAAGATGCATAAACATGTTGACTTTTGTGCTTGTGGATGTTAGTATGCATACCGTATCTTCTGAAGCTTAGTTTAATGTGAATGTTGACTAGCATGTGAACCTTTACAATCTAATAGTATATTGTGGGCCTGTTATTTGGCACCTCATTTTTCCGCGCTACGACTAGTGTGAGTGTCTGCATGCAGTACCGCATCCTCTAATTTGGTGGATGCCATGCGGGCCCAAGAAGGAGCCATAAATTTTATTAAACTTGAAAAGGGTTGCCGATGAGGAGCCATAAGCAGGAGGGCGTCTCTCTTTATTTTTGAGTGGGTGATACGTCTCCAACGTATCTACTTTTCCCAACACTTTTGCCCTTGTTTTGGACTCTAACTTGCATGATTTGAATGGAACTAACCCTGACTGACGCTGTTTTCAGCAGAACTGCCATGGTGTTATTTTTGTGCAGAAATAAAAGTTCTCGGAATGACCTGAAAATCAACGAAGAATTATTTTGGAATATATAAAAAATACCGGCGGAAGAAACTAGACCAGGGGGCCTACACCGTGTCCACGAGGGTGGGGGCGCCCCCCGGGCGCGCCCCCTGCCTCGTGGCCCCCCTGTTGCTCCAACGACCTCAGCTCGGACTCCATATATTCACGTTCGGGGAGAAAAAAAATCAGAGAGAAGGATTCATCATGTTTTACGATACGGAGCCACCGCCAAGCCCTAATCTCTCTCGGGAGGGCTGATCTGGAGTCCGTTCGGGGCTCCAGAGAGTGGAGATCGTCGCCGTCGTCATCATCAACCTTCCTCCATCACCAATTCCATGATGCTCACCGCCATGCGTGAGAAACCCCATCGTAGGCTTGCTGGACGGTGATGGGTTGGATGAGATTTACCATGTAATCGAGTTAGTTTTGTTAGGGTTTGATCCCTAGTATCCATTATGTTCTAAGATTCATGTTGCTATGACTTTGCCATGCTTAATGCTATTCACTAGGGCCCGAGTGCCATGATTTCATATCTGAACCTATTATGTTTTCGTGAATATATGTGAGCTCTTGATCCTATCTTGCAAGTCATTAGTCACCTACTATGTGTTATGATACGGCAACCCCGAAGTGACAATAATTGGGACCACTCCCGGTGATGACCGTAGTTTGAGGAGTTCATGTATTCACTATGTGTTAATGCTTTGGTCCGGTACTCTATTAAAAGGAGGCCTTAATATCCCTTAGTTTCCCATAGGACCCCGCTGCCACGGGAGGGTAGGACAAAAGATGTCATGCAAGTTCTTTTCCATAAGCACGTATGACTATATTCGGAATACATGCCTACATTACATTGATGAACTGGAGCTAGTTCTGTGTCACCCTATGTTATAACTATTACATGAGGAATCGCATCCGACATAATTATCCATCATTGATCCAATGCCTACGAGCTTTTCACATATTGCTTGTTACTTAGTTACTTTACCGCTGCTACTGTTACAATCACTACAAAACTACTACCGCTACTTTTGCCACGGTTACCGTTACTTCCATATTACTTTGCTACTAAGTACTTTGCTGTAGATATTAAGTCTTCCGGGTGTGGTTGAATTGAAAACTCAACTGCTAATACTTGAGAGTATTCTTTGGCTCCCCTTGTGTCGAATCAATAAATTTGAGTTGAATACTCTACCCTCAAAAACTGTTGCGATCCCCTACACTTGTGGGTTATCAATGTGCAATAAGCTGGGAGAGCTGGAGAGTGTCTCTTATGGACTGCCTCTTATGGTAGCCGACTAGGCCGACACAAAAGCCTATCCATCTTAAAGCCCATTTGTTTTTGTTTTTGGTGAGGGAAATTCCATATTTCTTGAAGAGGGGGCAATCCCGGAAAAACCCTCCTTCCTCCTCGCATTTGATACGTCCATTTTGCATCATGTTTTCTTGCTGTTATTTATGTTGTTATTATGTATAATAACTAGCTGGGTGACCCGCGCATTTGCGCGGTTAGATTTACTATGTATTGTTATGAGCTTTGTTGCAAACTTCCATTTGATTGACATTTCAATGTTGTATTAGCATCAAAATAGTTCAGAAAATAAGAAGTGATTGTATAAACCAATGCATTCTTGGGTATTTGATGGAGTATGCATTACGTTTTTGACGATGTTATTTTGTTGTCTAACAACAACAATGATAGACCGATGACATTGGGACCTACATCCATTCATTCAAAACCAAATACTTTATAATAATCTTTGACCTTTTCTATTTTACTCCTCATAATTTCCATCTGTCTTCGCTACTATAATTTTTAGAGGAACTTTCGTCATAATTAAATCTTAATGTTAATGAGGTATGCATTCTACTCACTACTTACAAATTTTAAAGACGGATTATACTATACTTTATGTTATATTTCTAACTGCACCATTAATTCTAGATGCTTCAAAGAATGATGTCTTGTCAATTTGCCTTAGTCGCATACCCAAGAAACTTGCAAGAAACAACAACTCTCACTTAATAACATCATAATTTTCCCTTTATTGTCATGCACATGTTTTTATGGTGTTATATTTTTTAATATAATTGAAATAACTTGCTACATTGTTCACATCATATGTCAAAATGAAGTTTTGCCTCCTTAACTCGCATGATAGACACTATTTCACTCATCGGTTGCAGGTTGGTATCGAACACATATTGTTCTGGCATGATGATACATGCATATACTTTTTTTTGTTCTTTCGAGTGTACTATAGCTCCAGTTTGCATTAGGTTTGCCATTTATTTTAAAGTACCAAACTTGTGCATGTTTATATATCTAAAAACTATATGCATGTTGATACACTAGCATGACATGTTGACATTGAGCCCGTGTCAGCGTCTTTTGATACGAATTATTAAATGGATCTATATTTGTTAATGACATTTTAATTTCTATTCTAGATTTGATATTAAGTTGAATTTGTATCACAAATGCATATTGGTTACTCCTATTATGACCTTCATATGGTGTTTGTATGGGATAGAAAACACTAATCTTGTTTCGGTTATTACTCCGAACTTAGTTGCCTTCTTTTATCTATAAAATAGTTAATTGTTTTATCTACAATGCGTTTGTAAAAAAAATCTCATGGTAGATCGAACAAATATCCTGGTTATAGAATCATGAGAGTAGATAATTTAAAGCCCATTTGGATCAATGAAAGCTATCTTTACTTAGAAGTGTATAACCAATGTATTTATATACAGCTTGCATACTTAGTGTAAATACGACACTTATTTTAAATCGGAGGGAGTAACTTTTAGCTTGTGGGTAGAATCTACTTATGTGCTAGACTCCCGTAGTCCTTAGTCACTCAAAATATAGAGCGCGTACTTATTGGACATGTCGCTGACTCACTTTTTTTTGGCGGGTGAATGTCGCTGACTCACTTACTCATGTGATCTAGCCTACTTGTTGGATTCACAATAGACTATACTACTTGGTTGGATTAGTAGTACGTAGTCTTTATTTTATCATTTTTATATTAGCTTAAAAAATCACTCGAGTGGCAAAGTCTGCAACCATAAAAAATCCTATAATTCCCATGATGATTAAAAAAAATCTCCTTTCATTTTGCTTGAAATCTCGACGTGCACTGCGCACTGCTATACATTTTTTAATTGCGTATTGCCTAGACATGTCACTTGAGATATACTTGTTGGGTGAATAAGCCGCGGCGGTGCACTGGGCTCGGCTGGCGCGTGTATGGGCGCGAGCCAGACGCGTCGGGTGCACCGGGTTCGCGGGGAAGGCATGCGTGTAGGTGTGCGTGTGGTGCGTGCGCGTGTCCACGTAGGTAAACACCGCACGGGCGTGTGTGTAGACCAGGTCAGAGCGTGATCCGAGCGCAGCGGGAGCGCGTGATCGTTGAGGGATAGGTGCAGGGCGCGCGCGCGGAGCGCGTCGCGGGGCATGCAGAGTGGGCCGATCAGAGCGCGCGAGTGGGCGGGTGCGAGTGGGTTGTTGCCCAGCTTGGCCCGGGTATAAAGCTCGCGGGGGTGATCATTGTAATGGCGTGGTGTGCTGAGTACGTGCTCAGGGAAATTGGCGTTGTTGCGCCGGGAAAACCACCGTGTCTCCGTGTCCTTCTTCCTCCTCTGATCTTCTTCTTCCTTGGTTTGTGCCACGGCGACAGAGAGAGCTAGGAGGAGCGAGGCGAGGGACTGGAGGTTCCAACATTTGGCATCAGAGCCACGTTCGGGTCAGGGCGTGCCGGCGATGTCTATCGTCCCGTACGCCGGCGGAACGGGCGGTGCGTTGCCACAGTCGGTGCCACTCCTCACCGGCGACAACTATATGGCGTGGTCGATCAAGGTGGAGGCGAAGCTTGATGCGGCCGGGCTGTGGGAAGCGGTGGTGGTGCCAGAGGACGCGGCGGCGGCCGTCATCGCGAAGAAGGACAAGCCCGCGTGTGCCTACCTGCTCGGTGCACTCGCGGAGGACCTGCTGCTGCAGGTGGCGGCGAAGAAGACTGCCGCGGAGGTGTGGGCGAGCCTGAAGGCGAGGTTTGTGGGCGCGGACCGCGTGCGTGTAGCGCGGCTCGGCACGCTTCGGGGGGAGTTCGAGCTCCTGCGCATGGCGAGCGACGAGTCGCTGTACGCGTTCGCAGGGAAGCTCGGTGGCATGGCGGCGCGCTACGCGGCGCTGGGCTCTACCCTGGAGGATGCGGCGCTCGTCAAGAAACTGCTCGACTCGGTGCCGGACCGCCTGTACGCAGCGGTGGCCGGGATCGAGCAGTTCTGTGATGTTTCGACGATGCTCTTCGAGGATGCGCTGGGCCGCCTGAAAGCGTTCGATGAGAGGCTTCGACGACGTGGGCAGGCAGGCGGCGAGCGCGCGGACGGGCAGCTGTTGTACACCGCGGCAGAGTGGCGGGCGCGCGAGCGGCGTCGGAGCGGTGCGCGCGCAGAGGATGACGACGACGGGGCGCGCAGCGAGGCGTCGGGATTCGGCGGGAACCGGCGCGGCCGCTGCTACAAGTGCGGCGAACGCGGGCACTTCAAGCGCGAGTTCCCGCAATGGAAGAAGGCGCCGACGGCGGAGCGGGCACTGCTGGCGGACGGCGACGTCGAGGACGCCGGGCTAGTCTGAGCCGCGGCTTAGGGCGCGAGTGTTGGGTGAATAAGCCGCGGCGGTGCACTGGGCTCGGCTGGCGTGTGTATGGGCGCGAGCCAGACGCGTCGGGTGCACCGGGTTCGCGGGGAAGGCGTGCGTGTAGGTGTGCATGTGGTGTGTGGGCGTGTCCACGTAGGTGAACACCGCACGGGCGTGTGTGTAGACCAGGTCAGAGCGTGATCCGAGCGCAGCGGGAGCGCGTGATCGTTGAGGGCTAGGTGCAGGGCGCGCGCGCGGAGCGCCTCGCTGGGCATGCAGAGCGGGCCGATCAAAGCGCGCGAGTGGGCGGGTGCGAGTGGGTCGTTGCCCAGCTTGGCCCGGGTATAAAGCTCGCGGGGGTGATCATTGTAATGGCGTGGTGTGCTGAGTACGTGCTCAGGGAAATTGGCGTTGTTGCGCCGGAAAAACCACCGTGTCTCCGTGTCCTTCTTCCTCCTCTGATCTTTTTCTTCCTTGGTTTGTGCCACGGCGACAAAGAAAGCTAGGAGGAGGGAGGCGAGGGACTGAAGGTTCCAACAATACTGTATCATCGTTGTGTGCATGGCTGCATGCATGTTATTACCACGTGGGAAAGGGACCGCTTCAATGCATGGATGTATCCTTTCCTTTCCCTGAACACACGTGTAGTACACAGTACATGTCTTCGGTCTAGCTTTCCAAGTCGCTGAATATATATTTTTTGATATAGAGAATCGCTGCATCCTTTAGCCCGTACGTCTGAGCCGTACAACTCTAGAAAATCTGAAGTCTCCGTATCCTTGTCCTAAACATACATGCCTGGACATGTCTTTGGTCTTCTTTCTCCAAAACAAAAATCTGCATCCTTTTGGCACGTACAACTCTTGGTAATCTAAGCGCAAAAAAAAAAAAGACTATGTAATCTGAGCCGTTCGCTAGCTATTACTTAATCTAGACCATTACTTTTTTATTGTTTTAAGTATAGAATAGATGTTTTTTGGAATAATTCTAATGCCTTTTCTTTCATAATTTGCAAGGTATACAATAAGAGGGGGAATTCCGGCAGCTGGAAATCTGGACCTGAAAAAGCTACGTCAGGCCACCTATTCTGCACAATTCCAAACAAGCTAAAACTTCACGGAGATTTTTTATGGACTATTTAAGAAATACTGGGGCTGATGACCACCAGAGGGGGCCCACCAGGTGGGCACAACTCACCTGAGCGCGCTAGGGCCCCCAGGCGCGCCCTGGTGGGTTGTGATCACCCCCGGCCCACCTTCGGTGCCCCTCTTCTGGTATATAAGTCATTTTGACCTTGAAAATTTAAGAAGAAGAATTTCGGGATGGAACGTCACCGTCTGGAGGCGGAACTTGGGCAGGAGCACTTTTGCCCTCCAGCGGAGCGATTCCGCCGGGGAACTTCCCTCCCGGAGGGGGAAATCATCGTCTTCATCATCACCAACAACTCTCTCATCTTGGGGAGGGCTATCTTCATCAACATCTTCATCAGCACCATCCATCTCAAACCCTAGTTCATCTCTTGTGTTCAATCTTGTTACCGGAACTATAGATTGTTGCTTGTAGGTGACTAGTCTTGTTGAGTACATCTTGTAGTTGATTACTATATGGTTTATTTGGTGGAAGATTATATGTTCAAATCCTTTATGCTATATATTACTCCTCTGATCTTGAGCATGTTCACCACTTTTGAGTGGTTACCTTTGTTCTTGAGGTCACGGGAGAATCATGTTGCAAGTAATCATGTGAATTTGATATGTGTTCGCTATTTTGATAGTATGTATGTTATGATTCCCTTAGTGGTGTCATGTGAACGTAGACTACATGACACTTCACCATATTTGGGCCTAAGGTAGTGCACTGTGGATTAGTAATTAGATGGTGGGTTGCGAGAGTGACAGAAGCTTAAACCCCAGTTTATGCACTATTCCGTAAGGGACCGATTGGATCCAAAAGTTTAATGCTATGGTTAGAATTTATTCTTAATACTTTTCTCGTAGTTGCGGATGCTTGCAGGAGGGTTAATCATAAGTAGGAGGTTTTTTCAAGTAAGAACATCACCTAAGCACCGATCCACCCACATATCAAATTATCGAAGTAGCGAACACGAATTAAACCAACATGATGAAAGTGACTACATGAAATCTTGTGTACCCTCAAGAACGCTTTGCTTATTATAAGAGACCATTTTGGCCTGTCCTTTGCCTCAAAAGGATTGGGATATCTGTCTGCATACTTGCTACTATTATCGTTACTTGCTCGTTACAAGATTATCTTGCTATCAAACTACTCTGCTACTTCCAATTTCAGCACTCGCAAACATTACCTTACTAGGAAACACTTGTCAGCTCCTTCTGCTCCTCGTTTGGTTCGACACTCTTACTTATCAAAAAGAGCTACAATTGATCCCCTATACTTGTGGGTCATCAAGGAAATTTTCTGGCGCCATTTCCGGGGAGTGAAGCGCTTCTGGTAAGTGGAAATTGGTTAGGAAACATTCATATAGTGTGCTGAAATTTATTGTCACTTGTTACTATGGAGAACAATCCTGTGAGGAGTTTGTTCGGGGTATCTTTACCTCGATCGGAATCACAATTAGCTACCCCTCAACTCAGTGCACCTACTAAAAATATTTTATATGAAATTCCTCCGGGTATGATAGAACAACTGCTAGCTAATGCTTATGCAGGAGATGGAACTGAACATCTTGATATGCACTTAATATACGTGGAACAAATTTGTGGATTGTTTAAGCTTGCAGGTCTACCCAGGGATAAAGTTATGGAGAAGATTTTTCATTAATTTTTGAAGGAAAAAGCATTAGCATGGTATAGGCTATGCGATGATATTGGATCTTGGAACTGGAACCGCTTGAAAATGGAGTTTCACCAAAAAAAAATCCTTTGCATCTAGTTCATCGTGATCAGAATTATATATATAATTTTTGGCCTCGTGAAGGAGAAAGTATCTCTCATGATTGGGGAAGGCTTAAGTCAATGTTATATTTATGCCCCAATCATTAGTTCTCAAGAGAAATTATTATTCAGATTTTTTATGCTCGGCTTTCTCGTAATGATCAATCCATGCTTGATACTTCTTGTGCAGGTTCCTTTATGAGGAAAACTATTGAATTCCGGTAGGATCTTTTAGAAAGAGTTAAACGCAATTCTGAAGATTGGGAACTCGACGAAGGTAAAGAGTCGGGTATTAATCTTAAGTATGATTGTGTTAAATCTTTTATAAATACCGATGCCTTTTAAAAGTTTAGCACTAAATATGGACTTGACTCTGGGATAGTAGCCTCCTTTTGTGAATCTTTTGCTGCTCATGTTGATCTCCACAAAGGGAAGTGGTTCAAATATCACCCACATATTAAAGAAGAAATTAAAGAACTGATACCAGTTAAAGAAGAAACTATACTTTATAATGTCGGTCCAGTTGTTCCTACCGCTTACATTGAAAACCCACCTTTCCTTGTTAGGATAAAGGAACATGCTAAAGTTTCAACTGTGGTTAACAAAAGCTATATTAGAGCACCTAAACTTGATGAAAAAATTAAAATAGAGCCTAATATTGCTATGGTCAAGGATCTCTTGGAAGAAAATGTCGATGGGCATGTTATTTGTTTTAATGAAGAAGCTCCTAGAATTGCCAAACCTGATAAAAAGGATAAACATAGACCGGTTGTTGGCATGCCCGTTGTCTCGGTTAAAATAGAAGATCATTTTTATCATGGTTTATGTGACATAGGTGCTAGTATGAGTGCTATCCCTTACTCTTTATACCAAGAAATTATGAATGACATAGCACTTGCAGAAATAGAAGACATTGATGTCACCATTAAATTGGATAATAGAGATACTATATCACCAATTGGGATTATTAGAGATGTTGAAGTCTTGTGTGGGAAAATAAAATACCCGACTGATTTCATTGTTCTTGGTTCCACACAAGATGACTTATGTCCCGTTATCTTTGGTACACCCTTCTTAAACACCGTTAATGCTCAAATAGATTGTCATAAACAAACTGTCGGTGTTAGTTTTGGTAATGAATCTCATGAATTTAATTTCGCCAAGTTTAATAGAAAACTTCATGAAAAAGAATTGCCTAATAAGGATGAAATTATTGGTCTTGCTTATATTGTTGTTCCTCCTACTGATCCTCTCGAACAATACTTGCTAGACCATGAGAATAATTTACATATGCATGAAAGAAATGAAATAGATAATATTTTCTTTGAACAACGTCCTCTGCTTAAACACAATCTACCTATTGAAACTTTAGGAGGTCCTCCTCCACCTAAAGGCGATCCTGTGTTTGAATTAAAACAATTGCCTAACACTTTGAAATATACTTATCTTGATGAAAAGAAGATATATCATGTTATTATTAGTGCTAACTTTTCAGAACATGAAGAAGAAAGATTATTGAAAGTTCTAAGGAAGCACTGAGCTGCTATTGGATATACTCTTGATGATTTAGAGGGCATTAGTCCCACTCTATGTCAGCATAAGATTAATATGGAACCTGATGCTCAACCCGTTGTCGATTATCAACGTCGGTTAAACCCAAAGATGAAAGAAGTGGTAAGAACGGAAATATTAAAACTTCTAGAAGCAGGTATAATCTACCCTATAATTGATAGTGGATGGGTAAGTCCTGTTCATTGTGTTCCTAAGAAGGGAGGTATTACTGTTGTTCCTAATGATAAGAATGAACTTATTCCACAAAGAATTGTTACAGGCTATAGAATGGTAATTGATTTTAGAAAATTAAATAAAGCCACTAGAAAAGATCATTACCCTCTTCTTTTTATTGATCAAATGCTAGAAAGACTATCAAAGCACACACACTTTTGCTTCCTTGATGGATACTGTGGCTTTTCACAAATACCTGTTTCTCAACCTGATCAAGAAAAGACTACTTTTACTTGTTCCTTCGGAACTTATGCTTATAGACGTATGCCTTTTGGTTTATGCAATGCACCTGCTACCTTTCAAAGATGTATGACTGCTATATTCTCTGACTTTTGTGAAACTATTGTAGAGGTTTTCATGGATGATTTCTCTGTTTATGGGAAGTCATTTGATGATTGCTTAAGCAATCTTGATCGAGTTTTGCAGAGATGTGATGTGGGGACCCCGACTCGCAAGTCGAGATCACCGAATGTACGTGTACAGTGATCCCAGAGATCAATACTCACTGAACACAGAGAAGCTGAATAACAAGAGTCTTACATCCATACATACCGTCTTACAAAAATTATAACCATTATGGTCAAGTCTTACATAGATAAAGCCTCAAGGGCTGAACAACAAATAAACTCGAATAGAAGAAGTCTTCGTAGATAAGTAGAAGCCATGCCATCTGCCTTAACCCTATAGGCATTCTGACTGGGAAAGCGTCCTAGTTCGCATGTTCGTCTCCAAAGAACTCTTCTTCAAATTCCTGCTCCTCCATGCCTGGCCAATTAAATAACCAGTGGCAAGCCAATGAGTACTTTGAATGTACTCGCAAGCAACCCATGATTTGGTTCAAGGTAACAATGCAAGTTGTACAACAAATAAGCAACCTAGCTTCAAGCTAGATAAGATGTTCTTCCATCTTGTGAGATATGCATCAATGAACTTGGGTAACCTCGAGGACAGGTTACAGATATCAACATAAATAGAGTTCGAATCATTACTAGTTCATTCAAGACATCAAGTCACCACCTTGACTCAATTAGTTTTCTACACACACACATGCACCAAGACTGTAAAATTCTGGACATAGTTTAAGTAGCACCTCCCAACTGTACATGACCGTGGACACGGCTATTCGAATAGTTTAACACTCTGCAGAGGTTGCGCACTTTACCCACAAGATCCGAGAAGCTTTCGTGTCATCCACGATCCCGCAGTACCTCAAGTACTCAGGGGAAGCACCCGATCATTACCTTTCCCCAGACGATACTAACATAGGGTCCAGTCGTTGGTGCACAGCCCTCGTGTACAAGTAAAAGATCGTGGGACTTTGCCCTTCTTACATTATCACGCATACACGAAGGGACCAACGGTGTGTCCAGAGGCGAGTGGTGGAGAGGAGAGGGCTCGGGGACGCCTTTATATAGGCGCGCGGCGGTCCACCGAGGAGGTGTGCGCCGGCGAGCTCGTTGCGGTCGACACAGGTGACGGGGCGTCGGGGTGTGTCTGGGGTGCTCGTGGGCGTAGTCTAGGGATGTGGGGAAAGAAGAGAGAGCAATAGGCGCCAGAGGAGCTGCGCGTGTGAGCACGCTCACTGGTGCTCTCAGGCGGTCGCCGCGCGTGCACGCTGGAGCGAGAGGAGGGAGAAGGAGGAGGGGGACACGGTTGTGTCATGTCGCGGACGTCGAGGCGCCTCGGCTGGCGCGAGGGGGAGGGCCGAGCTAGCCGGAGGCGCTTGACCAGGAGCGGCAACAGTGCCAGAGCGCACTGTAGCATGCTCCAGAGCGCGCGTATGGCTGGCATCAGCATTCTTTATGCCCTGTGGTCGTGGCCACTAGTGTCTAGAAGCTAAGGGAGGCAATAAACAACAGGGAAATGGCATTGGATGCACTGGAGGGCTTATAGAATGAGAGGGGGTTGAGAGAGAAGAGTGCAAGGAGCTATCCAGAGATGAAAAAGGGGTGGTTTTACCCCTCAATCATTGAGCTGCGGTGCAGCCATTGCTACTGGAGGTAAAAGAGCTCTTGGAGGTGCTGTGGTAAAAACTTGAGCCTATTTGGATTAGTGGAAGAAGCCAAAGTTGTTGTTTTGGTAATTGGCTAGAAGGTGTTTGTAGCTTGTTTGGGCAAGCAAATGGGTTTCATTTGGCATGAGACTCCACAGGATGAAATGGCACATATAATTAGGCCCTTCCACCAAATTAGAGCTCATTTGGGCAAAGTTGCCAATGCAACTTTTGTAAACCCTAGAAATGAACAGAAAAGCATTTAGCAAGATCTAGTCATGCAACCCATTCCCCTTGAGGCACCACTTGGTGTAGTGTCATCATTTGCGGTTGTGAACATGTCCACAAAGTTTGGGGGCATTTGGAACAAGTTGGTAATGTAAAGTTGTTCAAATTTGAATCTGAACAGAAATGCTTTTGGGGCACTTTTGTGAACCAAAACAATTTGGATTGAGCTGAAACTTTGCAAGGTCATCATATTATGAGAATGTGACTTGCTAGAATTTTCCTGGAATTTTCAGAGAATATTTCCTTTGTAAATATTTCAAAAGCTTGAAATATCTAGAAAGGGTTTTTGAGGGATTTGCCCAATATTTTGAGCATGACCTTGTGTTGAGACTCTTATATATGGACAATACATGTCCTATGAGTCTCCCTAAATTTTCATAAATATCTTTGAAACATTAAAATAATTTTTACCTATTAAAGACTATTTCTGGCCTAAAAAAAAGCCTTAAAATAAAATAGGAAAATAACTTTTAAAATTATACTTTTGTGGTTTATGGGAGTCATATACCTAATAGGAATCAAACATACCTTTCAAAGACTTTAATCACCCAAAATCAAGTACTTGCAGTGCAAATCTCAATTCATGGTTTTTTGGAAAACTAAATTTACAAAATACTATTTCGCCAAAATATTTTTGGAAGAATATATTATACCATTCTATACACATGGTATGATCATTGGGCAGAAGTTTGGGGCAAGGAGATGAAGTATAGGAGGTGAGGCTATGTTGACTTTTAAAGAGCACTTGAAATCAGGGAGAGAAAAATTAAACTCCAAATAAAAGCCAAATGATGCAAAAAGTTTTTGTTGGTCCAAATTTTCATGCTTTATTAATGCAATAGCCATGTTACAAAATGCAGGGTGTGGCATGTGAACAAACAAGTCTTGTCTTGAATTGGGAGAAATGCCACTTTATGGTTAATGAAGGTATTGTTTTGGGTCATAAGATTTCCGAAAAGGGTATTGAAGTGGACAAAGCTAAGGTTGATGCAACTGAGAAAATGCCATGTCCCAAGGTTATCAAAGGTACTCATAGTTTCTTAGGTCATGCTGGTTTCTATAGGAGATTTATCAAGGACTTCTCTAAAATTTCTAGACCTCTCACTAACCTTTTACAACAGGATGTTCCTTTTGTTTTTGATGATGATTTATTTGAGGCCTTTGAAACACTTAAGAAAGCTTTAATTTCTGCACCTATAGTTCAACCACCAGATTGGAACTTACCTTTTGAAATTATGTGTGATGCTAGTGATTATGTTGTTGGTGTTGTTCTAGGAGAAAGAGTTGATAAGAAACTGAACGTTATTCATTATGCTAGTAAAACTCTAGACAGTGCTCAAAAGAATTATGCTACCACTGAAAAAGAATTCTTAGTAGTTGTGTTTGCTTGTGACAAATTTAGATCATACATTGTTGATTCAAAAGTAACTGTTCACACTAACCATGCTGCTATTAAATATCTTATGGAAAAGAAAGATGCTAAACCTAGACTTATTCGGTGGGTTCTCTTGCTACAAGAATTTGACTTGCATATCACTGATAGAAAAGGAGCTGAGAATCCCGTAGGTGATAACTTGTCTAGACTTGAAAATGTGCTTGATGACCCACTACCTATTGATGATAGTTTTCCTAGCGAGCAGTCAGTTGTAATAAATGTTACTAATAGTACTCATTAGTATGCTGACTATGCTAATTACATTGTTGCTAAATATTTAGCACCTTGTTTCACTTATCAACAAAATAAAAAGTTCTTTTATGATATAAGACATTACTTTTGGAATGACCCACATCTTTATAAAGAAGGAGTAGATGGTATTATTATACGTTGTGTACCTAAGCATGAACAGGGACAAATCCTTTGGAAGTGTCACTCTGAAGCATATGGCGGACGCCATGCTGGAGATAGAACTGCTCACAAGGTATTGAAGTCTAGATTTTATTGGCCTACTCTCTTCAAAGATGCCCGTAAGTTTGTCTCATCCTATGATGAATGTCAAAGGATAGGTAATATTGGTAAGCGTCAAGAAATGCCTATGAATTATTCATTTGTTGTTGAACCATTTGATGTTTGGGGATTTGATTGCATGGGACCTTTTCCTTCCTCCAATGGGTATACACATATTTTGGTTGCTGTTGATTATGTTACTGAATGGGTAGAAGCTATTCCAACCATTAGTGATGATCACAACACCTCTATTAAAATGCTTAAGGAAGTTATTTTCCCAAGGTTTGGAGTTCCTAGATATTTAATGATCGATGGTGGTGCACACTTTATTCATGGTGCTTTCCGTAGAATGCTTGCTAAATATGATGTTAGCCATTGAATTGCATCACCCTATCATCCTCAGTCTAGTGGTCAAGAGCTTAGTAATAGAGAAATAAAATTAATTTTGCAAAAGACTGTTAATAGGTCCAGGAATAATTGGTCTAAGAAATTAGATGATGCACTTTGGGCATATAGAACAGCTTATAAGAATCCTATGGGTATGTCTCCGTATAAAATGGTTTATGGTAAAGCTTGTCATTTTCCTCTTGAGTTAGAATATAAAGCTTTTTGGGCAATCAAGGAACTCAATTGTGATTTCAAACTTGCTGGTGAAAAGAGGTTATTTGATATTAGCTCATTAGATGAATGGAGAACCCAAGCCTATGAAAATGCCAAGTTATTTAAAGAAAGTTAAAAGATGGCATGATAAAAGAATCCAAAAGTGTGGGTTGAAAGTCGGAGAATATGTTCTTTTGTACAACTCTCATTTCAGGTTCTTTGCAGGCAAACTCCTCTCTAAATGGGAAGGCCCCTATGTTATCGAGGAGGTTTATCGGTCTGGAGCCATCAAGATAAATAATTCCGAAGGAACTAATCCAAAGGTTGTTAATAGGCAATGAATAAAGCATTATATCTCAGGTACACCTATTAATGTTGAGAGCAATATTATCCAAACTTTGACACCGGAGCAACACATAAAAGAATCCTTCCGGAACACTCCAGAATCATCAAAATAAGGAGGTATGTGATATGGTAGGTAAACAGACACCAAAAAATCCGCAAAATAGGAAAATAAGAAACTACCAGGAAGCGCACCCTGGTGGGCACAAGACACCAGGGCGCGCTAGGCCCGGCGTGCCCAGGTGGGTTGTGCCACCTCAGGTACCTTCCGGACTCCGTTTTTCTACAACTTGCTTCTGTTTTCTTTTCTTGTTGTTTTCTGGCAGATCCCATCTATCATGGCTACCACAGGCTCCTCCAAGGACAAGTTCTTCAAGAACGTCATGAACCCTATATGCGGGAGGTGGTGCAACACCCCTAGGTCATCTAGATGCATGAGGGGTTGCTGCACATCCGTGATGAGGAAGGACCCAAGGGGACGGGAACCATGGAAGCTATGCTGGAGGCTATGGAGCAAGAAGTCTTCCGGTGCAAGAAGATGGTGGACCATGGACTCAATGCCAATCACCTCATGATCACGGACATATCCCGTGATCTCAAGGTGGATGGCAAGTCCATGAAGGATATCATCTTCACCCTCAATGAACAAATCCACTACCTCCAAAGCCAGATCTATGATCTTTAGAACCAAGTCTTTGAATATGAAGCAAGGTTCAAAGGTATGAGTTTGGCTGTCAGTTGCAGTACCCGTGATACTCATTCTTCCTCTTTCGATGGTGGGCCTCTGTCATGGAAACCCAAGGACAAGATCACATCTACTTCACCACCACCATCTTCTTCATCGCCAAAAGAAAACGGAGTATCGGGTATGGGCACTCCCCTTCGCTTTCGCCAAGCTTGGAGGAGGTGCCCCAGTATTGTATCATCCCTAATATCCTTTTGCATTTACTTATCTTAGTTCGATCTTTTTTGCTTTAGATTAAATGAAAGTTAGTTTGATCCTTTCCCTTTGAGTTTGCTTAGTGATCTATCTATGTAAGCGTGTGCGAGTTATATAATGAGGTTTAGTTTTGATTTTTTACTTTCTTTAATTTCTTGATGCAATATAAACAAAACGTTATAGTTGAATGAATAAAATAAAGTAAATAAATTAAGATGAACATATGTTAATCCTATGGTAGGTGATGGTACCACATAAGGAAAAGTATAAGTAGAAAATTTTATTAGAGATTGACAAACATAACATTGATCAGTGATACAACTCATGAAAGAATTAATAAGGGAAGAGAAGATTCCCATATAAATATATTATCCTAGAAATCTTTTGTGATTGTGAGCCCCCATAAAAATATTATATGCCAAAATTGTTGACGTAGGACAAGGAAGACAACTTATTTATGTTTGTTCATATTCACATAGAAGTCATATTGTCATAGATCCTTTAACATGTGGTGCTTGTCCAATATCTTTTCTAACCAAAAAATTCCGCACTAAGTAGCGATACTACTTGTGCTTCCAAAAACCCTTAAACCCAAATCTTTTTTGAGAGTCCACCATACTTACCTATGGATTGAGTAAGATCATTTAGGTAAGTTGTCATCGGTGCTATAAGGCAATAAAAATTGCTTGTAAAAATGTGAGATCATTTAGTGTAAGAGAAAATTGAGCGTTGCACGAACTTGTGATGGTAAAGAATAAAAGCGACAGACTGCATAATAAAGGTTTCTATCACAAGGGGAAATGTAACGTGACATTCTTTTGCACTAAGGGATTGAGCATACAAACAAATAAGCGCATAGCAACCTCTGCTTCCCTCTGCGAGGGGCATATCTTCTATTTTTTGCAAAGAGTCAAAATTTTCCTCTTTCCCCTTTTATTTTTATCCTTTGGCAAGCATCATGTGGTGAGGAAAGATCTAGGCACATATGTCCAGTTGAATATGGGTGACATGAGTTATTATTGTTGACATCACCCTTGAGGTGGGTATGTTGGGAGGCAAAACTATAAGCCCCTATCTTTCTATGTGTCCAGTTGAAACGTTTTGCTCATGTGTATGCGGTGAGTGTTAGCAATCACAGAAGACTATATGATGGTTGAGTATGTGGACTTTCCTAAAGGCTCCGATACGTGACCCTTCCTGAAAAGATGATGAATTGTAGTTGCAAAAGTTGACTGAAAACATAGTGTGTTAGTTTCTAATAGAGTTTATGATTTATACTTCAGTTGTGTGATGAACTGTCACTTATTCATGAGAAGTCTATGATACAAGTTATCTGATAAAAGTCTCATGTTTAATTTTGTTGCTGTTATAATAATCAACATGATGCTTCTATGTCCGTATTTTGTTTTTATCGACACCTCTCTCTCAAAGCATGTGGACATGTTTCTCGTTTTCGGTTTTTGCTTGAGGACAAGCGAGGTCTAAGCTTGGGGGAGTTGATACGTCCATTTTGCATCATGTTTTCTCGCAGTTATTTTTGTTGTTATTATGTATAATGATGCTTTTTGGAGTAATTCTAATGCCTTTTCTCTCATAATTTGCAAGGTATACACAAAGAGGGAGAATTTCGGCAGCTGGAAATCTGGACCTGAAAAATCTACGTCAGGCCACCTATTCTGCACAACTCCAAACAAGCTGAAACTTCACGGAGATTTTTTATGGATTATTTAAGAAATACTGGAGCTGATAAGAACCAGAGGGGGGCCACCAGGTGGGCACAACCCACCTGGGCGCGCCAGGGCCCCTAGGCGTGCCCTGGTGGGTTGTGCTCACCCTGGACCACCTCCGGTGCCCCTCTTCTGGTATATAAGTCATTTTGACCTAACAAAATTAAGGATAAGACTTTCGGGATGGAACACTGCCGTCTCAAGGCGGAACTTGGGCGGGAGCACTTTTGCCCTCCAACAGAGTGATTCTGCCGGGGGAACTTCCCTCCGGGAGGGGGAAATCATCGTCATCATCATCACCAACAACTCTCCCATCTTGGGGAGGGCTATCTTCATCAACATCTTCACCAACACCATCTCATCTCAAACCCTAGTTCATCTCTTGTGTTCAATATTGTTACCGGAACTATAGATTGTTGCTTGTAGGTGACTAGCAGTGTTGATTACATCTTGTAGTTGATTAATATATGGTTTATTTGGTGGAAGATTATATGTTCAGATCCATCATGCTATATATTACCCCTCTGATCTTGAGCATGTTCATCACTTGTGAGTAGTTACCTTTGTTCTTGAGGTCACGGGAGAAATCATGTTGCAAGTAATCATGTGAATTGGTTATGTGTTCGGTATTTTGATAGTATGTATGTTGTGATTACCTTAGTGGTGTCATGTGAATGTCAACTACATGACACTTCACCATATTTGGGCCTAAGGGAATGCATTGTGGAGTAGTAATTAGATGGTGGGTTGCGAGAGTGACAGAAGCTTAAACCCCAGTTTATGCACTGGTCCGTAATGGACCGATATGATCCAAAAGTTTAATGCTATGGTTAGAATTTATTATTAATACTTTTCTCATAGTTGCGGATGCTTACGGGAGGGTTAATCATAAGTAGGAGGCTTGTTCAAGTAAGAATAGCACCTAAGCACCGATCCACCCACATATCAAATTATCAAACTAGCGAGCATGAATTAAACCAACATGATGAAAGTGACTAGATGAAATCCCGTGTACCCTCAAGAGCGCTTTGCTTATTATAAGAGACCATTTTGGCATGTCCTTTGCCTCAAAAGGATTGGGCTATCTTGCTGCATACTTTCTACTATTATCGTTACTTGCTCGTTACAAAATTATCTTGCTACCAAACTACTCAGCTACTTACAATTTCAGCACTTGCAGACATTACCTTACTGAGAAACACTTGTCAGTTCCTTCTCCTCCTCGTTGGGTTTGACACTCCTACTTATAGAAAAGAGCTACAATTGATTCCCTATACTTGTGGGTCGTCAGCTTCCACTTACTGCAGCTCGCTGGACTCTTCCGCTTCCGTCGCCCCCGCCCCCCCCGCCCCCAATTTCCCCCGGTCCCCATCTTCCTCACTCGTACAGAAAACGCCTGATCCTCTTCTTCCTCGCTCCTACAGAAAACCCCATCCCTCCTTCTTCCCCACTCGCACTGCCACTAGTCTCGTCTCTGGCTACTCTATTCAAACATGTGAGCTCGGCGCGACGCCCGCAAGGAAAATGGAGTCAGCTGGGCCCAGCGCCAAGAAGATGAGGCTCCCGCCAATGACAACGCCAGTTGTAGATCCCGCACCTGGCAGTGCCGGGAGAAGTGGCAGGGCCCCACCGGATCTGAGGAACCCGTAGAATCTCAGTTCGCTAGCATGAGCGATCTCCTAGACACCATCCTTGGGGAGATCATCTCCCTTCTCCCCACCAAGGATGACTACCACACACAAGTCCTCGCGTCTTGGTGGCGCAGTCTCTGGCGCGCAGATTTGATCACACGATAGAGGCTAAAGTGTCCCATCTTTCGATGAGATGGTGGCTATCATTTTGCAGGAAGTCAACTTTGATGATCTGACTAAGAACATGCGAAGACTTTGCACCTTAGAAACCGCTAAACCAACTCGGAGAGGTTATTAACCACGCCAGAGCATGATCAAACTGATCACGAGGGTCTATTTCCTACAGGCAAACGAATAACAAGCAAGAAGCTGAGATTGCAATCTGGATATTGAGATTTTAATAGGGAAGCTTTATTGATCAAAGTGAGGTTCTATGAAGTCTTTGTCTGTTCGTTGAACACAAATGAAGTACGCGAGTTGCAGCTATGGTGAATTTTAATCTAAACAAAACCCAAAGTCTAAATGACGCCCTAAGGGTAGTATATATGGAGGAATAGGGGGAATTTCATGACCCCTTGGAGGATGGTAATTCCTACTCGTCCTCGAGTAGGTAAATAATAAAAGGAATAATTTATGAAGTGTGAATGCTAGCAAAGTGCACAAGTTTGATCAATGAAAATTTTAATCTCTTTTCCTAGCATCATAATAGCATTTCTTTCTTATAAAACTTCTCATGATAAAGTAGCAACCAATTCACATGTTAAGGTTCAAATAATGAATTCTCTTGAAACTCAACAACTTATGTTCTCAGTCACCAAGCAATTGCAATTCAACTTATTCAACAGAGTCTAAGTAAGAGCTCCACATACTCAACCATCATATAGTCTTCTATGATTTCTAACACTCACCGCATACACATGAGCAAAACATTTCAACCGGACACATAGAAAGATAGGGGCTTATTATTTCGCCTCCCAACGTATTCACCTCAAGGGTGATGTCAACAATAATAATCATGCTACCCAAGTGGCTATATGTGCCTAGATCTTTCCTCACCACATGATGCTTGCCAAAAGAGAAAAATAAAAATGAATAGAGAGAAAAACTTTGACTCTTGCATAAAAGTAAATACTGAAAAGTAAAAGATGGGCCCTTCCCAGAGGGAAGCAGTGGTTGCCATGCGCATTTTGTATTATGCTCAGTCCCTTAGTGCAAAAGAACATCATGTTATATTGCCCCTAATGATAGCAACCTTTATTATGCAGTCTGTCGCTTTTATTCTTTGCCATCACAAGTTCATACAACGCTCAATTTTCTCTTACACTAAATGATCTAACACTTTTAGAAGCAATTTTTATTGCCATTACTGCATCTATGACAACTTGAAGAATCTTACTCAATCCTTAGGTAGGTATGGTGGACTCTTGAAAATAAGATTTGGGTTTAAGGGGTTTTGGATGCACAAGTAGTATCTATACTTGGTGCAGAATTTTTGGCTAGCAAAGATGGGGGGCAAGCACCGCATGTTGAAGGATCTATGACAATATAACTTCTGTGTGAATATGAACAAACATAACTCATTACGTTGTCTTCCTTGTCCAACGTCAACAATTTTGGCATATAATATTTTGACGGGGGCTCACAATCACAAAAGATGTCCAAGATAGTGTATTTGCTTGTGAAAGTTCCCTTCCTTCTACTAATCATTCACGAATTGCTTGTATGACCAATATTGTGATTGTCAAGCTTTAAAAGATTTCACTTTGTAAACCCAATGTGTAGCTACCACTCGTGTGACGCCCGAGACCGACGTCCCAGAAGATTCCAGAAGAGTCCCGAAGATTCCAGATGTTCCGGGTTGCCCGTGTGGTTCTTTTGTGCTTGTGTTATTTATTTTTGCATTGCATCATGTCATCATGCCTTCATGTTATTTTATTTTTGCATCTCAACCTAATAAATTGTGTGGGTCTCCGGTCCATTTAAATCGAGGGAAGAATGACTTCTCTTTATAACATATAAAAGTCTCTCATTATTTTAGGGAGCTATATTTATTAAATATTCCATTTGTTGGAATTACCCTAACACACTTGCATATTTCCCCATGTTTATTTCACTTCGAGTTTCACCTTGAAATTCTTGCCAATAATTCTTTTCCGTTGTTTCGAGGCTCCTCCAAAATTCCGGACATTTTTGGAGACTTCAATAATCAAGTCTTAGCTCAAACCTATTTGAATTAAATTCAAATATGTTTGAATTATTTTCCCGTCCTTGCCTTTTGTATTTTTCTCCGGTCGTGCTCATTTTTACGAGCCCGGGAAAAATAACCTTTGACCTAATTCTTGCCTAACCCCCCCTCCTCTTTTTCTTTTTCCTCTCTTTTGTTTTTATTTGTTTCTGCTAAGAGTTATAAAAGAAGAGCAGCTCAGCTCTTCCCTTCCAATTCTTTCCAGGCCTCTCCTCCCTTCTTTTTCTCCCTGGCCATCTTCCCAGGCCTCTAGGCCCAACACCCTAGGCCACTTCGGCCCGATCTCCCCCCTAACCCTAGCTCCCGCAGCCATCGCTCGCTCTCCCTCTGTGTTTCCCTCTGCGCGCCGCCGCACTCTTCTTCCCTCGAGCGAGTCCCCCTTCTGCATCGCTCGCTTCGCTCCAGCCCCG